>QXTE01000018.1:10546056-10981216 GCA_003942145.1 Platysternon megacephalum | reverse complement strand
AGAAATGAAACCTACAATAACCAGATCTTCAGCTGGTATAAATCAGCATAACTCCACTGAAGGCAACAGAGTAACATTGATTTATAACAACTGAGGATCTGGCCCTATATAATGGCCCCTCTCATGAGTCGTCAGCAGGGTTTCAACCTTCAGTCCCAAATCACAGACCTGTACCACTAGATTTTAAGGAATAAGTCTATTAGCTGGTAGCCGTCGTAGGTAGACCGCTGTCCTCAATAAGGTGCTTGGGCCCTGATTCAGCAAAGCACTTAAACACATGCTTGAGCTGGAGTGACTTCAGTAGGACTCCTTGCATGTTTAATATTAAGGCCCCAATTCAGGCCAGTCTTCAACTTTCATGTGCATAAGTCTCATTCACTTGAGTTGGACATGACTTTAATATATGGCGATATACCTATCTCATAGAGCTGGAAGGGACCCCGAAAGGTCATTGAGTCCAGCCCCCTGCCTTCACTAGCAGGACCAAGTACTGATTTTGCCCCAGATCCCTAAGTGGCCCCCTCAAGGATTGAACTCACAATCCTAGGTTTAGCAGACCAATTCTCAAACCACTGAGCTATCCCTCCCCCAACATAAGCAGGTGCTTAAAGGCTGTCCCGACTAGCAGTGCTTTCCTGAATCAGGATGCAAGAGCTTTGCTGAACAGTGTTGGTCTTGCTTAAATGCTTGGGTGAATCAGGGGCTTGTTGAGGACAAGAAGACCCACACCCTACAAGGGTATTACAATAGCACTCTCAACTGTACACTTTTTAAAAGCAATGTACTTTTGACTGACTATGACTAAAACAGAGATGAGAACTCCCAAATACTTCCTGCAAAAATGCTATTATCCTACATTCATTTCAATGTAACTTAGCTGCTATAACATACATTTTTATCTCTTGGGTTAATTTAACATAATTTCACCTGAACAAAGAACTAATAAAGGAATCCGCCACAGGTCACAGGCTAATAAACTGGGCCGAACAATAGCCTAGTAGTCAAGGTACGGCACAGACACGATTATCTAAATCCAGCATGCTTACTTTGGATGTTCCATTGACACTTCAAGGACAAGTTCTGGCGGCAGTTCAAATATTTCCGGGTCTTGGCCGTTTGCTTGGAGAATCAGTGGAACGACATCAAAGCGGCTATATTTGGGCTTCCACCCAAGCTCGATGCACAACTGTAAGTGAAGAAAGTGGGTTTTGTTTGGGTTTTTTTTCCCCCATGGGTTTGAAGACAAAAGCATGTTAACTCTTTACATGCTGTCTAATGTTAAAGCCTACATTCCCCCGTTCCAATAAAGCCATGCTGTGTTCGCGTAGGGCTCCCCTGTATGCCCTGATCGAGGGGTAGTACGTAAATTGCCTCATCCCAGAGGTAGGCCTAGGAGGCAGCCTGCCTCAGAGACAACCCTCCCTTGCTCTGGGATGGAGGGAGTAATTTGCTGCAGGACTATAACAGCAATACATTTCAGTCTCCCCCACCCCATGCTAGGTAGGATGTGCTGGTTGGTGCATTGGAGCCAAGGCTCCACCCATTCCTTTCGCCCATCCTCATTCCTCCCTCCTGCTCCAGAAAGGTACGGAACAAAAGGTGTCCACGAAGCACAATGAAAGTCTTCCATTGACCTTAATGGGAGTTTGATCAGATCTGTGGAATATTTTTGACCAATAGAATATAGAGGGCCATATAACAAGGTACCTACATCGATTCGATGAATATCTAAAATCCAATAGATGAGCTAGATAAGAGGGACGGTTGTTTGGTGAGTTCTGTTTGAACACTTACCTGTGTAAACTCCACAGTAGCTGGGTCTCCCAAGATGGAGCCATCTGGCATTTGGTACCCAGCATATCGGATGAGTTGGCTGTTCCACAAACGGAAATCATGTTTCCCATCAGTCCTCTGAGGGAAGACTGTGATGGCCGATCTACCCAGAGAGATTAACTCCCATTAAAACACAGCAAGTCATATGCTTTTGGATTATTTTTTAAATTGTTCCTGCTACTAGCTAATTTACATTTTGTAAACAAATTAAAAGCCCAACAAAAACCTAAAAAAACCCTCATTTTCCAGGGACTGTGCAACTTACAAACCCTCAAGAAATGATGATACAGGATAAAGGAGGGAATTAAGGATGGAGACGGGGACCAAAACTTCTAGACACTCCAGAGTTTTTGTGGGGGCGGGGGGGAAGGGAGGTTCTGAATGTAAACCCAGATCTGGATCCAAAGACTGGTGTTTGGAATACCAGTGTTGGAATAAAAGAGCACATACCTGATGTTTCCATTGTTTGTGGCGTATTCAAGATGACGACAGATATGTTCAAACATTTCCTTGGCTGTCGTACAGTTACGTGCATCAAACACCTATATATTCCCAGAGAAATACATGAAAAAAATTATTTAGGAA
Source organism: Platysternon megacephalum (assembly GCA_003942145.1). Taxonomy (NCBI): domain Eukaryota; kingdom Metazoa; phylum Chordata; order Testudines; family Platysternidae; genus Platysternon; species Platysternon megacephalum. The sequence goes on along the minus strand of QXTE01000018.1, from coordinate 10,978,798 downwards.
TGATAATTTAGAATTATTTTTCTAATGAAGTTCATTATCATAATTTAAGGTTAAGGTGCAATGGCTTAGACTAGTATCTGGATACAGGATTTCTCTTTTAGCTCATCTAAGAAGGGTTAATCTTAATCTTTGCTATATGGGCCCAATAAATATATTTGTGCTTTGCTGTAATGTACAGGAGATGCATTTCCTCCTGTTGCTTAGCAGATTTTTAATGTGTTTTGAACCATATACAATTATTTGATTTGGCTCTGGAATGAGGAACCAGTTTGCATTGTCTGAAATACAGGCCGTATCCTCAGCTGGTGTAACTTGGCGTAGGTCTGTTGAAGTCAATGTCGCTATGCTGATTTACAGAAGCTGCTGATCTGCCTGCCCCTAGATTTCTATAATCAGGAAGTCACCTGTAGATTGGACCATTGTATTCTCCCGATGCATCTCGGAGCATTTCTCCAGGCCTGTTTGGTTGCAAAAATGAGTTCATCTTTCGTCAGCTGGTAGGTTCCTGTTGTTTCTATCTCTTCGGTTACTGATTGCATTCGCTGCTGGTGTTCTTCTGGTTGTGGCCTGTAGAATAGGAAACAATCATCAAGAGAAGCAATGAGCTGTGCTTTAGGCAGAACTAATTTCGTTCACAAAGGTGATTGCAGAAATATTATGTTGTGGGTCAAGAGGGTGGATGTATGTAACTGAGGGCAGAATTTAAGCTCTCTGATTATAAGGGATTCCTCCATTAAGCGGAGGATTTAGACAGATGGGGTTAGCTTTTGCCACAGAATAGAGAGAGAGAGTGCTTCATTGGATTCACTTAGGCGCCTGTGCAAGTCGTCATTCGGCACATATGGATGTTGCAAGAGAATATCCATAGATGGGCTGGCCTCATAGTTCAACACCTGGAAATGAAACAGATCTACCCAAAATATGCCATCAATGGTGAAAATATTTGCCACCTCTCACAGACATCTGTGTCCTAGAGGAAACTGCCACCATGTGTCCCATCTCCCTTCTGCTGCATCTCACACCTCTCCCCAAAGTGCCATATTTCTCTATTGTTATGATCAACTACTTAGTATTTTTAAGCAATGGAAAGAAATGGATTATCTAAGCGCAGGGCATGAGTGTGGGGGAGACAGGGCCACTGCTATAACAACTGAGGTCAGATCATCCTAGTTCCTTCTGGCCTCCAAATCTCTGAGCTGTCCTTGTTGCGTGTGAATAGCAGATTAATTAACTTATTCAGGAGCAAACAGTACTGGAAAGGCTAAGCTGTAATGTTTTAACCTTGGTGCAGCTCAGTCCTCTGACCACTCAGCTCCCATCTCCATGATGCTTAATACATTAACGTAAGCTGCCTTTTTCTGCCTAGCTTCCCACATTAACTTGTTTAGGAAGATGTGGACTTTCCAGGTTTGTACATTAAAATCCATGAAAGCACTGGAAATCCATGGGTGGGAAAAATCCTGCTTTGGCAGAAGGATGGTGGAGGTGGCCTAATGGGTACCTGTCCTCTCTGAGTTCTATTATTGTAATACAAAAATATTTCTTTTGAGCAAAATGTGTAGAAAACGCCACACCAGAGAGGAGGTGCTGGGTAGTTCTCTTGGCCAGAGAAGCTAACCTCTCAAATTCTTTATGTTGATAACACAGAAAATGAAGACACAATATTGGGGAAATATTTATCGTGGCACAGACAAACTGGTTTGCTGGCTGATAAATAGGATGAAAATAGCCTGCACCGTCTGAGAGCACATGTCGAATTTCACCAGGATGAAAGTTCAAGGGAGGCGCGTGAGACAGTGTAAATCCGTGTGATCAAATAGCCAAGTAGTGAGGTCATCTCTGAGTGGCTACAGGGAGATTTTGCAAATTGAATGTTTCTGACCGTGAAAGCTGTTTGTACCTGAGGCTGGGGTTTTCAGAAGGGCTCAGAAATGAAGCCAGATTTTACCAGGAGCATTGAGCTGCTTTGAAAATCCGGACACTGAGCTCTTCTGAAAATGTGGCCTTAAACCTCCTAGGACTGGATCACCCTTTCACGTGTCAGTGTGACTTCAGTGGTGTTACTTACACTGGTGTGATGAGAAAGGAATCAGGACCATAGAATCGAGTTCAGCATCTGGCAGTGGGTTCAACTCCCCTTGATGTAAATGACACCAGGGGTAAATTTGGCCCATACTCATGTGTTTGTGCTGCTGGTGTGGGAATTTGTCATCAGTAACAAATGTACATTTTACTGCATTATTAGTTGACAAAGATTGTGATTCTGAAAACATTTATGCATGTATTGAGCTTTACTCGCATGAGTTGTCCCCTTGATTTCAATGGGATTACTCATGGGAGTTAAAGTAAGCATGTGCCTAAGTGTTTGCTGCATCTGGATCAAACACAAGACCAGACTCAAACTGAGTCAATGACCCGACCAGGAGAGTGTGACTAAGAAGAAAGTGATTTACAAATTAACTAAAATGCAACGGTGCCAGGAATTCCTGAAAGTGCGTGTTTCTAACCATGAGATTAAGCAATTGCAAGTTGTTTGGTGTTATGAGATTTCATAATCCCTTGATTACTACAAAGAGTAGTTTTTTATTATCATAACGTCACCATGAAAGCAGAACTTTAGAAGTCATAAAATTGCTGTCTGGGCAGCGTAAAAAGAGGAAAGGAAGCAGCTATAGAATGATCTGCAAATCAGAGTCTCCTTTCATAAAAGTTAATGTGGGCCAATTTAAAATAAATAGTGTGTTTAAATTCAAGAGCATCTGAATCACCGAAGTAGCTAACTAGGACACCTAGTGCATGATCCTGTACAGTGCTGAGCAGGGCCGGCTTTACCAAGTGCGGGGCCCGATTCATGGGGGCGGGGCTTATACTCATCGGGCGGCGCTCGAGTCTTCGGCGGCGCTCCAGCCTGGGGAGGGGGCCACGGGGCTTGCCGCGCTCCGGCCGGGGGAGGGGGTGCGCCACGGGGCTTGCCGCGGGGCTTGCTGTGCTCTGGCTGGAGCTCCGGCTGGGGGAGCAGGGCCCCGGAGCGCGGGGCCCTCTTAGGCGCAGGGCCCGATTCCGGGGAATCGGGCGAATCGGCCTAAAGCCGGCCCTGGTGCTGAGTAAGCCCGGGATGTGCTGAGCAGCTTTAATTCCCATTGGCTTCAGGAGTTGCTCAGTATCTTGTAGGATCAAACTTTTATTTACTAATCCCTAAGGCCTTGAAATGGTGGAACTTGAGATGGACTCAAATGTTCCAGTGTTTCCCACATGTTCACCCAAAGTGGTAAAATCACCCCCCTTCTCCATCCGGAGAACTATAGAATACAGCGTCTTTTATGATGCTAGGAAATTCACCTGAGCATGCTCAGTAAGCCTGATGGGGAGAGAATGAGAGAGGACTCTGCCATGCTGGATGGCAGCGAGTTGCCTAGAAGTCCTAACCCATGGGAAATGTTGACATAACATGTACCGCCCTTGAGCAAAGGGCGCCAGACCACAGAGAGAGTGCGTTGAAAACAACGCCAAAGCAAAAGCCGTATCCGCATTACAGGTCTGTCTCATCTTACGCTGGGGTTACGTTCCGCGGTCAGCGCGTAAAGCGAAAACCGCGTATAGTCAAAATTACATTGAGTGTAATGGCGGGCGGAATCGCCCGCACAACAGAAACCGTATTTAAATTGTTATTTTTCTCTCTTTTTTTTCTTTTTCTTGTTTTTGCCGACCGCGTAAAGCTGAAATCGCACATGTTAAATGCGCCTAAGATGTGACAGACCTGTATAAGGCTGGTCTCAATGGGCGTTACTCCACTCTAGCGCTGTGTTACCTTTCCATGGTAAGAAACCAGACCTGGAGAGACTTGTTTATACATGGATGGTAACACTGTTTTTAAAAAGAGTCTTATCTAAGCTGCCTATTGATGCATCCGCCTCAGGAGGGTTGAGACAGTCAAAACCAGATTGCACAACAAAGCACTCGATAAAGTCCGTTCCTATATTCACTGAGGAGGGTGGGGACCTGCAGCTAAAAATAGCACCTACCATTTCAGCATATTATTAGTAGAACTAACTCACTAACAGCACATAATTCTTGTCCCTTTTTTTTGTCTGGATGGTGTGTGGTAGGGGAGTTTGCAGCTCATGATGAAAGAATACTAAGAGGCATTCACATCCCATAGATAGAGCAATTAATTCAAGAATGAAGTTAAAATGGCCTTACTCTTTAAATGAATTGTAGTATTGATTGATGAATTCTATTGCCTGGGGTAAAATCTCTTCCGGTGGGACTGGACTGTCTCTGGGGCCTTTCACCAAGCCTTTGGGGTTCATGAGGGCCCCCTGACAGGCCTTGGTCTTGCAGTTGAGAACCTGCAAAGACAGGGAAATGTTAAAAACGACAGTGGCACCCCGCCAGGGAAAGTTGTCCATTACAGTTTCATGGTCTTACCCCCTTTGCCGTCTGGTGCAACGTGTCGTGAAAGCTGGTTCCATTTTCCCAGTTTTTAATTTTTAAATGTCTCGGACACCCAGATATTTGACTCATGGGTTGGATGCCATTCTGTGGAGGTTTCTGAGCAAAGAGAAAATGAAAATACAAATAATCTTTGAATTCATCATGTAACGTTAAAACATTGGACTAAATTTATCCCTGGTGTAAGTGCCAATCGATGGAGTTTCGTCAGGGAAGACTTTGGCCCATTCTGATTGCTAAGCAGTTAATTAGGATTTAAGGGACAGATTGTGGAAACTTTATTCACCCAAATGAGCACTTATGCATGTGAGTGTGAAATTACCCACATATCTGGTCCTAAATGAACAAGGAGTCAGATTTTTCACACGCTCCCTGTTTGAGCAGTACCTTACTCTGCAAGTAGTCCCAGAGATTTCACTGGGATTTCTCAATGTGTGTTAATTGTGGTGGTCCAAGGGAAAGAATGAACTGGATGGTCTTAGAAATAAGACACGCTTGTAAATAAACGCTGGGATTTTCAAAGGAGACTAAGGGAGTTAGGCACTCAAATCCCACTGGAATAGGAGTTGGGCATCTAAGTCCCTTAGGCACATTAAAGTTTTGGGTTGCACAAAATGAACAATGTGGTGACACTGACATGAATTTGCAAAACGTTTTGGTGTCACTGAATCTGTTTCCCCTGAAAAAATTCAGCTGAAAAATTTCACTCAGCTGTCACTGCGCCCCCTTAGCATCCAGTACCGAAGTTAGAAATAGATTGTCTCCTCTCACTGACCTCTCCTGCAGTTATGATGCGCGGCATCTCGTCCTGTTTGTTGCTCAGATCATTTAGCTTGGTGGCTTCTTCTTTCATGAAGCTTTGAAATGAATAAGCAGAATCTGATTTAGTACAAGAGGCTTAGTTTTTAACCCATTACCGTTTACTTGTGGGGTGAGTAGGGAGAAGCCTAACACAGCGTCTGAAAACAATACCCACTCAATAAGCCATGTGTTCCCAACTCAAGGGAACTGGAAACAGGTAGCAGGGTTGTGGCCACCGTTTCCATATTGCTGTGCCCTAGAATATAAAAGGCTGAGAACCACTGCTATAAACTAAACAAAGGAAATGCATCAAGAAGCTACAACTATGAACTAGTCATAGGAAACCGACAAAGAGAAGGAAAATGTTGAGAAGATTTGTTTTCTTCAGGGAATAGCTGTGTGAACCTTTCAAATAGGTCCCACCTCCCGGCGCGTTAAGCAAACGGCTTGCTTTCTTATGCAGGAAACGAAGGAAGTCCATGCAAAAGGCCTGACTTTTGAACTCTGTTCTTCCTTTTTAATTTGGATGCAAGGTTGGAGAAGATGAGAGCTAGCCTGACAATCCTGGAGCAAAAGAGTCCGCTTTTGACTGGCGGCGATGGCCTTTAGATAATGTCCATCTTAGGGCCAGATTGTGTGTCCTTTGCTCTGACTGGTGAGCGGTGACTCCAGTGGGAGTCAGGTTCAGGATTCTTTATTTCTGGTGTAAATAACTTTCCCTGATAATAGTGAAAAATGGGGAGCCAGGGAGGGGGGAAGACACCAAATTTTGGTGGAATGTAGGCACCAAAATGAGTGAAATCCTTTGAAATGAGGGACATTTGAGAAGCGTGCAACCTTATTTTATACACAGTCTTTCATGCAAGCTGTATCCCAAAATACTTTACAGAGCTAATTAGTACAATTACAAGGTTCATAAATAACTTTGCCAAAGTCCACAACACACACATGAGTGGATCTCGCCATCCATAGCTTGCACCATTATAAACATGATAGAAAGCAGAGACCATTAAAAAAAGAAATATGAAAGTTTAAGGCAGGATGTTTTATGTCACAGTGATGTGAGTAGGTCTCATAACGGAAAACTAAAATTTACCTCACCTGTGTCAATTGCAGCCAAGTGATCTGTAGGAAAAAGTTATCCCTCAAACTTTCTCCTTTAAAATGATTGCTTTGGCAATTCTTTACTTGTACCTCTGAAACGTCATGGTGCTTTCCTATGATCTTTCCTTCTTAAAGGAGGGAGAGTGTAGGAAAGCAGGAAGGGTGAAATTGCGAGGAGATAAATCTTACCTGTGAACTTTCAGGACTGCTTTTTCCACATTATTGTTTATATCCTCTTTGGGGGACGCGTTCCGACTGGTTTGGGGCCTGAATAGGAACTGCCAAGGGCACATCATTTTCGGTCTTTTAATTAGCCTGCTGTTTCCTAGCCCTGAAATCCTGGTTTAGGTAATGAGGGGATTCTCCTAAGGAAGGAAATAAAAGGAGGTTATACACGGTGCTTAATTTGTAATGAAAGAGGTGCTGGGGCTCAAGTAACTTTTTTTTTTTTTTTTACATTCATAATTGATGCACCAAGGTCAGAGGGGCCAGAGGGGCCGGGGCTATGAACTGCCAAGCCTAGAGATGCCAGGACTCAGCCCTGGCAAGATCCTGGCACAAATTAAGCACTGGTTATACAGTTATACAACCTCCCTCTTTGATAAGATGAGGGAATGCCACAGATTTATGGACCTGCTGTAATGACTATCCTATGATTGAAAGCTAAACTGCCTACTAAGGCCCTGACTCCGCAAACACCCTAGGACTCCCTAGTTCAGTGCTTTGCTAAATCAGGGCCCAAATCCTGTAGTAAATACACACCAAATAAATTAGGGGTTCTCCATGCCAATCAGAAGTTGTTTTATTCTACACCTGCTGCCTATTCCTAGGACACCACAGATAAAACAAATGTTTGCAGTGAGGTTCCAAAATGCTCAGATCAAATGAAATTCAAATAATTAGGGTCTGGAAAACACATGAGTGTTCCAAGTTTAGCAGAAATACCCACTAGAGCTTTCTTTTTTTTTTTTAGTTTTGTTTCTCGAAGGTTTGTTGGGTGTCACAAAAATATTTTTCTTTATTTGAACCTCTGTGTTTTGCAGGAAAACAAGAGGCAAAACCTGGCCTGCGTCATTCACACAACAAAGATTCCCAGCTGAAAGTTATTCTTCCCCAGGGAATGAAACCAAAAAACAGCTTGCAGCACCTTAGAGACTGCCAGAGCCAAATGGAATGTGAAGTTTATGGATTCCAGGTTCTGTTCTAAATGTGGAACCGAGGAATCTTGCATGGGTTCTAGATTTTTGTAAATAATATTATAGCATATCTATAACCCATGTAGCAAACTAGTCAGAGTTTAGGATGATGCTCCATTAATTGTCACAGGCTGATCCCAATTTTGTCTTGCTGTCCTTTTGGATTTGGGCTTTTCTGCTCATCTTTGATCCTAAAGTGAAGTTTTCCTCTTTGGGAAGACATAGCAGCTTGATGGGTAAAAGTGAAGCTATTACATTGTTTAAGTTTTCTGTATAAGACAAATCAAAGACTGAGCTGTAGCCAAGAAGGTCAAAAGATAAGGAAAGAAAGAAAAAAACTTTCTTTTTTCTGTTATAAATCGTTTACTCTTTTTTTTTTTTTTTTTTAATTGTGGTAATACTTACAAGCCCCAGTTGTGGCCTCTGTGTTAGGCGCTGTACTCATCAAAAAACAAAGCCAGTCCTGACCCCAAAAAGCTCACAATCTAAGTAGTTCAGTGTAAGAATTCAGAGCCAGATTTTGATACCCCTATTCACAGTGAGTAACCCCCCTGAAAAGAATGCAACTACTTGTGCTGTAAGGTACAACTCAATGTAGGGGTGTTGGATTCCGGCCCCCTAATAAAGGTGAAGAGAAGGGTGTGTAACAAACCTATCTGCAGAGTTACCAAACTGGAAACAACGCTAGCACATCACAGTGCGATACAAAACTAAACTCACCCTGTCATTCATTAAAAGCATCTGGGCTTTTAGGCTAATCTGAATTTTTTTTATTTTTTTTTTAAATCTTCTGATGGTATAATTGTTGTAGATCGGTCTCAGAACAGCAGAGCTATCCTGGGATTTTGCCTAGGAGACCTGTGAGCAGCAGCTTATACTGAAAAGTTTTAGCAAGTCTTGTCACACTGTCTCAGTGCAGCCTGCCCAAGTATGCTCTTTCTTCATTTCTCTTTTCCATTCATTGATGATCAAAATAAGTCCCTTGTTTCCTTAGATCCTTTTCAACAGGGTTAATTCAAAGAATATTTGTGGCACTGCTCTTACTTGTAGCAAGGAGGATAAAGGTTTCAAGGCAGCATTACAGGGAACCGATTAAAAAAACTATGCTGGTTTAGTAAGGAAAAAAAAATACAAACGGCAATAAAACTATTCCACTTGCAAGCAGATATAACTGTTTGGCCAGCTGCTCAGTTAAACATAAATTTGCCTTACCTTGCTTCCAAGAGAGGTTTCTCCAAGTGTGCTGGGAGATAGTCTTCTCTGCCAAAGTTTCTTTCCTTTAACCTTAGAGGTACTGTGTCCCTGTTGCAAGGCAAACACATTTTATACTCTGCTGGGGTTCAGTATGCAAAGCAGAAGGACGATAACACATGGATAACATTGCAAAGGGAAATCCCTGACCTGGGCTACTTTTCAGATCGAAAGGGAGTGGCTGATGCATGCTGTCACAGAGTGTTAGCTAACAATGCATCCACAGTTCCTGATATTTCATCAATTCTAAAACATACGAGCATCCCTTCCTCCACTGGCCGGTTGGCTGTCTGCTTTGGTAATCACTTTAATGTGATATAATTTCCTGTGGCTCTAACCAGCCCTTTTACAGGAAAAGCTCTAGGGCAGGGGTGGCCAACCGGAGCTTGGTAAATTCTGACTCCTTCTCAATGTACATTGCCAAAGAGCCACAGTAATACGTCAGCAGCCTCCCCATCAGCTCCCCCACCCCGCTCCCAGTGCCTCCCGCCCACCAGCAGCCCCCCCATCAGCTCCCCCACCCCGCTCCCAGTGCCTCCCGCCCACCCGCTGATCAGCACCTCCCGATCAGCTGTTTCGTGGCATGCAGGAGGCTCGAGGAGCAAGGGCACTACAGGCTATGGGGAGGGGGTGGGAAGGGGTGGAGTGGGGACAGGGCCTGTGGCAGAGACAGGGGTTGAGCAGTGAGCACCGCCCCCCCCACCCCCCGGCACATTGGAAAGTTGGCGCCTGTAGCTCCAGCCCCGGAGTTGGTGCCTAGACAAGGAGCCGCATGCGGCTCCGGAGCCACAGGTTGGCCACCCCTGCTCTAGGGACTCTGATAGAGACTGATCATCCGTCTATTGAACCTTTAAACCAGGGACACAGAATTCTCTATGAAATGCTCTAGGATCATTTAAAAATTCTGAGGGAAGGAAATCCTTCTCCATAGCTTTTAGGAGTAATTTCTAGAGGAAGCTTTTAATTTTTACAGAACCCTATTGACGTAGGCCCTGATTCAGCAAAGCACTTAAGCATGTAGTTAGTCCCTAAGCCTCTGTGCTTAAGAGCCCTGCTGAATCAGGGTCTGAGTTCCTATTGAAGTCAATAGGCTTTACATAGGAACATAAGAACGGCCATTCTGGGTCAGACCAAAGGTCCGTCCAGCCCAGTATCCTGTCTTCCGACAGTGACTAATGCCAGGTGCCCCAGAGGGAGTGAACCTAACAGGTAATGATCAAGTGATCTCTCTCCGGCCATCCATCACCACCCTCTGACAAACAGAGGCTAGGGACACCATTCCTTACCCATCCTGGCTAATAGCCATTAATGGACTTAACCTCCATGAATTTATCGAGTTCTCTTTTAAACCCTGTTATAGTCCTAGCCTTTACAACCTCCTCAGGCAAGGAGTTCCACAGGTTGACTGTGCGCTGTGTGAAGAACTACTTCCTTTTATTTGTTTTAAACCTGCTGCCCATTAACTTCATTTGGTGGCCCCTAGTTCTTATATTATGGGAACAAGTAAATAACTTTTCCTTATTCACTTTCTCCACACCACTCATGATTTTATATACCTCTATCATATCCCCCCTTAGTCTCCTCTTTTCCAAGCTGAAAAGTCCTAGCCTCTTTAATCTCTCCTTATATGGGACCCGTTCCAAACCTCTAATCATTTTAGTTGCCCTTTTCTTTTTAAAATTATTCCCCCCGGACGTTTTAGTTCCTGCTGCCTCTGTTGTTTTCTGAGCGTTGCCCCTATGCTCATGCCCAAGGCGTGAGAAACACAATAGAGAAACTCTTTGTATCTCACTGACTTCATATTGCTGGCACACGGCAATATTTGTGAAAGGCAGAGGGACAATTAAGAGACCGTATGGGGTTTTATTGTACAACCAGTGTATTTCAGACATGTAATCAAAACAAGCGCACACACACACAAAGTTTCTACCTGAAATGTAAAGCCAGTGGGAATAACAGAGCAAATCCAGTGGCATACAGTAAAAAAGTTTTTGGCAGGCTCCGGCAGCCAGAATCAGGAACACTGCGGTGCCTGTAAAGCCTCAGGGATTTTGGCTGGAGTTACTGCTTCATAAAAATGAGGTATGACTGAATAACATGATTTTTAAAGGAGTTAATGTTTTAGATTTTTTTCAAGTTATAGACAAGCCATGCCTTAAATCTTCTGAGTAATATAGCTGCCAAAACCATTAATCTGATTCCACAAGAGAGATTTATGAGTGTTTATCTGTGGATCAGAGGGTGGAGCACCGGGCTGGGTGTCACGACATGGATTTCAATTTTGCATCTGTCCCCATCTCATTTGGGTCATCTTGGGTGAGTCACATTCCCTGTCTGTGCCTCATTTTTCCCATCTGTAAAATGGGGCTAATGCAGCTTTGCTGACTACGTAAAGCAGTATGAGACCTAAAAATGAAAACTGTGTGCGTGAAGTAGGATTATTTATGTAGTCAGATTTCCCCTCAAATGTAACCAGACCTAAACCTCATGCAACTCCAAAAAATGTATGTATGTTTAGACCGATCACACATCTAGTTGATGAACCATTTTCATGCTCCTTTTCTTTTGCTGTTTGTGGACATTAATGCCTGGATGTTTGCAGAATGGCTGCCCGCTCAATGCCCATATTGCTATGGGGATGGGGAGATTCACTAGTTCTAATAATACCTAGCTCTTTCAAAGTGAAGGATCCCCATTTTACAAGTGGGGAAACTGAGGCACAGGAGGATGAAATGACTTTCCCAAGATCACCCAGAAGGCCCATGGCTGAGCCAGCAATAGAACCCAGGTCTTCCAGTCTAGTGCTCTATCCACTAGGCTTCCCAATGAAAGGTTCAGCAAAATAGGTGTAATTTAGTGCCAACAGATAAGCCAGTTTTGTAAGACAAGTTCTAAGTTCATATGGGGCAGATTCTCCCTCACAGCCTCTTTCCCCAGTGGGGCTGCATGAGCTGCAGAGGGTAGCCTTGGCCCCCTGGCTTTTTTTACTTTTCACCCCCATACTGGATTCCCCCCAGTGTTCCTCTAATGCACAATGCCTGCTCCAATAGGTTTGCCTGTCTTTTCCTCAGCATCACAGACTGATGACTAAATCCTGCCCTGTTCTGCAGGACTGCTCTAGAGAGGTAAGAGGGCGAGCCAGGATTCTGACCTCCTCACTAGGTTGGGGAACCGGTTACCATGCTGGACTGTGGGCTATGTCCCCCGAAGGTCTGCTTATCTGGGGTCAGATACAAGAAGCCATACATGCTATTACCTGCAGCATGTTGCAACCCTACTTAGCATATGTGCCAGACAACGTGGTATAGATGCCACCCAGGGCTCTTTTTGCCCTGAGCTGTGTAGCCGGCACCATTCTACCTTGGCTGCTACCCATAACGGCAAGATTTCACCCTCGATTCAGAGGGTCTGGAGTAGTTACTTGGGCTGGAAAGCAACATCACATACATGGGCTTGGAAGGATTAGTTTTTCATTGGTCAATTTCACTGTGTACACACAAACCGATGAAACAATATTTCCAATGACCATCATGGAAATTTACAGATAAACAAAAATGCTGCTTGAAAACTCAGTTTGATTTAAGGTTATTTACTTTGCATACTTTGACATGTGATGTTGACAGTTTGCATTTTAATGGTTAAAGCTTTAACTGTTTGAATCTCACCATCTACTGTCATTATGGGGGGAGGGGGGGGTTAAAACATTATTTAATTTCCCACTAATTTAAATTGATACAAATAAAAAAAGCATAAATATCAACATTGTCCATCAAAATTACATCAAAATCAAATTCTGCCAAGTCTACACGTATATCCTGGGTCAGAGCCTGCATTTCTTAAGCACTCAAGTCAGGGAGAGCTTTGAATGCAAGAAACAGGCTCACCCTGTATTGGATTTAGCTATATCCTTCTGCCTTAAAATTCCATCTGCCTTCCAGCAGGTTTCTTTCCCTGCAGGGTGAATTCCAGGGTGGAATAACATTGATTTTCTGTATAATATGACCCTCCCCATCCTGCAATACATGGGGAAACTTTAAGGATCTAGGGCTGTAAAATAGAACCCAACTCCAATACAATCCAGCGCTCTCTGAGCAGTGCTGAAATATCTTGTCCCTAGGGTAGCAGTGTTGGCTTGTACAGAAGTGCTGGTAGACTGGCTGCATTCCAGCAAGTCTGATGCTGCAAGAAGCACATTGGCAGACAGACAAGGGGTGGCTGGGGGGGGAAAGAAGTGAAAAAAGGGAGAATTGGCTACACATATAGGCTGTGTGGGGATTGGACGTGAGAGTTCAGATTGGGTGGAATGGAAGAGGGGAAACACCTGCCCCCTAGCCTGACGGTAAACACAAACCTCCAGCGTTGTTTAAAAGGCTGCGTGAAATACTCACCTTGGTTTGGTGCTTTATTCATAGTTCTGAATTCAGCCCAGGTTTATCAGATAGGACCTGCTGCTGCACTCAGTAACACCAATGGCAAAACTCCCTTGACTTTAATGGAACCAGAGCAAGCCCTTCATTTCACTGATGGGACCATTTACCAGCTAGTCTGAGGCCCTGCAGAATATCAGACGCTCTGCTCTAAAACAAACTTACTGTGCAAAGTCTCATATGGCTCCCCATATAAAGCCAAGCCTCATTCTTTTCCTAGTGTTTGGGTGCAGGAACAATAAAACAAAATTCAGCACAAACTTTCTCCCAGGCCTTGACTGCTCCTACGGTTCCTTCCCCATGGGTGCTCAGCCCACATACTAGATTCTCTCTTCCCAGGCAGCCATACCTGTCTTCCTTATATCCAGATGGGCTACTTGCCTCAGTGAATCTCTTAATAGGAGGGTGGGGTGTATCTGGCATGTACCGCCAGCCAGTAAACTCTGTAAACACCACTGCAGCAGGGAAGATCAACTGGGATGAACGCAATGGAGCCACTTGCAGAACTTTCTCCGCAAAGCACCCTTTGCCATTGGAATTTGCTCCGTTCAGCAGCCTTCAGAGCACTCTGCAATTGTTTGGTTAAATTTTGCTTTTGTTTTGCTCCTGGAAACGTGATGGCTTGCAGTCTTAGCAGCAGATTTTTGTGCTGCCTCGTTCAAGCAGTGGTACATTGTTTGTATGTTTATAATGCTTAGTATCGCAGCAATTGGAAGCCAAGGCAATAGCAGCAATAGAAGTTACTAAAATAAGCTGCATTGGGTAACTGTTCCCTACGGAGAAGTCAACCTTGAGTTGTAGGAGAAATACCATATAGAGATTTCCAGCCTAGATGCAAAGCTTATATACGTTAAGAAATTTATTTAGCAACACCAGCTGAAACACAGCTTTCCGTTGTATAAGCCAAGATTTTTCCCAAGTGATAGGTAATTTGGGGCGCCTCGGTTTTTAGTTGGGCAACTTGAGATGTCTTAAAGGGGCCTAATTTTCAGACAGTGCTGAGCACCCACCTTCTGAAAATCAGACCCTTTTAAATGCCTCAAATTGGGGGCCCCAAAACTGAGGCACCTAAAATCTCAAGTCACTTGGGAAAACCTTGGCCAGAGTTCACATGCTGTCGCAGTGCCGAGGCTGGGTGTTGTGTATTATCTATACATGTGTAAAATAATCGCTCTCTTCTTCATTGTGCATTTCCATTTCATAAGGAGACATGGGGACAAATTCTGTACCCAGTTACCCACAGTGTAAATAACACCATTGACTGAGAATAGAATTTGGTCCATATAGTACCAGGATCATAGCTGGTTGCATCCAAAATTATTATGGATGGTCATTTGTATTGTGGTAGTGCTTAGGAACGCCAGTGATGGACCAGTACCCCCTTTGTGCTAGGTGCTGTACAAACACAGACAAAAGAGATGATCCCTGCTCCAAGGATAGGATAAGAGACAACAGATGGGAAGAACAAGGAAACAGTGAGACAATACTGGTCAGCATGACGGGCGGTCATCTCCGTGCACCAGCTGCCTAGCAACCTAAAGTGTTGTCACTTAGTAGTACCCTAAGGAATAATATAATCTTTCGGAAGAAAGTAGGATCCTACAAGGCAACTTGGTTTAACCTATTGGACGCTCACATTGTGCAGGATTGCACTTTACTTTGGTGAACTGACCACTAGAGGGCGCAAAGGGTATAACTTCAGTTCACTTGTTCTCTTAAAACCATCCATCTACTCCTTTGGGGAAATCTTAGCTCAGTTAGATTCATTTGGTATGGATGTTCATTCCCGGTTTTAAGCCAGCTGCTACCTGACTGGAGAGGAGATATCATCCACCCGGCACCTCAGTGCCATGTATCACATTTAATAAGGTCTTTGGGGCAAGTACTGATCTTTTGATCTGTCTCTACTGTGCCTGGCGCAAGGGGGCCCTGATCCCTGACTGGGGCCCCTTCACACCGCTGCAATGCAAGCAGTAAATGATGTGCGATTATGTAGAACGCTTAGGTGCCTTATTACGATGACTCATCATTTGTATTGGGATAGCGCCTAGGGAGGCCACTGTGTCTTTCCATCCACAGAAGTCACCTGGCAGCATTGTGACTTTTCTAGGAAAAGGAAGCTCGGCCCACAAATCTGCCCACTGAAAAGCCTCGAGGGCAGCACCGGCAATGCAGGAAATAGCCCACCAAACAAATATTTG
The DNA here is from genome assembly GCA_003942145.1 of Platysternon megacephalum. NCBI lineage: Eukaryota > Metazoa > Chordata > Testudines > Platysternidae > Platysternon > Platysternon megacephalum. Next base: position 10,963,366 of record QXTE01000018.1, on the reverse strand, counting down.
GACAGTTTGGAAGCCCTGTGACAAGCACTCTGCTGTATCGGGTGATACGCCCAGGTGTGGTTTCTTGGTCTCATCTTTCCCCAGCCCTATGCTGGCACCAGGAGTGATACTGTACAGGCAGCATCCTTGGCTCGTTCTGTATGGGAGTGGTTGTGACATGTCTCATGCTCCTGGAGGGTGGAAAAAGTGCTTGTGCCTTACTGTAAACAACTCCCGCCCATGTCGTACTCAAAGTTGAAACAAGAAAGCCAAAATGAAATCTTTCAGCCTTATCGAAACAATTTGTTTTGATGATTCTTGTTGAAAAATGTTAATGAAATCAACACTCTGATTTCATTGAACCAGCATTTTCTGACGGAAATATGTTTGCTGGGAAGCTCGCTGACTCTGTTACTTTCTGTCCCAAAGGTGTGTGCCACAAACTCAATGTCTGTTTAAAGCACTCAGATGGTTTCCACCCAAATTGCCCCCAGATGGACTCAGAACACCACCCAGGTTTGGCAACAGGTTCACATGCTTCAGCAATCGACCCCCAGAAAAATGAACTTGTCTGATTATTATTATTATTTTTCTTTGGAGGCGACCAGCACAGAGCAAGGCTGTGATTTCACTTTTTAAAAATTCGCATGTAAGCAGCTGATTTAGGGCATCAATTCTCAACCAGAGTGGACCATGCCCAAAGGATGCACCAAAACCCCATATGAACCAGCTCCCATTCTCTTGATGCAGGTTTTTTCAGCCTCCTCTAACCATGTCCTCCATCAGAGGTCTCAGATTGGGGAGGAAAAGGAACTGGTACTTCCTCATGTCCTGACCACAAACAAGTTCTGCCCATGTTAGTCATGAAAATGAGATGCCACTCCCATTACCTTGTATGGAAGTTTCAAATATAATCCTGCATACTCCCTAGGTTCCTTGAGCTGGGCTCCATCTTGATTGGGTTAAAAAAAACAAAAGTAGTGATCCAAATGCCACCAGAATGAGATGTGCTCTGCGACCCTTCCTTTTCTTTCTCCCATGAGGAAAGAAACCATTGACAGTGCTGAGTTACCATCGCTGGGCGTCTGACCTAAGCCCTCACTCAGATGAAGGGGGCCATTCACGCCTCACCATGCTATTGTTCCAGGCTCCCTGAAGACTCATCTCGTGGGTTACGCTTGGCTCACTTGTTTTGAGGTGTTCTTTGTAACCACAATAGCTGGAAGCTCAATTTTCTTAAAAACGAAAGCTGAGCGTCTGGAGAACAGAACAGCAGCTTGAGCGAGAAGCTGGTATATAGCTCTGCTGAATCCCGGTTGAACCTGAACCCTGCTCTGATGTCAGGAGTTTCCAGTAAACCTGCACATTGATCTCATGTTGCTCTTTATATGGTGATATCACAATGGGTGCAAAGGATAATGAGGCAGTGCAGCTGACTGGGGCTATTTGTGAATGACGGTATGTGGGGTTCCCGTCACAGTAGTAATCCCTGGTTTATGGTTTCCAGAGGGAAGCAGTAACTGAGGTGAGGGTGTGTCTCACTGTCTGGAGTGGCTCATGAGTGAGAATACCAACCTCAGGGCAGACTGTTAAGAAGCAGGCAGAAACCCCAAACTGGCTGTGAGTTCTATACTTAGATTTCACCAGCCAAATAACAAGTGTAAACTCCTCCAGCACTATTAAGCCTGAAGATGGAGTCCCAGACAGTCCCCTTGGGCATTCTGATCTGTCTTGCCACCCTGGCAAGCTTGACTCTGTGATAGATGGTCACTTTGCAGCAAAAATCACAACAATATTCAGGTTACTCCCAGTCTCAAGGGACCAGCCACTTACCCCAGGTCCATTGGACTCAGAATTCAAACCCAAGACAACACCAGCAGCCAATCCTGTAACAAACTAACTGAAGATGTATTAACTGAGAGAAGAAATGAGTTATTTACCAGGTTAAAACCGGAAACACACCCACACATATGAGTTACAGTCTAAGATTTGAAAAGGTAAATGTCCATAATAAGCAGCTCTATATATGCTTTAGGGCTGACCCATGCCAAGCAGCATGGGGAATCTCGTCTTTACATTTAGGAATCTTTTCCCCATAGCGTCCAGACAGCATAAAGAGACCTCAGTTCCTTCTGGTCAGGCATTTTTTTTACTCCTTTCACACCAGAATCCAGGCTGATGGGATGAGTTCATGCACAGGTTTCCCCTTCCTCGAGTTAGGAATGCTATCAACAAGGTCTCAGTCCTTTAATGCTACACAATGCCTTGTATGCCTTCAATGGGCCATCTTGTGTGCAGGACGAGCACTCTACCTTAATTAATGCTGCTTTTCCTGTTTGGCGAGTTACACAATTAGAGCTTTACAATGCCAACACACAGCCCAACTTTATGCCCGGGGATACAGATATTATAAGTCGGATTAATACATGCAGCATCCTAGAGACATTTCATAAATTCTAAACATGTTCTTATAACGCTACTATCTATTTTAACTACGCTAGCCCACAGGTGAGACAGATGGGTTTCCAGCTGTGCATTTGTCAGTGTTCAGTGAGGCACCTGGCCTGCCAGTGTCACAGGGTGTACTAGAGAGACAGGTGTACCCTGGACAATATGGCTTCATATCCTTCCAGAAGGTGGAAATCCTCTTTTCTGTGGCATTCTCAGCCGTGGATATGCAATAATGATGTCCCTTGGGTGACAGCCTGAGTTCAGCGATTAGGGGAAGTGCCATTGTAAGGGGGTGACAGTAGGAGCAGAAGAAGCCATGGTGCAAAAAGGCTTGGAATAAAAGAAGCCAATTCCCTAGCAACAGAAGTAAGGGAAATCCGGCCAGATCAGTAGTCCAACTGACGGCACTCCACACTGCCGTGCAAGAGATCTGGATTGTCTGTCTAATGCAGTTTATTGGCTTTTTCCTTTAAACCATTAAGCACAGCCCCCTTTTATGGACTTTACCAGACTTCAGAAGCAATATCGAAAGTCCAACTCGTAAAAAGGCTTCAGCCAAGGTTTTAGTTTGGACTTTAACCTTCCAGAATAACTTCTGCTCTTTGTTCACATAAACCTCGCTGTGTTCCAGAAACCCACTAGGGATGACTCTGCCTGCTTCCCTGTGTTGCGGAAGGACCCTAGCGAGTACAGTAAAGGGGTGGCTGCCCTGAGCAGTTGCTTATTAAAATACATATAGGAGAGAAATATCAGGAAAAAAGTCTCTGCTTGCTTTGTCCTTTATCCTTAAGCGAGGTGAGGTTTGTTGCAAGGTAGAGTCATGAAAATCAGAATGGCCCTATATGTCAATGGGAATGCCAGGAGCTCAGCAACTCTGAAAATCAAGCCACTGAAGTCTCTGTAGGATCTCAATCCCACTTGTGTTTCTTCTGGAGATCAGCATTCTTCTGTCCATCAAGTTTGTTTATCCATCTATCCCTTCTTCTCTAACTCTTGCCTCTCGTTGGCCTGATTCTCCCTAGATTGACTTGAATGTGGCTGGTGAAAATGTTTGTGTGTGTCACTCTGTGATGTTACCATTGTATGTGTGTCGATATTATCTGAATCAAATACGTATTTTAAAAAACACACAATCCGGTTTGCAATGGTCTGGTCTGCTTCTCAGTTCAGAGGTTAGTCAAGGAGCTCTACCAGCCAAGGGAGGAAACACGGGTTTGATTTCCAGTCTAGTGTCACCCGCTGCACAGGGCGGGAATGCTGTGGATTGGAGGGGCTACCCGTCACTCCCAGACGGCGATTTTAGCTGATCAAGGAGCATGTAACCCTTCTTGAGACACCCTTCTGCACTCTTGACTATGACCTTGGAACTGCCAAAGATGTCATTTTCCCAGGAGAATCCATGCTTGGTTTTACACTGAGTCACGAGCAGGAGATGGCAGGGGTTTGGAAGCATTGTGGAGGCTGTGTGGATACCCTTACACTGCAAAAGTTGATCAGTGAAGCTTAGTTTCTATATCTCACTGCTGGCTCTGGCTCTTCACTTGGATATAAAGACCTATCCGCTAAGCAAGGATATAATGGAGCAGTGTTGATGGACTTTGAGTGTTGTCTCAACCAGATCCTCTCAACTACAGCATGGTGGCCATAATGCAGGAGTGGAAGGGCTGTAATGGCACTCGTTTTTTATACCTTTAGCTAATTGCTCTTTAAATGCCATCTTGGCCCTCCTAACGTCTTTCTTACATATTGCCTGTTCTCCTTTGTGTTCCTTTTTAGTGGCTTGGATTTTCACCTTCTGAAGGATATTTCTTTGGCTCAGAAACTCTTGAGTTTGTTTGCCACTTAGCCATGTGGTTTATTTCTTGTCTTCCTTTCTTTAAAGGTGTGCATGCCTGCTGGGAATCTCGTACTGTATCTTTCAAAAGTATCCATGCCAAATCAATAGATTCACTTCTTTACTCTTGATTTTTAGGGCTTTCTTGACTAGCTTCCTCCTCGTTTGGGAATTCCCTGTTCTAAAATGTAATGTCACTGTGCAATCTCCCCAGGGATGTTGAACTGAATTATTGTCATCGCTATTATTTAATGTTCAACTATCATTAATAAGGGGTCTGTTTTACTTACGATTAAGTTGGCACGGCCTCTCTAAGCTTGATAACTAGTGCTAAAGAAATAATACATCCTGTTTCCTTGTTGGGGAAAACATTTAAATATGGATTTCCTTATCTGTGGTTATTCATCGTTCTTCCATGGTGTTAAGGGCCAAAAGGAAGATCATTTGACCGAACTGGTCTCTCTTACTTTGCAGATCGGCTCGATCTTACGTTTCCCGCTATGCTGCGCCACCATTAGGAGGTGAAGAACCTCTTTAGAAGCGAATGAAGCTGTAGAGAACTGCAAAAATCTTGAGCCTGCCTGGCAATCCAAGGAGTGCAGCTCAGCCCTGCACGGTGGCTGCTTTGGCCCAGCTTTGCTACCCAACGAGAAGATAGCTGTGCTGCAAATAGCTATCAAGTGTACTGCCTGCACTGTGATGCCTCTGCGTTAGCTCTGGAGGGCCAGGAGAAAGGTGGCACCAGCAGCTCAGCGAGCAACGTGGGGAATTCAAAGATGGAAATTCTTTTTGGGGGGGACCAGTTGCTCTTGGGAATTTAACCAGAGGTAGCTTGGGAAGGATTTATATCAAAGTCCATGAATGACTCGGGGCTGGTCCTTCTCCCTCTCTTGACTTTACACCCTTTTTCGTGCTGGGGCGGTGGAAGCAGGTGGGCAGGGAGGCCTTGCACCCCCGCAATGGAAAACTGGGGTGGGGGGAGATTGTTTCTGCCCTTCTCCCCTCCCCCCATCGTTTTCTGCCCCTGCAATATCTCGTGAAGGTGAGAATGGGACCCGGGTATGTTCTGGCCTCGTGCTCATTCGCAAGTGGAGAAGGTCTTTTTTTGTAAATTCCACTGGCCACCTAGCTGCATCTTTGGTGCCTAAATACCTCTGCAAATCCGGCCCTTAGTTGTTAACTAAGGAAAGAATCAAATTCCTGCAGGACTTGGCTACATGAATCAGCCCTCTAGTCTGAAGTGAAATATGTCTGGCTACATTAATTACTCCTGTTCGTTTTATTTGTTGAGTGGCTGTTGTCTAGTGTATTCTGGTGTTCTTAAGGCTTGGTTATATTGGTCTATTGTAATATTATGACTCATTCTGCAGCCCCAGTCCATTGCATCTGTGTTTTGAGAAGCTCAGAAATTCACAGCGGGGAAAAAAAGAAGCCTCACAACGCTCTGAGGAGAAGAATTCCCTCCACTGCAGGGACCCCTCGATGAAATTCTGTGGGCTGTGCTGAGCAGGAGGGCAGACAAGGTGATCCTAATGATCCCTTCAACCCTGAACATCTAGGTATTCTGCCTACATGCACAGAGAGAGACATGGTGGGGAAGGGAATACTTTTATTGGACCAACTGCTGTTGATGAAAGGGGGAGATGCTTGTATAAACTCCAGAGTGTTCACCTGCAAAGGTTGGTGCAATAACCTCACCCACTTCGTGTCTCTAATATCCTGGGACCAACACGACCATAAAAACACTACTGGGACTACGTAAAGTGAGGCACAGAGAACTGAAGTGACTTGCCCAATGCCATGCCGCTTGTCGGTGGCTAGGTCATCCCTGGAATCCTGACTCCCAGTCCCCTTCTCTAACCACTAGACTGCCCTTCCAAAAGTATACTTACATTAGAAGGATGGACTTGGGTTTATGCTGATTCTGGTTTGAGAATTGTGTGTGACACTGTTTTATTCATGTGTTTAATGGGGGGATGCTGTTTTGTGCTCCCTCTTTGAAATGTACAGTAGGCTGTACATTCCCAGATTTAAGTCTTCGAGCATTGTTGGAATGCCCATGGTTGAGCTTGGTGGTCTCCATTGGATTTAAGAGGCCCTTGAGGTTTTGTGGTTTGACTCCTGTGCTGTTTTCATAAACCTTTTAGTTTTGTTCAATTTAAAAATTGAAACCAGGACCCTGTTGCTCATCTTCCCCTATCGTTTGAGTTGAACGTTGGTATTTCCTAGTTTGTTCACACTAAGTGGCAGTTGTCACCACTGCGTTTCATTTGCCAGCATGTTGCCAATTCATCTAGTTGGGTGAGATTCCCCTGAAGCTCCCCGTAGTCTTCCCTAGTCTTGAAAAATCTCAATTTTGTGGCATTTGCAAATGCTGCCACCTTACTTCTCATTCCCTTTTCCAGATCAGCACAGATATTCTACAATACCAATCCTCATGCATAACCCTGTAGCATCCCACTGTTAACCTTTTGCCATGATGAAAATTGACCATTCATTCCTATTCTTTTTCTGTCCACACAGGAATTTAATGTGGTTTAACTAATCCACTTCAAATTGACACCTTTAGCCAATCCAGTTTAATTTTTCCTGGATGTCGCTGTGTAGACAAGCCCTTAGAGAGTTTCTGATCCATGACGGCTACAGAATTACTTCAGTATAACTACGTCACACAAGGGTGTGAAAAATCCCCACCCTGGAGTGACATAGTTATACCAACCTAAGTGCCGGTGTACACAGCACTATGCCAGAAGAAGAGCTTCTCCCACTAATGTAGCTACTAACTCTAGCAGAGGTGGATTAATGTATGCCAGTGGGAGAGCTCTCTCCCATTGGCATAGAGCAGCAGTTCTCAACCAGGGGTCTGAGGCCCCATGGTGGGCTGCGAGCAGGTTTCAGGGGGTCTGCCAAGCAGGGCCGGCATTAGACTCACTGCAGCTCAGGGCAGAAAGCCAAAGCCCCACCTCCCCGAGCCTGAAGCCGAAGCCTGAGCAGCTTAGCTATGCGGTGCCCCCTGTGGCATGGGGCCCCAGGCAATTGCCCGGCTTGCTACCCCCTAATGCCGGCCATGGTTTTTATATGCAGAAAAACAGTTGTTGTGGCACAGGTAGACCATGGAGTTTTTATAGCATGTTGGGGGGGGAGGGGAGAAGAGAGCTCAGAAAGGTTGAAAATCCCTGGAATAGAGCATCTTTGTTTAACCGTAACAGCAGTGCACCTGCACTGATGCAGCGTTTTAAGTGTAAACCTGCCCTAAGTTTCCTTAGTAGCCTCTTGTGAGGGACTTTCTTGAAGGCTTTTTGAAAGTCTAATTAAATTACATCAACCGCTTCACTTTGATTCACTAGTCTATTGACACATTCTAAAAATTCGAATAGATTAGCGAGGCACAATTTTCCTGTGCAGAAGCTGTGCTATCCTATCATGTGTTTTATAATGCTATATTTAATCATTGCTTCAGCCAATTTTCCACAAGTCTGTAATTTCCTGGCTCTCTCACACAGCTTTTGAAAAATACATGTGCCAATTTGCTACTCTCCAGTCCTTTCGTATAGCGCTGTTTTTAATGAAAGATCACATATATTTGTTAGCAGTTCAGCCACTTCATGTTGAAGTCCCTTCAGAATTCTTGCATGTATACCATATGGGCTGTGACTGGGGCCTGATCCAAAACCCACTGAAGTCAATGAGACTCTTTCCATTGATTCAATGGGGTCTGGAGCAGACCTGTGGTGTTCTTCAATTTCTAAGTTTGTTCCACTGCATCTTCTTTTGACATCTCTATCTCTGAGAGTAGTAGAGCTGGTAAAAAATTCAACTTTTTTCTCCCCCCAATGAAAAATGGCCTGTATTTTCAATGAACATTTGCTAATTTATTTATTTTTTTGGTTTATTCAAAACGTTTCAGTATTCTGGAAAAATCAAACAAAAACCAACACCTGAAAATTGGTGGGGGGTTGGCATTCGAAAACTGAAAAATAATCCAGCAGGTGGGGTTAGAAGCAGCAGCCTAGAGGTTGTGACAGATGACAGTGAAATTCCCCGAAGTGAAGATCTGTGAGTGAAAATGAAGGTTGTGAAGCAAAAAAGGAATGGTCTGGTTCCAGGGTGAGAGGATATTGTGTCCTCTAGAACTTCGAAGCTTTTCCATTCCAGTCAGCAAGTTCTAAAACGCAGGCAGTGTTCAGAGATGCAGCAATAACATAAAATCCCTCCACCAGCCGGCAAGGTTGGAATTCCCATCTGCGTACATTGCAGGCACAAATGCAGAAGTAACTGATGGAAAAAAGCAACCGTACGATGGATGATCTGGGCAGGCGTCTCCTCTGTGCAGAAGTGCATTGGGAAATGCACTGACTCACTGTGGCTTGGCTATCCCCATCCATCAGCAGCAGAGAAGGCTTAATAGCAGCAGTATAGTGCCAAGAGGTAAATGAGTGGTCAGTTTCAATCTAGGCAAAGCTAACCTGTGCACCGTTTGTGCCAGGAATAGCTTGTGGTGTTTGTGTGTGCTTGGCTGCAGATCACCACCCTATGCTCCTTGACATGGTTTCATCACATTTAGCCTGTCAAGGAGATGTCTGCTTAGGATTTCACTGTCTGGAACATGAGCAAAACTGGCATGGGCTAGAGAACACATACAAAACGAGGCTGCTTTCCCTGATTGGGGAGCCATTTGTTATGGGCAATGGGGGCAGTTGCTTCCCCTCAGACCTTGTTTCCCCCCCCCCCCTGAGTGGTTTACCCCACACGCCCCCAGAGATTTCCTATGTAATCTACTTTTTGCCCCCTCAGACTTTGGACCCAGTCATTGGGAAAACAATAATTGCCTAGTGTCTCATTCATGATGCTGTTTGGGACAGAGAACATTCTCTATGCTGACACATTTTCCCGCCTGTCCTCAGAAATTTTCTGAAATTCAAGCTGTACAACAGCTGTGTTGTGAAGGAAGCTGTCACCAGGGCCCCATGAGTAAGAAGAGAACTTTTCCCACAGAGGGTGGCTTAGAAAGTTCACAGACAAACTTTACCCTGTGGAGTAAAGATGTAAAATGAATAAGGCCACGCTGCACTGAGTCAGAGTTCATGGAACACTTCTTAAGTTTTACATGATGAGCAGAATTTCTCTTCGGAGAGGGTGTCAAATCTGACTCAACAGATTTTAATCATACTTTCAAAAATTATACCCCTTAAACAAAAATGGAATATCCTAGCACATAGGTAATTTAGGTTCAGGAACGACATAAGTGTCTGTGAAAAGAGGGGTTAGAATAGAAGCTGGATTTCAACCTTAAACACTTCCATTATGCTTTGTGTTTCTATAATGCTTTCTACCCAAAGATTTCAAAACAAAAGTAATGGTTTTAGCCTCACAATACAACCCCCACTCCATTAGTATGTACAAAAAAAAAATACTGCTAACCAGTTATTCTCCCCCCGATCAGAAAAATCCTATTAAAATTGAAATTAAAATACTATAGAAACTGCTCTAAACACTGCAAAGTTTAATAGGGAATGAAAGGTTTTCTGGAGTTTGGTTTAACCATCCTATGGAATGCTATAGCAAGTATATAATGCTCTTATCATGGAGGCTGAATAGGACACCATAGTATTTCAGAAAACCCTTGTAGTTCACACCACATGAATTTTTGATGCGGCCGAGGGGGGAGGGGGGGAGAATGTGAAGTGAAAACTGCTATGTGAGGTCTCATTGAATTATTAAAGATATTCTGGGCAATGAGAAGAGACCTGAGGTTAAGGAAGAAATGTTCCTCCAACACTGATATCTAAAATTTGGTTCTTCTTTCGGATCCCTATTCTAAACAAATGACTGCCCACGTTTACCCCACATTTGCAGTCCCCACAGATTATCGCTTTGGATGAAACACAAATGTGGCCATCTCCAAGGTTTCGCGGAGAGGGATAAATGCCTTGGTGGCTATAACTACAGAGAGCCATGCCAAGAAATTCCAACACAACACTTCCTGCCACTGGCTGGTTAACCAGTACAAGTCATGATTTAGAAGTGGGGGCAGTTATAAGAAATGTTGAAAAATCATGATTTGCTGCGCAACACTGAAAAGGGAAATATACCCTCAGGGTAGCCTTGGAAACAAATGGCCCAACTAAGTATTCCTGAGTCATCCCTCTGTACTGGGCGGGGTGTGTGGATGGAATTAGAACGTTATTAACGTCAGGGAATATTCAATCCGTAATAACGAGAAGACACACTGGGGAATAATAGTCAAACAGGGAACTAAGATGCATGCCAGGAACAGCTCAGGAAGATCTAGACCTGGTTAGAAGAACAAGCAGCGGCATCTCCCACAAGGATGCTTTCATGGCGATGGCTCTTGTTTCTCCAGAGAGAATTAGTGCGTGTGTTTTCACCGTCACCACACTGTCGTTTAGCACTGGAACGCAGGCAAAGGAAACCGTCCAGATGACTTCCCTCCTGTGGGTCGTGCTATTCCCCCTGGAACTGAGAGCAACCTGCTGACATGTTCCATTTGCCGAGGCATGGCTCCTCCTGGCCAGCCTTTGCACGACACCTCCCTGCTGTGTGTACTTTCCCTGCGCTTCTCCTGCACTGGCATCGCTGGGGACTCAGCAATGTCCGTTCTTATCTTCTCTCTGCTGACTTGTCTCCATGACTGACTGCTCCTCTCCCACTCACTGTCTGCAGCTCCTTCTCCACTTAACAGGCTCTCTAATGGAGGCAAGGAGGTTTCTAGCCAAACACACACAAAAAACCCAGCCCCTACTTATAAAGTAACCCAAGCCCATTTAAACTATGCCTACATCGTCCCTGTTTCCTGACTCGGTGGCCTCAGCTGTGACCTTACAATTTTCTGGTGCACTGAGGATCATCTGGACTAGCTGGGGAATCAGAATATTAGCAGATCTCACCCTTCAGCAGCAGCAAAGTCCTTAATGTTACAGCTACGCCAACGAATGCCTGACCTGCACTTACAGCAATAACAATGGGAATGTTGGTTTGGCTGAGGTCTGAGTGAGTCAGTAACGTGCGCCAGTGACCCTTTAAACATCCAAAGGCACATTCTACCACCATTCTGCACTTGTTCAGCCTGTACTGGAACAGCTCCTGACTACTGTCCAGGCTGCCTGTGTATGGCTTCATGAGCCATGGCATTAAGGGGTAGGCTGGGTCCCCAAGGATAACTATACGCATCTCAACATCCCCAACGGTTATTTTCCAGTCTGGGAAGTCAATCCCTTGCTGCAGCCATTTAAACAGACTAATGTTCCTGAAGACGCGAGCGTAATGAACCCTTCCCGGCCTTCCCACGTTGATGTTGGTGAAAAGTCCCTTGTGATCCACCAGTGCTTGCAGCACCACTGAAAAGTATCCCTTGCGGTTTATGTACTGGCTGCCCTGGTGCTCTGGAGCCAAGATAGGGATATGGGTTCCAACTATCGCCCCACCACAGTTAGGGAATCCCATTGCAGCAAAGCCATCCACTATGACCTGCACATTTCCCAGAGTCACTACCTTTGGTAGCAGCAGCTCAGCGATTGCTTTGGCTACTTGCATCACAGCAGCCCCCACAGTAGATTTGCCCACTCCAAATTGATTACCGACTGACCGGTAGCTGTCTGGCGTTGCAAGCTTCCACAGGGCTATCGCCACTCGCTTCTCAACTGTGAGGGCTGCTCTCATCTTGGTATTCTGGCACTTCAGGGCAGGGGAAAGCAAGTCACAAAGCTCCATGAAAGTGCACTTACGCAAGCGAAAGTTTCGCACCCACTGGGAATAGTCCCACACCTGCAACACTATGCGGTCCCACCAGTCTGTGCTTGTTTCCCGGGCCCAGAATCGGCGTTCCACAGCAAGAAGCTGCCCCATTAACAACATGATCTCCAAAGCGCCAGGGCCCGTGGCGCAAGACAATTCTGTGTCCATGTCCTCATCACTCTCGTTGCCACGCTGCCGTAGCCGCCTCCTCCTCGCCTGGTTTTTCAGGTCCTGGTTCAGCATAAACTGCACAATAATGCACGAGGTGTTTACAATGTTCATGACTGCTGTCTTGAGCTGAGTGGGCTCCATGCTTGCTGAGCTATGGCGTCTGCACAGTGCACCCAGGAAAAAAGGCGCGAAACGGTTGTCTGTCGGTGCTGCCACCGAGCGAGGGGGAGGTTGTTCCCAGAACCACCCGCGCCCATGTTTTTTGCCCCATCACGCATTGGGATCTCAACCCAGAATTCCAATGTGCGGGGGAGACTGCAGGAACTATGGGATAGCTACCCACAGTGCAATGCTCCTGAATTCGACGCGAGTCTCGGTACATGGACGCACACCGCCGAATTAATCTGCGTAGTGTGGCTGCATGCTCTCGACTTTATACAATCGGTTGCCAAAAATCGAATTCTGTAAATTCAGAGTAATCCCGTAGTGTAGACATACCCTTAGAATAGTGGGAGCTGTCCCTTTTGCTGATGATCCTGGCAGACCAACTGTGCATTTCCTAAGGTTGGGAAGAACTGGAAAGATCTATGCCAAAATGAATTGGATTTAAATCTCATCAAAGACATGAATAAAAGCAACACCCAGGCAGCACTCCAAATAATCTCCCGCCATTTTATAAAATGGCGAAGGAGCTCTGGAGGGCCAATAGTAACACCCGATATCAGTCCCAGGGCTATAATGGTAAATACAGGTCAGTTGTGGTTTAACAGCTGTTCCTGTAGGTAGTATGAGTTTTTTAGATGAAGTGTGAGATCCCTTAATGTTCCAGTTTCCTTTCTGGCCCCTCATCGGTCCACACACCAAAAGCGTGTGAGGCAAGCTGCAGCTGAGCCTCTGGGCTGAAGGGTGGGGATACCATGTGCTGAAACTCCAGATTTGTGCCATCTTCCTTGGCATAGCTCTCTGTAATTATAGGGACAATGCCTTTTATCCTGATTTGCCCAAAATTGTTGAGAAAGGGGTCACGCTGGTATCATGTCTGAGGTGCTGAGCTAAGGTCACAAATTTGGTGTAAATGTGTGTGTGGTCCTTCGTTTACCAGAAGGCATCTGAAAAGAGGGCTACATTTCAGCAATCAGCATTGGGGGGGGGGAGACGGGACACTTATATCTCAACCCAGGTGTCCTTGTCATTGCCCAGAATGGCTTTACAAATTCATTGACAGTCATGTCCACTTTTCATTTAAAAAAAATAAATGTAAACTACTGAGGGGTTTCATGGCCTGTCAAATTGAAACATTTAATGCCCCAGTAACTACAGAGTCCTACCAGCTGCCAAGATGATAGACAAATGTTTCCCTTCTGTGGGATTCTGCTGGGGGGGTTACGCTAATCCCTAGGAAGGCCGTCATTACCTATGACACTTGATCGATTTGTAGAGTAGCTGCACTACAGCCATGTTGGTTCAAACCCTAATAAGTTCTGCAGGACTATTTGCCTAACCCCCACCCTTATGACGGGTGAAACTCCAGCAGAAAAACGCGAGGTGAGTTTTTTGACTCGTTGGTTCAGATGGCTCATTATACCACCCCTAGCTATATAACAGTTGGGCGGAGCATTTCTCAGGGAGGGGAGTTGGTAACCAAGCAGGAAAGCTGGACCTGGCTTTTGTATTTCGTTTTGAGTTTCTTTATGAAAATAAAGCCAAAGCACAGCTTGGATCCATTGCTGTAGACTAGGATAGGGGAATCCACTTGCTCACATGGAGAGAGAAGAAGCTGCCGCTGCTGGTAGAGACCACCCCAAAAGTGCAGAGAACACAGAAAACCCAGGGGAAATGTTCTGCTGGCTCATCTGAAGACCACTCACCCCAGCTAGCAACGGTGACACACATTCATTAACATTTGCCAGGTAGAATATTGTAATTATTATGGCCACTCATGCTGGGGCATATCAGACCTTTATGGTTCTGGGAGGGCTCTAGGTATATCAGGACTCAGAAGCAAGTGTTGAATGTCTTTCAGCTGCTAGGCCCTATAGTTGCTAGTCCTGGTGGGTCCCACTAATCGCTTGGAGGCATAGTTAAGTGAAGAGGTATTTTGCCAGGGCTAGCCGAAAGGGGCAGATAGCTACACTCCAAGCCAAGCCAGAAACAGAAACGCATTCAAAATAATGTTCCAAATGCAGTGACTCTAATAAACAAAGCCAGTAGCCCACTGCCCCTCCTTTGCTTCTCTTCCCCATTGACGGTGCGATCCTGCCAAGGTGCTTGTCTCCTTTCACTTCACTGGGAGCAGAGGGCACTCAGCACCTGGCAGGAGCAAAGCCTCAGTGAAGAGCTAAATCTGCTATAAGGAAGAGGATGTCTAAGACCAACTTTTCATTACAGCTGAGGGCCCGCTGGCCGAGTCCTCAGCACCCACAACTGAAGCTGAATTTTCAGCCCAGTTCCGCTCCTATCCAGGCACCTAAATAAGGGCCCTGTTTCCAAAAAAGGGCAGCTCCCATTGAGAGACAGATTGTAGGTGCCTTCTGCAAATTCCAGCCCTTTAAGTATCACCTGCAGAGGCTCATGTCCGTGTGAATGTGCATCTAGTCCAGTCTCTTCCAGAGAGGATCAAGATTGAGTGTGAAGGTGACTCAGCGTCTGAGAGTGAAAGTAAGAGTATGCACCTCTAGTCCAGGAACTGTGCTATGTTTTGTAGAGGGTCTTTTTCTTTTAGGGTCAGTGAACCACATGCTGTCTGTGTGAGACACTTGTGGGTCATTTCTCTCCCGCAGACAAATCTGTTTTACACTGGCTTGTGGAAAAATACCAACTCAAACTCCCACGGCATGTGTTAACTCAGCATCAAAGCTGTAGCCTCCCACGGCTGAGCTGTCTGCGGTATGTATCATGTGCTGTAGCAGCTATTCTGCTGAGGGTGACTAGCAGGAGTGATTCCTTGAGAGAAAGAGAGCCCTCAAGCAATTAAACATGTATTCTGCTTTTTTTAAAAAGAACTCAGTGCAGCCTTCTTATCTTTTATTTTCTTTCCCCTTCAGGTCTGAAAACCCAAAGGGCTCCTGGAGAAACGAGACACGTGCAGAAAATCAGACGTATATCTCGTCATTTGTGTATTCGCTGAATTTGCTCGTGCAAATTAAGCATGCAAATGAATGGACAATTTTTTGCACGTGCAGAGTCATGAAGCTCTGACCCTTGGAGTCTGTGGAATTTGTATTTGAGATGAGAAAAAGGCAGCACTGGTTTGGGGCAGCTCTGTAATCGTCACTTAAAATATTTATCTGGCCAGATCCTCAGCTGGTGTAAAAATGGCATAGCTGAATTGAAGTCAATGGAGCTATGCCAATTTAAAACAGCTGGTGATCTGGCTCATCAAATTTAGAGTGAGAAAGTAATACAGCAAAGGTTTAGTTGTTGTTAGACCCACATATGCATTCTTCACTGTGTTGCTTCATTACACCCGTGTGACATGGTTTCTAGTTTCTCAGATATGCAGCTTGTTTTCTATTTAAAGGATAATGAACAGTACATCTGTGTGCAATATATTTTTCAAATTACATTCCTGATGTCCAAAACATGCATTGTAATCAGGATTTTGCTTTTGGAATCCAAATGAATAATCGAAATGCTTCTAATAGCATCCGGGGAGAATCAGATCAGCTTTTTGTGTTTGTGATACAGCTCAGAAGAAATTGACTTAAAGGTCTTGAGAATTTATACTGTTGTTGTTTTGTTGTTGTTGTTGTTAAAGGCCTCAGAGTTAAGCACCTAACTCACCTAGGCTCTGAAAATCTCAGTCTCACGCTTCAGCTTCAGAAGGCTGAGATTTGGTATTCTGGGTCACGGAGAACATTTTGCCTATATGATCCTTGAATCTTTTAGGACTTTAAAATCCATCTCATTTTATAAGTAAATCCTATGGACGCTAATAGGAACTAAACTAATATATATTACTCTGAAATCCTACAGAATTCAATAATAATTAACTTACATAGCATTTTTCCTCAGTAGATCTCAAAGCACTTTTTACAAAGGAGGTCAGTATCATTATCCCCATTTTACTGATGGGGAAACTAAGGCACAGACAGGTGGAAATAACTTGCCCGAGGTCACCCAGGAGGCCAGTGATAGAACTGGGAATGGAACCCAGGTCTCCTGCAACCAGTCCAGTACGCTATCCACCAGGCCACACTGCCAATATGGAAAGCTGGGCCTTTTAAAGAATTTATATATCATCCTGTTTAATTTAAGGGCCTATTAACCTCTTAAAGCAGGTTTACGCTGGTGAAATATCATTGGTTTCAATGGAATTACTCCTGATTTCTAGTAGTGTGAGTGAAAATCTAGCCCTAATAAAGAAGAATATCTGTGCTAAACAATTCTATAGCTGGCTTAATAATTCTATAGAAAGATGATTACACTTCAGGGGGCTTTTTCATAAATGTAAATGTGCATATTTAATATGAATTATATTAATATTTGGGATGGATAACAGTATTTGCTCTTTTAAATGGTTTTATATAGTTTTAGGATGCAGTGGGACAAACGAGTTCCTCATTATTATTATTATTTGTTAGTGTTTAGAGTCCCCGGACTCAGCTTCCTATTGTATATATATATATACACACACATACAGCCAGAGACCGTCCCTGTCCCAAAGGGATTACAACCTGAGGCAATGGTACTGAAAAGACTTGTGCACATGGTTAACTTTACGTCCTGTAAGAGGTCCTATTGACTTTAGTGGCAGTGCTGACACTGAATAAAGTTAAGCATATGCATCAACAGCATTGCCAACTCTTGTGGTTTTTATTGAGTTATCACTTTTTGCTGCATTTCTTATCGCCTAGTTCCTGGAATCCATAGATGGCATAAAAACCGCAGCTTTCATTTTTATTTTTTTTTAAAGAAGTTGCTCATTCTCATGTTCTGGGTCCGGTTCTGTTCAATATCTTCATCAATAATTTAGATAATGGCATAGAGAGTACACTTATAAAGTTTGCGGATGATACCAAGCTGGGAGGGGTTGGAAGTGCTTTGGAGGATAGGATTAAAATTCAAAATGATCTGGACAAACTGGAGAAATGGTCTGAAGTAAATAGGATGAAATTCAGTAAGGACAAGTGTAAAGTACTCCACTTAGGAAGGAACAATCAGTTGCACAAAATGGGAAATAACTGCCTAGGAAGGAGTACTGCGGAAAGGGATCTGGGGGTCATAGTGGAACACAAGCTAAATATGAGTCAACAGTGTAACACTGCTGCAAAAAGAGCAAACATCATTCTGGGATGTATTAGCAGGAGTATTGTAAGCAAGACACGAGAAGTAATTCTTCCGCTCTACTCCGCACTGATTAGGCCTCAACTGGAGTATTGTGTCTAGAAAGGTCTAGAAACCAAGATCTATGAGGGAAGATTGAAAAAATTGGGTTTGTTTAGTCTGGAGAAGAAAAGACTGAGGGGAGACATAACAGTTTTCAAGTACATAAAAGATTGTTATAAGGAGGAGGCAGAAAAATTGTTCTTCTCTGAGGAGAGGACAAGAAGCAATGGGCTTAAAATTGCAGCAAGGGCAGTTTAGGTTGGACATTAGGAAAAACTTCCTAACTGTCAGGGTGGTTAAGCACTGGAATAAATTGCCTAGGCAGGTTGTAGAATCTCCATCATTGGCGATTTTTAAGAGCAGGTTGGACAAACACCTGTCAGGGATGGTCTAGATCAGAGGTCCCCAACGCGGTGCCCGCGGGCGCCATTGCACCCACCGGGGGGTCTAAGTGCGCCCGTGTAGCAGTTGTCTTTTTTTTTTTTTTGCTTCGCTGGCAGCGCTCGGGTGTTTTGGGTTTTTTTTTGGCGCCCGCCAGACGAAAAAGGTTGGGGACCACTGGTCTAGATAATACTTAGTCCTGCCTTGAGTGCAGGGGACTGGACTAGATGACCTCTCGAGGTCCCTTCCAGTTCTATGATTCTATGTTTGAAGAGAAAAGCTTGAAAATGTGAATCAAGGGCACCCTAAAGTCTCAAAAACCAACAGGCAAATAAAAAGAATCCGTACTGCTAAGATTTTGCAGGACCGAGGCCTAAGCAGACCCGATGGATAAAGGGTTTTGAACAGGAAGTACCAGAGACTTCAATGGGAGATGAGTATCTGACAGTGGAATTTGGTGATAGCATATGAACAATTGTGAATATGAGAGACCTCCTCGCTATGATTTCCTTCTGCAACTTTTGCCTTCCAAGCTGCCCTTGTCTCTGTTAAGATGCACAATTACATTCCCTTCTTTCCTCATGACATATGACCACCAGGAAGAAGCTGCACCTCTGGGAATGTCCCTTCAGATGGCTCAGTATTAGGGCAGATCATTGCCTAAAAAGATGATCAATTATATGAGCCACGTCAATTTCTTTTCATAACAAAAATTCTAACCTCACAGCTGGAGGTAAAAGTAAAGTCCAAACAATAAGAGACTGTTTTACCACAGCCCAATGAAATTACAGGAAGAGCAGGAATTTAATTACAAGTCTTACAGGCCACAGAAGATGATCAAACAGTAGTTGATGCCTCCCTCCTACATAAGGAAATAAAAGGTTGATATATAAATTTTCCCACTTCCTGTAAAAGCGTCTAAGAAGGGGGTTGGTGTATTGCTTTTTCCTCAAGCCTCAAGGCAATTGTTGGGAAGCCTCCAGATGAGCTCTTAAAATTGACCTATAAAACCATTTAAAGATTAAATGCCTTTTATTGCCAGGACATAATACAATCAGCTTCATCCAAACATAAACACGCATAGAAGACACTTGCCTCTCAGGCTGGTTCCTTTAAAGGCCTTTCCCTCCCCTCCCGGTCATCTTTATCAAAGGCTTAGCTCTCTGTGCCACACTTTGAGGGCGGGCCCCCCCACCGTCCACACAACTGTCGCTCCAGAGCAAGGCCCCTTTAATGCACGTATGGCCTAACCGTGGTGCTACCTCAATCAGCTGCAGGTGGAAATTCTTGCCTCCGCTTCTGTTTTTCGAATGTATTTTTAATGGGAGGAGCTTTTCAAGGGCACAAAGTCAAGTGGGAGCGCATGTCTGTGTATCGATCAATGGGGGAAGGGAGTTGCTAATTAAGGACTTGGCTCAGTAGGAAGCATGGATCCTCAGGGTCAAATCCATTAATACCCAATTTCTAGACCCAGCCTTTAGCCAGGAGATCTTCGTGGCTTGTAAAAACCGAAGTATTTCTGTCGTGGGTACTTTTTCACGACGGAGCAGGGGTGCACTCGTAAACTTTATGAGCCTATAAGACAGATAAGCAGTATTTGGGCAGAACAGAAGCAGAGTATTAAAATGCAGCACAGAAGTAAACAATAGTAGCATACGGAATATGTGCATGCCCGCGGTAGCCTGCATTCATCTGAAATAAGGACCCAGAGTTATCTCTGGCATATCAAACTATCTAAGCCTTTGCAGTGTCAGTTTGATTCCAAATGGCCTGAGACATGACTCTGTATCAATGTGATTGTCATGCACGTGAATCCTGACAGTCTAATGAATTTTCCTTTTTCGCTTTGTTGTTTTAAATTTGTCAGGGTAATGACCCATTCTTGTGAAAAAAGACAGTTTGTTCTGCTCAGTGGGTCTCTTGTAAATGCACAGAGGTGCTTTTCTTCACCTCCCATCGTGCCCAGCAAACACGGGCAGAAAGCAAACAGTGACAACTGGCCAAGCCCTTGGGAACAAGGGGTGGAGATCAAGGGGATGGGGGAGGAATGCGCATTTATGGAATGCTTCTTGAAATTGCAGAGATTTTGGCAGAGATGAACACTGAGCAAAAAGAGACACGTGCACAACACAGTCAGTGAACGAGCGTACTGTTATGTTGCACCTGCAGCTGGATAGGAGCCACTGCCCCCCCCCCCTCCCCTCATGACCCACCCTTTCCAATCTGGAGGCTTTTACAGGTGGTCACTTGCATCTCTGATTGATGGGAAACTCGCCCAATTCTGCTCTCCTTGGCAAGTGCTTTCAGAGAGTCACCAAACTGAAGACTTTGTCTCTGTATGTTAGGGTCCATTTATCCTAGAACCACAGTGGTAGGGGGACCCAACCACAGTATTTATAATGTAGAAATGCCCAGGGGACCCAATCAGAATCAAGGTCTCTTTGTGCTAGGTGATGCACATAGGAAGACAAAGTCCATGACGTGCAATGCTTACAGTCTAAGAAACTCAGTGTAGACTAGGACATGTTCAAGGTTTACTATGGCTATAGTCCAGAAACAGTTAGTTGTCATCTATGCTACAAAATGCATCCATGTTTTAATCAGACTGGGGTTCGTCTGTGTTGTAACGGAGTCCCCCTCTGTGCCTGTAATTCTGGTTTAAATAAGCAAATAGAAATGCGCTGGGCCGGCTGAGTTTGAAGTTTGATTTACAAGTCTTTAGGGTTCATCTCAATAACCCCTCAGATCTCAGTCGTTCGGATCCAGGCTTCTTTTTATGCAAACCAAAAAAGTTTGGGAGGGGTTTAAAAGGAAGATTCCAACTTCGGCTCCTCTCTAGCAAACACGAGAAGGCTTTCAACTGCAGTTTAGTCAGGGAACTGGAAGAACGGTAGGTGGGACACATTATCCCATGGTACAATGATTCAATGCCATTATCCCACCAGTGTAACAAAGATGAGCATTTGGCCTATGGTCTGTACTCTAAGGATTCAGTCCAAGGTGTTTCAGAGGTTAAAGGCCAGGCAGTTGTCCACTGTCGACGAGGGTAAGATTCAACTTTGGTTTGAATGAGAGCCGGGATTTTTCTGAACCTGCCACCCACAAGGAGGACTAGTTAGTTAGTGTTTGTTATGCATTCACGGATTCGCTGCATGTAGAAGTGACCCATGGTATAAGCAATGGCTGTTAACACCACACCTTTCTAGAGCCATGCAATCATTGGGCCTTGTGGTGGGTGAGGGTTTATTCCAACATTTCCCCCCTCCAGCGTCAATGCTTGTTCATCAGTTTTTCTCTCTCTTACTCTTATTACATTTGCCATGCCTTATTGTTGGGCTTGCTTCAAGTTAGAAGAGAAATTCAGGGACCGCCTCCAACCCGGACAGCAAAAGCAGAGTCGCTGTATGGATCTACCAAAGGCTAAACCTTTTCAGGTTTCCTAACCTCTAGGGCAGCACTGGCCGGTGCACTAGCTTCCAGATGCCAGAGCTGTTGGTTCAACGGCATTGGTTGCAGATAATTATAGCTGGATGGTTTCTCAATGGCCGATGGCTATGCCACTCTGTCCTGTTCTCTTGTCCTCACATTTTCTTATCTGTGTTAGGTTTCTTACCCCCCTGGTGGTCCTTAATGTGGTGGTGGCAGGGGAAAATACTTACCTGCCTTGCTTCAATATCAGTGAAACGACCAGACGACAAATACAGGAAGCCTGCACATCCTGTAAGTGCCCTCAATTTAAGAATGAAAATGAAAGCGTTCTATTCTGAGAATATCCTCCTTCGGCCCCATTCACATTTTAGCCACATAGTCATTTGTCATGCTCCTCAGTCAAATTATGTATTTGTCATGATGAGTTACCAACAGCCCGCTTCAAAACGATAACTAAATATCATTTCAGAAACAAGGAAGCAAAACTACATAATAAGGAAGAGCCAAAAAAAATAGATGTTATCTAATATAAAGCTCTTACCAGAACTCGAGCACCTCACCTCATTATACCTTACTACTCAGGTAGAGCAGGTATTTAAGCATGGCTTTTATGGTTACAGTGTCACGCTTGCACAATCATCCACTGAATTTCCATCCCAGACTGATTTTTCTCCACCGGTGCCTATTGTAGGATTGTTTACACTGGGAAATGTTGCTGGCATAGCTGTATCAGTGAGGGGTGTGACCTTTTGTCAACAGAGCTCTGCCAGTAAAAACCCTAGTGTAGATGCAGTTATATCCGTATAAAAGTGCTTATAATGCTATAACTTATGCTAGTCAGGGAACCGGTATAAACTATACTGCTATAAGCCTCTTTGTACTGATTTAACTCTGTCTACGCTAGCAGGGGTTTAACTATACCCAAATGGCAAACTTTCAAATGGAGACTAGTACCAGGTCTACCCTAGATGCACCTTCTGGCACAGGGGAGTGAAGAGGTGTGAGCTCTGACTAACACAGCTGTGCTGGAGGAAGTTCCCTAGTGTAGATGCAGCTACGCTGGCAAAACTGCTTTTACCACTATAGCTAGTTTCATTCCAGGGTGGTGGAATGAGCTGTACTGGTAAAAATGCCGTTTCGCCAGTATAGTGGTGACCACATTAGGAGCACTTTGCCAGCATAGTGTAACTGTGCTCCCAGTGTCAACCCTCTCTAGGCCTTATTCATTGAGAACAAACTAGCTGCAAATTGTAGCGCTTTTCTCTGGTGTCAAATCATAAGACCATAAGAGCGGCCAGACTGGGTCAGACCAAAGGTCCATCTAGCCCAGTGTCCTGTCTTCTGACAGTGGCCAATGCCAGGTGCCCCAGAGGGAATGAACAGAACAGGTAATCATCAAGTGATCCATCCCCTGCCGCCCATCCTGTTGCCTATCCAGGTATTGCAAGTTTTTTTCAAGTGTTTGCCAAAAGGTTGGTGAATAATTTTCAAAGTGGGTGGAGTGGGTTGTTTACCAAGTGTTTGCATCAATGATTTGTGATGCATGGTAGGTATGTCATTGATCATGTAAGTCACCTGCTCTTTCTGCTCCTTGGTTAGAGGATGGAAACCTCTAAAACGGGCAATTAACCAGTGTGGTTCAGCGAATACTGGCTGACTAATAGCAAAAGCTCTTGTTCATGTGGCAATACTCTTGTTTGGCTGGAATGCAGAGATCCCTATGAAGAACAGGCATGTCCCGAACATTCATGCCAAGAAAAAGCAATTCATGTAGATGCTTGCAAATATCAAATAACAAAGGGTTGGAATGGGGCTGAACGCAACAGCCATTTGGAATTCATGTGCGAGCACTGCTTTAGCAATATGCTCCCAGCATTATTGGTCACACAGTCATGGGCTGTCTCCTGCTGCCAAAAAGTGATCAGAAGAGGCAACCCCACCTGACTGTAGGTAGCAGCTCATTGGTTGAAATTGGCAATGATAAAATTTTGGTTTGAGATGACCAAGCCAAGTCTTCTGCCGCTGTTAGGGCCCCGGGCTGGGACGCAGTGGAGCGGGTGGGCCTGCATCCCCCCTGGCACCCCACTCACGGGTGACTGTCTCCCCCTCGCACCAGACGCTCAGAAGCCTGAGCTCCAGACTCTTTGTTTGCTGCCCCGCCCTGACCTAGGGCCAGGGCTCCTAC
Source organism: Platysternon megacephalum (assembly GCA_003942145.1). Lineage (NCBI taxonomy): Eukaryota > Metazoa > Chordata > Testudines > Platysternidae > Platysternon > Platysternon megacephalum. The sequence continues at coordinate 10,939,853 of QXTE01000018.1, read as the reverse complement.
TGAACTATTGCGAGGCGGTGGGATACCGCACAGTCCCGCGGAGGGACGAGCCTCGACCAAGCCCTACACTCCCATGTAGACAAGGCCTAGCTGGGAGCATTATTAATACAGCACTCGCTTCTTGGAAAGAGTCTTGCAAAACTAGGATGGCATCAACTTTCAGAACAAGGGACACTTTGTGCCTTGGCTTGATGACATGTAAGGAAGTAGGGTCTAAGATGTGGCGAGTTTCCTGGATTCTATTTCTGGCTTTGCCACCAAGCAAAACATGTCACTTTAGCTCTCTGATCCTTGAACGCAATGTGGCAAATCTATCTCTGGTGTTATTCGATTGGAGTCTTTGGAGTTACAGTCAGGAGGGCCTTGCCCCATTGGGTATAATAATATGTGTCTAGTCAATAGGAGTTTTCTGAGGATGGATTAGATAATCTTTGCAAGGCTCTTTGAGATCCCTATAGGAAAGGAGCTGCATTATAACCCTGAAGCCTTTACTCCAGGCCTAGCACTGTCTGGACACACACAGGAAGACACCGTCCCTGCTCCAAAAAGTGGACAGCCTAAGACAGGGCCGCCCAGAGGGGGGGCAAGTGGGGCAATTTGCCCCAGGCCCCGGGCCCTGCAGGGGCCCCACAAGCCCTGGCTTGGTGGCGGTCCGGGTCTTCGGCGGCATTTCAGCGGCGGGTCCTTCAGCGCTGCCAAAGACGCGGAGCGACTGAAGGGCCCCCTGCCGCCGAAATGCCGCCGAAGACCCGGACTGCCGCCGGGTGAGTACAAGCGCCGCAGCCAGGGCCAGAATCGGGCCCCGCAACGTCCCGAAGAAGCTGCCACCGAAGTCCCGGCAGTGTCAGTGGCGGCAGCTCAATCATTGCCGCTGTCTTCGGCGGCATTTCAGCGGAGGGACCTTCCTCCGCGGCAGCGATTGAGCTGCCGCCGAAGACAGTGGAGGGACTTCGGCGGCAGCTTCTTCGAATCGGGCCCCGCGGTNTGCCGAAGTCCCTCCACTGTCTTCCGTGGCAGCTCAATCGCTGCCGCGGAGGAAGGTCCCTCCGCCGAAGTGCCGCCGAAGACACCGGCAGCCAATTGAGCTGCCACCGAAGTCCTGGCAGTGTCAGTGGCGGCAGCTCAATCATTGCCGCTGTCTTCGGCGGCATTTCAGCGGAGGGACCTTCCTCCGCGGCAGCGATTGAGCTGCCGCCGAAGACAGTGGAGGGACTTCGGCGGCAGCTTCTTCGAATCGGGCCCCGCGGTGCCTAAAGCCGGCCCTGGCCGCAGCTCCCCCGCTTTGCCTCAGGCCCCCTGAATCCTCTGGGCGGCCCTGGCCTAAGAAGACAAGCAGATAAAAGAAAGTAACACAATCTCTCTCTCGCTCTCTCTCTCAAATATATATATATATATATAGCTTTTAATTATATTGTGGGGGAGATTTTCAACATCACAAAGGGCAGCGAGGTACNCCGGCAGCCAATTGAGCTGCCACCGAAGTCCTGGCAGTGTCAGTGGCGGCAGCTCAATCATTGCCGCTGTCTTCGGCGGCATTTCAGCGGAGGGACCTTCCTCTGCGGCAGCGATTGAGCTGCCACCGAAGACAGCGGCGGGACTTCGGCAGCAGCTCCTTTGAATCGGGCCCCGCGGTGCCTAAAGCCGGCCCTGGCCACAGCTCCCCCGCTTTGCCCCAGGCCCCCTGAATCCTCTGGGCAGCCCTGGCCTAAGAAGACAAGCAGATAAAAGAAAGTAACACAATATCTCTCTCTCTCTCGCTCTCTCTCTCTCTCATATATATATGTATATAGCTTTTAATTATATTGTGGGTTGCTAATTCAACATCACAAAGGGCAGCGAGGTACCCAGCTCCTGCTGGAAGGAGTTTAGTGCCCAAGCCCCAGATTGTCTCTTAACTGCCATTGAAAAGCGCCTAACACATCTGAGGATCTGGGCCTAACTCCCTGTGAGGGGATGTGTAAACTCCAGCCTGCCACTAAGGGGTTAAGAGACAGAGTAGCTGCCTCCTCAGCTGTGGCTAATTGAGGGGACCATCCACAGCTGGGTTAAGTGCCTGCAGAGCTGGTAGAAAGAGGCCATGAGGGAGCCTGAGAGGACTCTGTAGAAGCTATAAGCAGTTGGAACCTCCTGGGAGCAGATGCTGGAAGGAGCTGTCCTGTGAAAGGGGACTGGAGGTGGCTAAAGGTAGGCAGTCAGAGAAGTAACAGTGATTCTGAGGCAGCAGTCCTGAGCTGGGTAATATGGGGTCCCCCTGGACTGGAAAACTCAGAGTAGAGGGAGGGCCTGGATTCCCCTCTTTGCCACCAGAAAAGGGGATGTGAAAGAGTCCTGAGGTAATGACTGAAGACCACATAAGGTTATTGGACTGTTTGTTTGTTTGGACACTGTGACCCTGGATGGGGTGGGTCTATGTATGGCTGGAGGGATGAGTTGTGAGAAGGGGCAAGCTACCGCAGGCTTGGAGGGGCTCTCAAGAGGGGGCTGGACCAAGCCTGCCCGCGAGGGGGTGCACTGGCTGGTGCGTGACCCCTGCTGTACTCCCCCTTCCCCAACATGCTATAAAAACTCCATGGCCCACCTGAGCCACAATAATTTGGTTTTCTGCATATAAAAGCCAGGGCTGCTGTTAGGGGGTAGCAAGCAGGGCAATTGCTTGGGGCCCCCCTGCCACAGGGGCCTCTGCGAAGCTACATTGCTCAGGCTTTAGCTTCAGCCCCAGGTGGCGGGGCTCATCTAATGATCTTTTTATTGATTGCCGCAAGACTTTATCTGCGTTTCAGGGATGCTTAGTTGGCTCCCCCAGTTCATCATTTGTTGGATTTGGGGTGAAGAGAATTAACTTATTGGACTGATCTGATTTAGTGGTCTGAGATCAGCTTTAAATTTAAACTGAGATGCCTGGAACTTTAGGTTCCTATCCAAGTGGCATGGATTCATGCTTTCAAGTGATATGAACTCTATGTATGCAGTGGGGGGATTTTTCAATGGGACCTTAAGTGAGGCCTCATTTGCATAGACGCTACAGCCAACTATTTTATAAAGAAGACCTGCACATACGTGTGTAGTTAGGTGCCTACACCTTTGGGGGGAGGGATAGCTCAGTGGTTTGAGCATTGGCTTGCTAAACCCAGGCTTGTGAGTTCAATCCTTGAGGGGGCCACTTAGGGATCTGGGGCAAAATTGGTCCTGCTAGTGAAGGCAGGGGGCTGGACTCGATGACCCTTCAGGGTCCCTTCTAGCTCTATGAGATAGGTATATCTCCATATATTATATTATCATATTTAGTGTGGGTGTTTCCTTTGGAAGTGCTTTCACATGAAAATGTCCCACCGTGACTCATGTCTGTCTTAGCGTTGTATAACAGAAAATCATAAACACCTATGCGGAGGGGCTTCGTCTTTCTGCTCTGGGCCCCAGCAAGTCTAATGCTGGCCTTGCTTGGAGGCCCCCCTGAAACCTGCTCTGGGGCCCCCAGACTCCTGGTTGAGAACCACTGCAATAAGGGACAAGGGCAGACAAGTAGACCAGGTAAAGGAACCAGGTAAAGGAATGAGTCATGTGATCAGAGTGATGGGGAAGGGAAGATTGTCCCATTCAAAATGCAGCCCCTAAGACCATGTGGGCATTGGAGGCCAATAGTAAAGATGGGAAATAACAGGGACCTGAAGGAAAGAGGTCACAGCCTGGAAAAATTATAGAGAAAGAAGCAGCAAGCTTTGAACTCTACCTGAATTAGTGGGACAAAGTCAGTGGGAGTTTTGCCCAAGGTACTACAGAGTTAAAAATGGGCAAGGACTTTAGGATGTGTCCCATAATAGTATTCACATATTGTTCTGTATTAATTATTAGTTGTTGTTAATTACTATTCGTATCCATTCAAAAAGGAGTACGGTGTAGAACTACCGCTACACAAGATAAATATTCCACCTAGCTGCTGCAGCCACTGACTATCTGGATCGCAGCCACCCAAAGCAAAAGGAGCTGGCAGAGATGTATGTTCCTCACTAGTTACAGGAGCCTTTCAACCTCTGAGGAACAGAAATAACTTTGAGGCTTCTTTGGTTGATGGCACAACCAGTTCTCCTTGAGTCCTTCTGTTTTCACAGTGACTCGCTTTAGCCTAAAGCTTCTGAAGGACGCTGGTAGGACTGGATGAGGGAATTTCCAGCAGGTTCCTAACATAGCCCATAGACTTAGGGCAGCAGGAAGCAACTGTGTGACCAATGCTGGCCAAAAATGTGCATATTACTTCCTATCCTCCGGCACCAGCTCAGTACCAATGGGGAGTGCTTGGCGATCGATTTAGCGTCGGGAAGAATGGGTTGTTCGCACTTGCAGTACATTCAGATATCACACTTCGTGTTACGCAGTTGCTGCATGCTGAGGCAGCTCATACTTACTGCTAAAATGTGGCCACATGCCTCCCGTCAGGCCATGCTTTTAATGTGGCCAGAAGAGAGCCAGGAACAAAGCTAAGTGACCTAATGACTCAGACTTTAAGGTGAGAAGGGACCATTCGTATCATCCAGTCTGACCTCCTGCACATGGCAGGCCACAGAACCTCACCCACCCGCTCCTGTAATAGACCCCTAACCTCTGGCTGAGTTACTGAAGTCCTCAAATCATGATTTAAAGACTTCAAGTTACGGAGAATTCGCTCTTTACACTACTTTAAACTTGCAAGTGACCCCGTGCCCTCTACTGCAGAGGAAGGTGGAAAACCCCCAAAGGTCTCTGCCAATCTGACCCTGGGGAAAATGCCATATTTGGGGCCAGGAAGGAAATCGGTTAGATCCTGAGCATGTGGGCAAGACCCACTCCCCAACCAGACACTTGAGCGAATTCTCTGTAGTAACTCAATCCTCCTCATCTAGTGTCCCATCACCGGCCGTTGGAGATCGGCTACATGCCATTGTAGCTACTCTCATCAGACCATCCCTTCCATAAACTTATCAAGCTCAGTCTTGAAGCCAGCTAGGTTTTTTTGCCCCCCACTGCTCCGCTTGGAAGACTGTTCCAGAAATGAGCAGGAAACAGACTGGCTTGAGAGCAATCTAAGACTCCTTTCATGCATGTGAGGTTCTACATGGTTTGCTTTCCAAACTCATTCACTGTCAAATTAATCTGGTCAGTGGAAGAGCAGTACATGTCAGATACATGTGAAAAAAGAAAGAAGCCTGGAGAGATGACGCATAGCTGTCCACCCTGGGTGGTACGGGTAAATCCTTAAAGTTGGCAATGGCCTGGTAGAAAAGCCCTATTGAAATCAGCTGGGGTTGCTTTCAGAACCTCTGCATGAACAACTAAATAGATAATGAAATATCCATCCAATGCTGCTCACATACTGTCTCGTGGCCTTCGGCAATAAAACAAGAGCTCATAGCCTATGCATGCATGCACTTACTGGCCTGTGTGACATGAGTTGCTCATCACAGTCCAGTTCCCATTGGGACAGATATCCACAATCCCTAAATGTGCCAGTTATGGTGGTGGTAGAGGCCCAGAAATGAATGGGCCATGACCCCTTCTCAGCCCTAAAGATGGACCTTCCAGGTCAGTGTTTACATGGGTGAGCCAAGCTTGGACCAGTGGTCCACAACCAGCTGGCTGCATTCTGAACAGAGTGAAGAGGTTAAAGGTGAGAATGAGAGATGTAATATTTAGCCTTTCTCCATAGAAGAGACGGAGAGACCTTGCTGCATCCCCCTTCTCCAGAAGACTGGTGGGCTTGGGGCGTCAAAACAGAGCGGCTAGACCGTGTCAACGTCAGAAATGACTTCTCCCCTCCCCATGCCTTACATAGCAATTGTGATCAGCCAGAAAGCTTTTTGCACCCAGCCTCCAGGACTGAACGCCTCAGGGCAAGTATAGGCTCCGTGGAGGTCTCCGTGCTGCACTACAGACAAAGCTCTGTAGCCTTTGGGAGATGGTGCAAGAGATGCCTGCACAGGGTGGTGGTTTGTCTGAAGGTCAGTTGTTAGGAGGGTAGTTACGAGCAGGGGTGTGGGTAAGGGTGAGGATGGGGCTTTCTTGTGTCCATCTGATGATGGTGGTTATTTATTCTCGCAACCATGATGAGATGCGATACGTGCCTCTAAACAATGAGGGGGGCAGTGAGGAGTGACATAGGGCTTGATCCAGTGCCCACTGAAATCCCTGGGACTCTTTTCCCATAGAATTCAGTAGCTTTGGCTCAGGCTCCTTGTGGCGTAGAATAGCAGGAAGAGCCAACATTCCAAACTTCTTGCTTTTAAACAACCCTTTCATTAACTAGGAGACCATGCAGGCAGAAGCCCAGCTGCAGAATGGGGGCTATCCAGTTTATTGCACTGAGTGCAGCATGTATGATTACCTGCCCTGTGGGCGGGTGGCGTATGTGTGCATTCGGTGCAAGGAGCTCCTGGCCCTCAGAGACCACGTACGGATTTTGGAGGCCAGGGTGGCGGAACTGGAGGAGCTAAGGGAGGCAGAGAGAGATGCTGATGCTTTCCGGGACACTGTAGAATTGTCCCACCTCCGGTCAGACAGCCCCTGAGCTGTTGAGGAGGATGAAAGGCCGAGGGAAGCAGAGCAGTCAACGGGAGCAGAGGGAAACCTTCCCATAGTTGGGACCCTCCTTCCAGATTTTGCTGGGGTTGCCTCTTGCACTGAGGTTACCTCTCCGGGGGAGGGAACTCCAGTCACTAGGAAAAGGCAGGTGTTAGTAATGGGAGATTCGATCATTAGAAACGTAGATAGCTGGGTTTGTGATCACCGGGAGAACCGTATGGTGACTTGCCTGCCTGGTGCGAAGGTTGCGGATCTCTCGCGGCATCTAGACAGACGTATGTGTAGTGCTGGGGAGGAGCCGGTGGTCGTGGTACATGTAGGTGCCAATGACATAGGGAAGGGTAGGAGAGATGTCCTGGAGGCCAAATTTAGGCTGCTAGGGAAGAGACTGAAATCCAGGACCTCTATGGTGGCATTCTCAGAAATGCTCCCAGTTCCACGCGCAGGGCCAGGTAGGCAGGCGGAGCTTCAGAGTCTCAATGCGTGGATGAGACGATGGTGTAGAGAGGAGGGGTTTACATTCATTAGGAACTGGGGAAACTTTTGGGATGGGGGGAGCCTATACAGGAGAGATGGGCTCCACCTAAACCAAAGTGGAACCAGACTGCTGGCACTAAACATTAAAAAGGTTGTAGAGCAGTTTTTAAACTAGGAGATGGGGGAAAGCCGACTGCTGCAGAGGAGCATGTGGATCGGACAGAGACTTCTCTTAGGGGAGAGTCTAATGGTAGAGAATCTCCAGGTTATAGTCAGGAGCAGAGGATGGAAGAGGATAATGTAAGGGCCAGATCAAATGATAAACATTCACATAAAAAAGAATCTGACACATCAGAAAAGGGCAGACAAATAAACAGTGACAAGTTTTTAAAGTGCTTGTACACAAATGCTAGAAGTCTAAATAATAAAATGGGTGAACTAGAGTGCCTTGTGATAAAGGAGGATATTGATATAATAGGCATCACAGAAACCTGGTGGACTGAGAGCAATCAATGGGACACAATCATTCTGGGGTACAAAATATATCGGAAGGACAGAACAGGTCGTGCGGGGGGGCGTGGGGGGTGAGTGGCACTATATGTGAAAGAAAATGTAGAATCAAATGAAGTAAAAATCTTAAGTGAATCCACATGTTCCATAGAATCTCTATGGATAGAAATTTCATGCTCTAATAAGAATATAAAATTAGGGATCTAGTATCGACCACTTGACCAGGACAGTGATATTGATGATGAAATGCTAAGGGAGATTAGAGAGGCTATCAAAATTAAGAACTCAATAATAGTGGGGGATTTCAATTATCCTCATATTGACTGGGAACATTTTACTTCAGGACGAAATGCAGAGATAAAATTTCTCGATACTTTAAATGACTGTTTCATGGAGCAGCTGGTACGGGAACCCACAAAGGGAGAGGCAACTCAAGATTTAGTCCTGAGTGAAGCGCAGGAGCTGGTCCAAGAGGTAACTATAACAGGACCGCTTGGAAATAGTGACCATAATACAATAGCATTCAACATCCCTGTGGTGGGAAGAACATCTCAACAGCCCAACACTGTGGCATTTAATTTCAAAAGGGGGAACTATGCAAAAATGAGGGGGTTAGTTAAACAGAAGTTAAAAGGTACAGTGACTAAAGTGAAATCCCTGCAAGCTGCATGGGCGCTTTTTAAAGACACCATAATAGAGGCCCAACTTCAATGTATACCCCAAATTAAGAAACACAGTAAAAGAACTAAAAAAGAGCCACCGTGGCTTAACAACCATGTAAAAGAAGCAGTGAGAGATAAAAAGACTTCCTTTAAAAAGTGGAAGTCAAATCCTAGTGAGGCAAATAGAAAGGAGCATAAACACTGCCAAATTAAGTGCAAGAATGTAATAAGAAAAGCCAAAGAGGAGTTTGAAGAACGGCTAGCCAAAAACTCCAAAGGTAATAACAAAATGTTTTTTAAGTACATCAGAAGCAGGAAGCCTGCTAAACAACCAGTGGGGCCCCTTGATGATCAAAATACAAAAGGAGCGCTTAAAGATGATAAAGTCATTGCGGAGAAACTAAATGGATTCTTTGCTTCAGTCTTCACGGCTGAGGATGTTAGGGAGATTCCCCAACCTGAGCTGGCTTTTGTAGGTGACAAATCTGAGGAACTGTCACAGATTGAAGTGTCACTAGAGGAGGTTTTGGAATTAATTGATAAACTCAACATTAACAAGTCACCGGGACCAGATGGCATTCACCCAAGAGTTCTGAAAGAACTCAAATGTGAAGTTGCGGAACTATTAACTAAGGTTTGTAACCTGTCCTTTAAATCGGCTTCGGTACCCAATGACTGGAAGTTAGCTAATGTAACGCCAATATTTAAAAAGGGCTCTAGGGGTGATCCCGGCAATTACAGACCGGTAAGTCTAACGTCGGTACCGGGCAAATTAGTTGAAACAATAGTAAAGAATAAAATTGTCAGACACATAGAAAAACATAAACTCTTGAGCAAGAGTCAACATGGTTTCTGTAAAGGGAAATCGTGTCTTACTAATCTATTAGAGTTCTTTGAAGGGGTCAACAAACATGTGGACAAGGGGGATCCGGTGGACATAGTGTACTTAGATTTCCAGAAAGCCTTTGACAAGGTCCCTCACCAAAGGCTCCTACGTAAATTAAGCTGTCATGGGATAAAAGGGAAGGTCCTTTCATGGATTGAGAACTGGTTAAAGGACAGGGAACAAAGGGTAGGAATTAATGGTAAATTCTCAGAATGGAGAGAGGTAACTAGTGGTGTTCCCCAAGGGTCAGTCCTAGGACCAATCCTATTCAATTTATTCATAAATGATCTGGAGAAAGGGGTAAACAGTGAGGTGGCAAAGTTTGCAGATGATACTAAACTACTCAAGATAGTTAAGACCAAAGCAGATTGTGAAGAACTTCAAAAAGATCTCACAAAACTAAGTGATTGGGCAACAAAATGGCAAATGAAATTTAATGTGGATAAATGTAAAGTAATGCACATTGGAAAAAATAACCCCAACTATACATACAACATGATGGGGGCTAATTTAGCTACAACGAGTCAGGAAAAAGATCTTGGCGTCATTGTGGATAGTTCTCTAAAGATGTCCACGCAGTGTGCAGAGGCGGTCAAAAAAGCAAACAGGATGTTAGGAATCATTAAAAAGGGGATAGAGAATAAGACAGAGAATATATTATTGCCCTTATATAAATCCATGGTACGCCCACATCTCGAATACTGTGTACAGATGTGGTCTCCTCACCTCAAAAAGGATATTCTAGCACTAGAAAAGGTTCAGAAAAGGGCAACTAAAATGATTAGGGGTTTAGAGAGGGTCCCATACGAGGAGAGATTAGAGAGGCTGGGACTCTTCGGCTTGGAAAAGAGAAGACTAAGGGGGGACATGATAGAGGTATATAAAATCATGAGTGATGTTGAGAAAGTGGATAAGGAAAAGTTATTTACTTATTCCCATAATACAAGAACTAGGGGTCACCAAATGAAATTAATAGGCAGCAGGTTTAAAACAAATAAAAGGAAGTTCTTCTTCACGCAGCGCACAGTCAACTTGTGGAACTCCTTACCTGAGGAGGTTGTGAAGGCTAGGACTATAACAGCGTTTAAAAGAGAACTGGATAAATTCATGGTGGTTAAGTCCATTAATGGCTATTAGCCAGGATGGGTAAGGAATGGTGTCCCTAGCCTCTGTTTGTCAGAGGGTGGAGATGGATGGCAGGAAAGAGATCACTTGATCATTGCCTGTTAGGTTCACTCCCTCTGGGGCACCTGGCATTGGCCACTGTCGGTAGACAGGATACTGGGCTAGATGGACCTTTGGTCTGACCCGGTACGGCCGTTCTTATGTTATGTTCTAACAGTTGTGAAGAAGGCTTTGGCTCTCCTAGACTGGGGCAGCACTTGATGAGAAAAATACTCTGCTCATCTAATCTTTTTATTTATTTCCGCAAGGCTTTTTCTGCGTTTCAGGGATGCTTAGTTGGCTCCCACAGTTCATCATATTTAGTGTGGGTGTTTCCTTTGGAAGAGCTTCCACATGAACATGCCCCACCATGACTCATGACTTTCTTAGCGTTGTATAACTGACTATGGTTTTCTGTTTAATATGTCGAAACTATAAACACCCCGTAGCACAATGTCAGCACTTTCCAGGTAAAGCGCTTTATTCAGCACGAGTAGACGGATATCTTTCAAAGTTCTTGTTTTGTTGGATGATTGTTTGCAAGTTCCTCGTGGCTACACATTAATTTCATCCAAGTCAAAGTGTTTTGGTTGTTTTGTTTTGTTTTTCCCACCGTATTGTATATCCGTACATGCCTTTCCCTGCTGCAATAGTCCAAAGACACAAACCTTCGCTTCTGAATGAACTGAGAGTGGTTAACTAGTGGAACAACCTACCAAAGAGAATGAGGGATTCTCCATTTCTCAAAGTCTTCAGATCAAGACTGGACGCTTTCCTGGAAGATACACTTTAGTCAAACACAAGTTAATGGACTCAGTACAGGCATAACTAGATACGCTGGAGATCAGACTACATTATCTAATGGTCTGTTCTGGCCTTAAACTAGTCGATTGTGCATGGCACAATTGTTTGACCAGACTCTTAAATAAAGGATCATGATTAGTTTTAATAACTTGGATGAAAAAACAAATACTGGGACCAAAGGGAAAAGAATGAGCTAAAATTCTGTTCCGTTACACTGGTGTCAAACCAGAGTAATTCTTCTGGGCCAGACCTCTTTATTCTTGTGGAATATCACCTTAATCCAGAAGTAGCTCCATTGACCTTCAATGGAAATACTAATGGATTAAGCTGCTACCTCCCCTAAATTGGCAGCACTGCAGCCGTTTTGGATGAAAGCACGAAGAGCAGAATTCAGATCTGTACATGTTTTAAAACTGTGCTTCGAAAATAATTTCAATGTGGTCGTCTCCATGTCAATATCTTTCTAGCCATAGGTGGTGGTGCAGCTTCTCAGCTATTTCCCAGAAAAGAGCTGTTCTGTGCACAGAAATCAGCAGGGAGATGGTGCTTTCCCCAGTTAAGAAATTAGAGAGGAAATAACTAATGATTTACTCTCTAACGTGACTGTTGCATCAAAATCCTCCTCCTCAGTTGCAATTTCTTTTTAAAGATTGGCATGTATGAGATTATTTTTAATCCCCTTTAGGCTCCTTAAGTAAAAGCTGATGAGCATATCTTGTACAGGGAAACCAAACTTAAAATAAAATTTGCAGTGCAAAGTCCATGTGATCAGGGTACAACATGTGATCAAGTTCTACGTACTGCAAACGTTGGATAAAGACCATAGGTGAAATCCTGACCCCACTGGAATCAGTGACCGTTCAGCCATTGAGTTCAGTAGGGCAAGGATCTCACCCATCTCTTTTTGTCACTATGTTAATGTGGGAGCATTGGGAAACGTCTTGGTTTCACTGAAAACCAGGAAGAGGTGCATGTTTTGTACACGATCTGACCTCCTTGGAAGGAAAGAGTCATTGGCTTTATCTGAACCATAGATGAGCCCAAGCTGCAAATCTTTGCTTCAGACACCAAATAAAGCAAAGTTCTGCAGGTGTTTGTATTTGGGATTTTTTGGTTTGGCCTGTTCCTGAGTTATGATAGACTTGAAATTCTAACTTCCCCATTGTTTGGAGCCAGGGCTTTGGTTTATGCCCACCCCTAACTAGGGATTACTATTTTATAATACCCAAAAGGCTTGGAGGACAGTGGGGTAAATGTGGACAGAAAGCAGCAGAGTCAGAGTCTGTAAACTGGTTAATCAGAAACATAATAAGCTATAAATAGAGATGACCTGCTGGAACAAAACCACCCTGGCCCTAGGCCATGCAAGCGTGCAATTAAGGATATCCACATCCTCCTCGAACAACAGGCAGGGTGAGCTGGTGCACAGAGCTCACTACCATATCTGGGAATCCGAAACTACAGAACTTGTTGAGGCATTCTATGCAGATCACGCTAGGTCTCTGTTTCCCCCTGCATAAAATAGGAACAACAATATAGCTATGGGGCAGGTGTCAAGAGGCATAACTAGTTAATGTCTGGGCAGCCCTTTGAAGATCAATACTGAGTATTCTGTTCTGGAGGAAACTTGTATGACCTTGGATAGATCTTTCATGGTCCCATATGTAGGTGTTTGCTTAATGGACTTTGTGCTTGATTCATTCATTCTCTCTCTCTCTCGTATAAGGCAGGAGTAACTCCACTGGCATTGAGCTAGCGTAGCTGCTTTCTGAGCGCAAGCTATTAATTACTCTATGTAAAATAATCCCAAGCCCAGACTTGCAAAAGCAGCTGGTGATTTAGAGTATCACAATTCTTGGGTGCCCAACTTGTGATCCTTTGTCGTGCTTGGAGTTCCCTAACCAGTCCAGAGCTGCATTGTACATACAGTGAGAGGGAGCTCTTCAGGGCAGGGGCTTACAATCTAAATAAACAAGACTGACCAATGGAAACGGGGGCACAGAGAGGTGAAGTGACTTGCCCAAGTTCATGCGGCAGATCAGTGATAGAAGCAGGAATACACCAGGTCTCCTGACTCCTACTCCAAGGCGTTATCCATTAGGACATACTGTCTCCTGATGTTCAGATAGCACTGAGCACTTATCCTCTAAAAAGCAGCTCCTTTTATGGTACTCCCGATGGGCATTTAATAATGGACAACACCCACAAGCACTTCTGAAAATCTTGGCCCTGAGTCTTAAAATTCTACCTGTCCGGTGTGGGATTGCCTGCCCTGAAGGATAAATTCCACTGAGTTCCCCAAAGACACTCCTCCTTCCTTGCAGGTGAGGTAGAAATGGACTCCACAGAATCTGAGTTCTGTACTGGAAATGTGATTAACTGCAGCATTGAATGACAGACACAATTCCAAAAGCGAAAACCGATGAGAAAGCAAGACTGGCAATTGCACAACTGTGGAAAACTTACTCCTAGGAGGAGTTGCCTTTCTGCACCTGAAATGAGAAGCTGGGAGGAACTTTCTTCTCCCGCCCCCCCCTCCCAAAAAAGGCTTAGCTCTGTCAGATCCTGATGTAACATTTTCCAGGCTGTCAACTTCTGACTAGTTTCAGGGTACGTCTATACTAGCCGCCAGATCGGCGGGTAGTGTTCGATGTATCGGGGATCGATTTATCGTGTCTCATCTAGACGCGATAAATCAATCCCCGAATCAACGCCCATACTCCACCTCGGCAGGAGGAGTAAGCAAAGTCGACGGGGGAGCCGCGGTGGTTGACTCGCCGCCGTGAGGCTGGCCAGGTAAGTGAACTAAGATACTTCGACTTCAGCTATGCGAATAGCATAGCTGAAGTTGCTTATCTTAGTTCGAACCCCCCCTCTAGTGTAGCCCAGGCCTTAGAGTGGTAGCCATGTTAGTCTGTGGCACCTTAGAAACTAACACATTTATTTGGGCATAAGCTTTCATGGGCTAAAACCCACTTCAGCAGATGCATGGAGTGGAAAATACAGTAGGAAGATATATATATATATACACAGTACATGAAAAGATGGGAGTTGTCTTACCAAGTGGGGGGTCAGTTCTAACGAGACAATTCAATTAAAGTGGGCTATTATCAACAGGAGGAAAAATCACTTTTGTAGTGGTAATCAGGGAGGCCCATTTCAAACAGTTGACAAGAAGGTGTGAGTAACAATAGGGGGAAATTAGTTTTTGTAGTGACCCATCCACTCCCAGTCTTTATTCAGGCCTAATTTGATGGTGTCCAGTTTGCAAATTAACTCCAGTTCTGCAGTTTCTCGTTGGAGTCTGTTTTTGAAGGTTTTTTTTGTTCAATTGCCACTTTTAAGTCTGTTATTGAGTGTCCAGGGAGGTTGAAGTGTTCTCTGACAGTTTTTTGAATGTTATAATTCTTGCCATCTGATTTGTGTCCATTTATTCTTTTGCGTAGAGACTGTCTGGTTTGGCCATTGCTAATGTTTGTTTTGAAACCTAGTGGCTTTCCTGGTCTCATACCATGTGAGCTTCAGCTGGCTGGCTCCAGGGGAGATTACTTTCACTTTCTTGAAAGTCAGACTCTTTTCCTGTAAAGCACAAGTATTCAATGACTCCTGGCTGCTGGGTAACAGAAATGTTTGTTACTGAATAGAGAAAGTAACTGAGATGCCCATTTCCTGTTCAGTCATAGGGGTTAGCTGTTGTCAGTGGTGCAAATAGAAATCATTTCTTGATGGTACTGCACTCATGGGAGGGACACAAGGGGGGGGCACGTGACCTCCCCATGTGACTCCTCCCTGCCCCCACGCTCACTCTGTCCCCTCTGACACCCCCCTTTGTATATACAAACATCAACATGCTTAACTACTCACTTTCCCCCACATATGTAGCATTTAGTCTGTTTATATGGAATATGGAAGTTGGGTGAGGAGCCATTTCTCCTTATGTATGACTTATTAAAAAACAAACTTTAAGTAGAACTGGATCCTAAACTGCTTTATGGTATTGTACCCAAACATTGCATTTCAATGGGGGATTCAACTTCCTTTATAGGAACAGACTCCTGAAACTCTTACCAGTCCACAGAAGTGGTCCGTGGTCATGCAAATTGTTCCATTATCTTCAATGGGATTGATCAAATGATTAAGGGTTTACAGGATTAGGTTCCAAGTTGGAAATTGTTCTGGATGAAACTGACAACGCCTGAGCTGTCAGATCAGAAGGAGCTTCATTTGAATAAAGGTGGGCAGATGTGTGATAAGTCTTAGCTCTGTTGCTAAGATGAGGAACATATTTTCAGTGAGGTTCTTGGCAGATTCCTGAGGCAGCTGGTTTAAAGCCATCAGTGTCCAGCATTATAATCTTCACTTATAGTTCTCTCACCCACAAAGCTGGAAAATGAGGCATTTGTTTTCTTTGTTTTGCTGCTCCAGTTCCAGTTAACAAAATGCATGTTCGACCAGTTTGGCGGAAAAGAAGAATTCTAGGTACGCTGGGGACAACACCTGATTCCCATCAGGCTGCAGAACTGGGCTGACATCTGAATCCAAACATCCTCTGGTCAGTGCAAGCAGAGGCATTCCTCTACTGATTTGGACTTGATGGGATGCAGTATGGACATCATGGATAATTCAGACCAATGGGGAGAAAAAGAATCAAAAACACTGTTTAAACACCTTCCGTCCCCACCATGCCTCCCCTCTTGAGGACTCCTGACCAATGTAACAGCACAATACATATGATGATAAACTTAAACAAAGCCTTTAAGTTTGTTAGCATCTGTATTGTGCTGTTACAGCCATTTAAAGAATGAATGCCCTCCCTAGCTGCGTTCTGCTCCTTTAAGGAGCAGAGCGCAGCCCCACCTCACCCCCTCCAGAGCCCTCCATCTCAAACTACCGGTTTCCATCTGCAAAACTGCATTGTGGGTTTCAGCAGCAGGTCCTGGACCAGCATTTATCAACATGGATTGCTTGGAACACTTGTTCCCTACATGAGCATGGGGAATTCTGACCAAAAAGTCTCTTTCTAGGGCAGGCAGAAATGGTGTCCTTCTTTTTATATATATAAAAAGCCAATCGCTGAACTGATGCTGTATGTTTGGGGTTATATAGGGCCAGAAATTGCTTGGGAGTTGTGTTCTTGGCTTGTGTCAACTGCGTGTATGTGCTCTTTTTTTGTCAGACTTTTTGAGTGGTCATAAGTGGCATTGGTAGCTCCACCAATCACATTCTGGGATTCTATTGAATGACATAACTGCAAGCTTTACTGATCATGGGCCAGGTTTTCCAAAGTGCTTAGATTTCATTTGGGCACCTAAACGAGGGCCAAATCTTCAAATGTGCCTGGGCAGCACATCACAGCTTCCATGAGATTCTAATGGACAGATTTCTCCCCCCACCACACTTTCCCCAAAGAGCTCCACACCCAGTGTGCACCAACCTACCGAGAATCTGGCCTCAAACCTTCACTGTGGACCTGGGCCTGCTCCCATAGACTTCAGTGGCACAGGTTCAAGCCCTGTATGAGCATTCACACAGCCCTAAACAATAGGGCTGAGATTTCCAGAGCTGGGCACCCATAACTCTTAGGCAGCTAGAGTATCTCAGCCCCATGTCCTGTCCCAGCTTGCCCTGGGCTCAGTGTGAAATCTGGAGTGGATCCTTGGTTGGTCCAACTTCCTGCTCAGGAATAGGAGTGGTAGCTCCAAGATATTTTTTTTCAGCTATGCCATTGAGCATCCTCCCTGTGGTTCCTCTTTCTTAGGGAGAGGTGGGTACGATATTGAATTTGACACATGACTTTTCTCTCTACTATACCACTATATTGGAATAAGCTTATTTCAACTTTCAGACTGCTATATACATGCACGCTGGGCAGTGACGTGTTGCCAAGGCTGTAACAATGAGATCCCACAAAACTGTCTTCCTTACTGTGATAAAAATCCATGTACTAGGGATTAATGAACTGCAGAGAAGAGGAGCAGCAGGATCTGTGATGTTTTCTCCTACTGATGAACAAGAAAGGAGAGAGCTTCACTTGATAACCTGAACTTAAGTACCTTTGCTTGCAGAGTGCATACCTTGGACTCCGGAGACTTTGCAGTAACAGGGGTACTAATGGCACAGTGTGGCAGGAAGGCTTTAATGAGATTAGTTTTAAAGACTCCATTGCATGATCTGGTGTAAAGAGTGTGGCGGTGGTCTCCCTCCCTTAACTCTCAGGGCTGAACAGTTTCACAGGCCTGGTCCACACTGGGGGGGGGGGGATCGATCTAAGATACGCAACTTCAGCTACGAGACTAGTGTAGCTGAAGTCAACGTAACTTAGATCGAATTAAAATTACTTCGCGTCCTTGCGTCGACTTTGCTTCTGCCTTTCGCACTGCTGGAGTTCAGCAGCCGACGGGAGAGCGATCGGGGATCGATTTATCGCGTCTACACTACACGCGATAAATCGATCCCCGATAATTCGATCGCTACCCACCGATCCGGCGGGTAGTGTAGACGTAGCCTGAGTTATAAATTCAACCCTATGTGGGTCTGTCCCTTTAAGGTTTAAAATTCAATGCGTTCCATTTCCAGATGCAAATGTTTCATGTTTTGATTTATTTTAAGGAACGCCATACTTGAGCAACTGGTGCTTTTACGTTCGCCAAGCACCTTCCAAAGCCAAATGACTAATAGGCGTTGGTTACTGTCTAGTAAACAATCATGCCATCTGTTAGAGATTTTTACTGCCACAGACAGATTCCCAGTAAATAAACAGTGAAAAAACAAACTGAAGTGGCTTTCAGGACTAATCTTTAGGGAAAACCCTGATTTGCTTTAGAGCCACTACATCACCAGGGACAGTGAGTCATACATTGACTAGTGACTGAACAATTCCACCTTTTGCTGGTGGAATGGTGCCAAAAGAGGCTTAACATGGCCCATACTCCAGATTATATCTCTGTAGCTGGGGGATGCAGGCCAATCAGAGCCTCTCCCCACCCTCGGAGTCTCTGGCCCCCATTGGCCAGTCAAAGGGGGTAGGGGAGATACCTGCTGTCCCTCAGCAAGTGTCCCTCCCACGCTCTGGGACTGTCCCCCTTTGCTGCAGGCCCCAACAAGTTGCCCCACCCACTGGGGGCAACTGAAAGGCAAGTACGCATCTGGGAAAGCCAGAATGTCTGAAGGGAGGGTCGCTTGGACTCCGGCCAAGGGACTCTCTTAGGATGATGCATGGGGAAAACCAGCTGGACCTATATCATAGTTAGTTACTAGGGTGACCAGATGTCCCGATTTTATAGGGACAGTCCCGATTTTTGGGTCTTTTTCTTATATAGGCTCCTATTACCCCCCACCCCCGTCCCGATTTTTCACATTTGCTGTCTGGTCACCCTAGTTAGTTACATAGAAATGAAAAACAAAGGAGTAGCAATGTTGCATAACTGTCATGAGCCTAATATCCCTGAATTCACTACCAGAGGCTTAGCTAGTCACTCACCAGGGACATGGGAGTCAAACCAAAGCCATACATGCTCCTCGAGCCTGCATTCTGCTTCTTTTGAATTGCCCATCTCCATGGAGACTGTTCTGTAAACTGGTAGATGCCTTCCACTTCTGTTGAACTCCTAGAGGTATTGTAAGGTTCACGCTGATCCTGTTTCCTCTAGATCATTCTTGTGCTGTCTTAACTAATTACCTAGGAGCAGGGGTTTTTTTTATTCCTTTTCTTTAATAAAAAAAAGTCCATGCAAAACACCCTGATGAATAAAGATGTTAAGGTTGCAAAGTGAAGCATTCAAATGTCAGGTAATGCTGAATTGTCCCATTCTTCACCCCCACCCCCCCCCAGGCTTCATGGCCTGGTTGATCACTGTGGAAGGTTCACCAATATTAATCTGAGGCATGGTCTAGAAAGGTGCTAGGACCTTCAGCCACTCAAGCCTGTTCTCTGCAATGAGATGTGTGCTGTATTAAAAATATAGGCTGTCACTTTAAATTGCCGGGTTTTTCCTGGTCCTGCTGGCAGGCTAAGGGCATCTGTAGGGAAGTGTGCAATCTACAGCCAGCCTAGAGTAGGGTGGAGTAGCACCTGGCTGTTCTAGGAAGCAGCCTGTTTTGTCTCCCTGTTCTTGTGTGGTGGTGGTCTAAAGCTAAGCAGTGGGACACTACAACCTTCCAGCAAGAACACTGTATGTTTCTATCCAATTTATCTGTGTGTGTGTCATGAACATGACGACGGGGAACTCTTGCTCCCAGGACCACTGTGGATATAAATCACCTCACCATTACTCCTGTCACTCTAGGACACCCAGCGTGCCCTCCGCTTCCCTGGCTTCTGAAGCCTTCTCCTCTCTCTTGTCCAAGTGCCTAGGAACTGTTTAGCTATATCCTGAGTATCTACACAATGCCAATGGAGTGCATTGGGAAGGTGGAGCTTGTGATGGTTCTCAGGGTACCAAGGATGGAGAGTCACCTTGTCCCTCTCCTGCCTCCAGCATGAGGGAGATTTGCTGGTGCTTACCAGGGTATCCGCTCCCTGACGTCCTCTGCCTGTCAATCAACCTGCAGGGCAAAGTAAGGGCTGATGTAGCCCAGAGGAGATTGTTTGGTTAACAATAGGTGAACCCCAGTCCCTCAGCCCCTCTGAAGCGTTCTATGACTGCCAGCCCCTGTCACTGGCTAATCACCGATATACCAGGCCTGCTGTCCCCAAAAGGGCAGCATATGCACCAACTTGTATGAGTCAGCTCAGGATCAACACTTAATATCACAGCACTGAGATATATTTATAGTGACAAATCATAAATTGCTTAGTCAAGATCAAGATTTTAGAGGAAGTGAGTAAGGATAATGGAAATAGAAGAGTTGCATAAAAAAAACAAACTTTAATCCTTTTAAAGACTAAACTTAACAGGCTAACCTCCAGTCTAAAAAAGTTTCTCACCCCAAATGTCTTCTGCAGCATTTTCAACCGAGCCTGGCTGAGATCCCGTTTTCATGAATATAAATGTGCTCTCCATTTACTTCCTAGGTGCAGGGATAACAGGGTGCTTTCCTAGTCCCCCAGTTCTAGTCCAGTACATCTTTGAAGCGGATCCCCAGATAAGAGTTTTTCTCCCTCTGTTCTTCTCATCCTGTTAAATAGCTCAACTTAGCTCAGACTGGTGATTGTGAATTAGACAATATTCAATTTACATTTCAACAGATAAATAGGTGGATAAACATCTCTGGTCTGGCAGGAAACAAGTTTTTTCATCTCTGCTGGGGATTAACACTTTGATACAAGAACATATTTCCAGTGTATATGTACATAACTCCTTAGACAGTAGCCATGCATACATTTTACAGTGATGTGATATAACTAGTGTGACACTGGTGGGTTTTCTTTATATGAACCAGGATATAAATACCAGAATCAGAATATTCTTGTTACCTCCTTGCCATGTGGCACTAAGGGTTTTTTGGATCACATGACTAAGCCTCATGACTAAGCTGGAGGCTGCTGAAAAATATTGCCTCATGTGATAGCTACTTGCTGTGTTTTTGCACATCTGTGAAAGCAAAGAACCGAACCTCGGCGACGGGTGGGAGGTAGAGATGGACAGACGTTCTGACTAGCCAGAGGCCTTGTCTAGTAAGGCACGCAGGATCGGAGATGCATTGTGCTCATACTTTGAGGCTAGGGCATAGTGGTGAAAAATCTATATACTGTGTGCAAGGATTTTGTTATGCTTTGTATAACTTTTTTTTTTTTAAACCAAGTTGTAAATAATAACCTTTTATTGAACACAACACTGCAAACTAAAAACCACTGGAACGGTGGCAGACATGCCTAAAGTGAAGACATGTTTGTGCTGATGGGATCACAAATACATGTAAGTGTATCACAAAATAGCCCATGATACTTACCGGAAGAGGTCCCCTCCCCTGCACTATCAGGGTGGCTTTCAACCTAGGTTTCAGGAGTCTCCTGCCTCAGGGGTTTGCATACCCAAGAGTTCCTGGCTGTCCACAGGGCGGGCGCAACCCATTAGGTGACCTAGGCGGTCGCCTAGGGCACTAAGATTTGGGGGGCGCCGGCCGCCCCGGTCGTCAGCGGTAATTTGGGGGGCGGCATCTCCGCTGCCTCTGTCGGGGGGCGGCATTTCGGGGGCGGGACCTTCCACCGCCTAGGGTAGCGGAAAAGCTGGCGGCACTCCTGGCTGTCCATGGCAATCGTTATGCTCCCGATTGGGGTCTGTGGGCATCTGGTTACCATGAGAACTTTGCAGAACACACTAGGGTTCAGCGGTGGCCTCCTTAGCAAAGCTCCAGTCTGCTTGTGAGACCAAACCCAGGAACCGCGGCTGAGCTGCTGTTGACCCTGGTGGCTTTTATAATTCTCCTGGAGCCTCTCTGCTTCGTTGCTGCACTGGGCCATGTTCCGGGAGTGCCCCCTCTCCTTCACTCGGTCAGATATATAGTTAGTTGGTGTTTGGTCCTGCTTTGAGCAGGGGATTGGACTAGATGACCTCCTTAGGTCCTTTCCATCCCTGATATTCTATATCTGCTCACGTATTCTGGTGACTGCTGTTAACATGGGACTGGACACGCTCCTCTCCTCAAGGACCAAGGAAGTCCAGGACCTGTGCATGGGGGAAGTACAGGGCATAGGTGCTAGAATGGGTGTGTGAACTCACCATGAGCTGGAATTTCGAAGGGGCACACGTGGGAAAGTGGCGTCCCATCATGATGACCTCAGAGCAGTAGAAGATATACACAGGGCCGGCTCTAGGTTTTTTGCCGCCCCAAGCAAAAAAAAAATTTGGCTGCCCCCCACCCCAGCCCTGGGCTCCCCCCCGCACCGCCCTGCCGCCCCAGCTCTGGGCTCTCCCCTTCCCCCCCACCAGTGCCCCCCCCCCTCCCAACCTGCACCCTCCTGCTGTCCCAGCCCTGGGTCACTGGTAACTCGCTCCCAGGGCGGGTCATTCAGCAGGAATTTTGGATGTGCACAGAACACAGACAGGATTGGTTCCCATATGGTTACAGAACTGCAGTAAAGTGGAACAATTTTCAGCATGTGTGATTGGAGGGTATCTGGAGCCATATTATAAGACTGTCCGCCATAAATGAGGAACAGTTGAGGTGCTTTTATTATTCTTTTGTTCCAGTCTTCGTTTCTATGGGGAATTTGCCAATGCAATATCACTGTCTTCCTTTTAAACAAATAAAACTAAAAAAAAAAAAAAACACATGGCAATGGCTGTTGAAAATAGCAATTCCAGTCCTAATAACCACTGGGAAGCATTTCTTGCTCAATTTTATCCTACTTTTTCTACAGCAAGTTACAGTGGATCAGTATATTTGATTTGGGAGAAATGAAGTAACAGCTGCCCAAATTGAGCTTGAGCACTCCTGAATTTTGAGGGTGTTCAAATCTGGAGGGCAGCTGCTAGATTCCCTTTCTGAATATTGGCTAAATCTGGAAAGGAAAAGTCAATTTCTGCTTCCATGGCTCAGAAGTGGAAATCCTCCTATGTGCCGGGTACTGTATCTAAAGCTGCCCAGGCCCTCTAGCAGAGACTCCCCTCCCTTACTTTTCATTTTAAATTCTAGTGGGATCCACGTACCTCCCTTGCTAGGCTTCAGATAGAGAGGTGCACTGTCCATAGTCCACCCAATTCCTTCTTTGGGGGCTGCAAGGTGAGGTCACACCAGTGTCCCTATCCAGTCTGGGGAAGTCTTCTGAAGGGGATATCTGGGGCAAAGCCTTCTACTCCTTGGGCACACTTGTCCCCCCATTCACAGTGCCACCCCCTTCTAGCAGCCAGCTCCCCATCCACAGCAAGCGCATGGGGTCTCAGCTTCCCCACTCCCTCCCCCTCCCTTTTCTGTGGCTTGTGGCCAAGGGAATGCTGGGAAATGTAGTTCTTTCCCTGCTCCAGGGCTGGCTCGATAGGCAGGGAGTTAGCCAAGGAACTACAGCTCCCAGGGTCCCGTGGGTTCTCTGCTTCTGCAGCCTTGCGGGAGGGGAGGAAGTGAGTTTAAAAAAAAGGGTGGCCCAAATGCCGCCCCCTGCAAATGTGCCGCCCCAAGCATCTGCTTGTTTTGCTGGTGCCTAGAGCTGGCCCTGGGTACACAGGTTGACTCCGCTATGCAGCAGTTCACTGTGGGATAGCAGTGGGAGGAATGCCAGAAGGGAATAGTTAATTTGACATGAGTAGGCATCCACACAAACCTTATCCAGGGTTAGCTTATTCCAAAATAGTGTGAATCCACTTCCAAAGTGGATTAACTAATGTCAAATGAGATGCCAAACAACTAGGGGACACCTTTCTGTGTGTGGACACAAAGCCGCTTATCCCACCCAAAAACCTCAAATTAATCTGAAAACTTTCATGTGTAGATAAGCCCTAAGCAACTTGCCCAAGGTCACGCAGGAAGTCTGTGGTGGAGCAGAGCATTGACCCTGGGTCTACCGAGCTCCAGAGTAAAGTTCTAACCATTGTACCTGGGATCCTCCTTTCTAGGGGATGACTTATGCAAAATTACTCAGGATTGGGGACCTCTGCAGCTAAAAATGGCAGATGCCTCTCTGGTTATGAACTTTCCAAGCAATAGCAAAACCAACTACTAAGAACACAGCAAATATTCCTCAAAGAACCAGTAAAACAAAGAGTTGGGATGCCTGTGCTGATTAAATACAAGCTGAAAGGAGCACTTGATGAGTAGGGTGTATTTCAGTTAACACTATTTCATAAAACCGTGCTGGATTGAAGGAGAAGATAAATTAAATCCAATAATAGGAAAGTCGAAAGGGGTGCCAGCTGGCTGCTAATCAATGTCCTGCCTCTTAACAGGAGGAAGGGTTGTAACAAAAGGGAGGCACACTGTGCACATTCTTAACACATTAAAATAGCCTTCTCAGGTTGTTGGGGTGTGTGGTTTTTTTTTTTTTTGTTTTGTTAGCCCAGCTATTTGCATTTCTGTGTATGATTGTGACACAGCTGTCCATCTGTATTCTGCTAAGCACATGTTTAATGTGAGACTTAGCCCACCATCTAAGCAATGCTGAAGTCCATCCCTGTTCAGCAAAGCACTGAAACTTGTGCTCCTGTTAAGCAGGTGCTTAAGTGCTTTGCTGAACAGGGATGGACTTCAGCGTGTTCTTAAATGTCTTTTTTGCTGGATTTGGACCTAAGGAAGGAAAATCCTTGCACACCAAAAGTCTTGTTGAGACAACTTCTAAACTCCCTGATTGCCATTCCTTTTCAAATCTAGCTTTTGTCTTCCAGCAAATTGTATGTTGCGTGGAGATACATATAAATAGCTACTGCGTTAATGGAAAAAATAAAATAAAAGTAAAAAAATCTATTTTTTTAAAACTGAACTGTAGTGACTGTGATGGAATCAGCTGAACAAAAATCAAGCTGTTGCGCTTTACTATTAGTGTTTGTTCAACTTCCTTATATTAATGCTAGAGACAAGGTAGGTGAGGTAATACCTTCTTACTGGAACAACTTCTGTTGGTGGAAGGGAGAAGCTTTCGAGCTTCATGGGGCTCTTCCTCAGGTCTGGAGAAAGTAACCAGCATGCCTGAGCTAAGAACAAGGTGGAACCGATCATTAAGCATAAGTGTTTCTCTCTCTCTCTCTCTCTCTCTCTCACATCATACACTGATGACTTAAGCTGACTGTCCTTTTAAAACACGTTATATCATCACTTCAAAGTCCGTGTTTCACTTATGTAACGTAATAAACACATTGTGTTTCTGTAAAATGCTTTTAAAACATTCCCTTATTTCATTTTGATCCATGTAAATGGTTAAAACAGAGTTTCTCGGTCCAATTTGCCTGTTTGCGTTTATGCTGCTTGTTTCTTTTTGCATCTCCCTCAGTTAGGAGGAGGGGGAAAAAACTAGTTTAATTTCACCTTTTTTGTTTCTATTTTTATTTGTAAAGTGCCTAGCACAACAGGCCTGTGATCTCAGTTGGAACATCTAGGCACTAATGAATACAAATACAGAAGACAGTCCCTACCGTGCAGAACTAAGGCCTTGTCTACACAGGAGAAATGGACAGTCCTAATTATTCTGGGATCGTTTTCGTCCAGGGTAGCTATACTGGCATGATTCAGGAATTCCAGAATAACTTCTCCCCCCATCCCAGTGTGGACACCCACTATTCCACAACAGAGCTATTCTGGAATAGCAATTGCAGTCGTCTATACAAGGAAAGAAAGACCCCTACAATCTAACTAGACAGGAGAAACACAGGGTAGGTGGGACAAAGCAACACAGTAGGCAGTGGCATTGCTAGGAAGAGAACTCAAGCTTCCTGACTCCCAATTTGTTGCCCATCTCATTAGACCGTGATACTTGATCTCAATGAGATGACGCAAAGACTTCAATTAAGTACATGCTAGGCTGGGGGAGGCCAAGGAGCTTGGCACCTTGTAGGATTAAACCCTAAGAGAGCCATTCTTTTCGTTCAAGTGGTGGAGGCCCATGCTGTGGTTCTGACAGTCTGGGATCCTCCCTCTATCAGTATTCCAGGGGGGCTGTTCGGTTCACATGTTCTCAAACTCTGCGTAGGAGGGTGCCCTTGGCTAATGAATGGAAGGCCAAGTTCCCAGCTGTTGACAGACAAGGAACTGCTCTCTTGAGAAATCCTTTCAGAATTGGTTTTGCAGAGTGAACAGTACATTTGCATGTTCCGTGAGATGCTGTGATCAGGATGTTTCAGAATTGATCTTCCTCAATTCTGAAACGGGGGAGGGAAAAAGAGGTGAGCGTTGCATGAGGTGTTTAGCATCAACAACTAGCGCCAATTCCTTCTGATGAGCCTGGGAGAAGTGAAACACCCAAATTGGGGCCTGTGATGTAGGCAAGTGTGACTAATGAGCCATGGGGAAGTTGAAAGATGGGGTGAGGGGGAAATAATCAATTCATGGTCAAATGATTGAATGTGCTAAGTACGCTTGTAAATGCCAGCCTGTTTCATATGTTCCTGGGGTCTGCTCCTGCTGCTATGGAAGGCAATGGGCGTCTAGGCCAGAGCTTTCAGTGGAAGCAGGTGCAGATCTTTTAGCCATGTTAAGTCAGAAAAGAGTAAGGACATTCCTTGCGCTGTGTTCTTCAGGACCTTTCTCCCACCTGGCCATAAAGACAGGAAGGGTGGTCATGACCCCTTGAAATCTTTGTGCTCTAACCTGGAGGTCACATGTTCTAAGTACAACTCACTAGCACAGTGGTTTTTAACCTGTGGACCCCTGGGGGTCTGCAGACTGCCTAAAATGTCCAACGGGGTCTTCACCTAGAGTTATCATATCTCAAGTTCCCAAATAGAGGATGCAGTTGAGGGGACACTGGGGGACGAGGGAGGGGGGAGGTCAGGTGTGTGTGTGGAGGAGGAGGACGGGGAGCTGGGGCCTGGCTCTGACACCCGTCCTGGCCAGGCTCTGAGGCCCCATGGCAGGGNTGTGTGTGGAGGAGGAGGATGGGGAGCTGGGGCCTGGCTCTGACACCCGTCCTGGCCAGGCTCTGAGGCCCCATGGCAGGGCAGGTGGCCTGGCCAAGAGGCGCTTGGTGGCTCCAATTATCTGGCAGGCCAGGGCAGGTGGGATCTGGCAGCTGTGGATGCAGAGGAGGGACCAGTCAGGGTGCAGAGATGGCTCTTTCTGATCTGCAACAGCTGCTCCACACGTCCTCTTATTTGGAAAATCCACCTGGACGGAGGGCAGACTACCAAAAAAGAGGCCATGTCCAGGAAAGCCTGGACGTATAGTAACCCTATCTACACCTCCATTTGCAATTATTTTAGGGGTCTGCAAATGAAAAAAGGCTGAAAAGCACTTCATTAGCTCACCACTAAAATCATTGCTCCACTGCTTTCCACACCAGTCACTTACACAATGGTAGGGTTTTGATATTTCCCCTTCACTTTCACTCTTATGTAGGAGAGGAAGTTTGTGGTCTAGGCATCAGGCTAGGAGCCAGGAACTCCTGAGCTCTGATTCTCCTTCAGATCTTGACTCATTTGTGCCCTCTGGCAAATGAAAGCAAACTTCTCTCTCCTCATTTTCCACATGTGTGAAATAAAGATTAGTTTATATTGGTGAAGCTTTGAGAATTAAGGGCATATCCAAATTTCATTGAAGTCAATGTAAAGATGTCTACTGACTAGACGTCAGCCTGTTAGGGAATGAACCCAATCTGTCTGTCAACTTGGACCTGTTTGCAGTACGGTTGTAGCCATGTTGGTTCCAGGATATGAGAGAGACAAGGAAGGTGTGGTAATACCTTTTATTGAACCAATGAATTATATTGTCTGTCCCACCTTCTCTCTCGTATCCTGGGACCAACACAGCTACAATCATACTGCAAACAGGTCGAAGATGACAGACCGGGTGGGACAGACAATATCGTAATTTGGTTCAATAAAAGGTATTACCTCACCTTCCTTGTCTCTCTCACATCCTGGTATGTGGGACCAACATGGCTACAGCAACACTGCAAACAGTGGAAAGTAAAAGCGTTTTGAGCTTTGCTGAACTTTTCTACCTGTCTGGGGGAGGTAACCAGAATGTCTGAACTGCTCATTCAATTGAGTAATAGGGAAATTCTAAGAGATACCCAGGCATTAGACTAACCAGCTGTGAATTAAAAATTCCGGGAATGTAAATATTATAATAACCATGATAGTGAAAAGAACCCTCCGGGCCGATGAAAGGCCAACTGGCAAAAGCCCATGTTGGAAGTGGTGGTGACTCAAGATGGTTGCAATCTTAGGGTTATAAGGGCATGTGGAGTTGCGCCTCTTCGGGGGTGAGGGGTGAGTGTCTTTTTTTTGCAGTCTCCCATTGCAATCACTGGTTCCTTCTGCTCTGGAGCGTCAATGGTGGAAGCAGCATTGGAAGCAAAAGTCTAGATAGTCCACTGGTGACCAGTAGCATCTTAAACACCATGTTTTCTAACCCTGTTCAGAGCCGGTTTAAGCAACAGTGCTTAAAAGGTGAGTCTCCTATCTGCACTAGCTGCCTTACTGTCAATACCAACAGTGGACTCGAATCAGTAATAGCTTAATTTAGGTAAGACCTTCAAGGCCCATTGGACAAAGGGACTAAACATGCATCAGGACTACCATGAACTTTGTATTTGGGGCTGGGATTCAGAATCCAAACGGGGCCCCTCCCTTTATCTTCAGATCTGAACACTGAATTTTAGGGGTATTTAAAGGCTGGCTCTGAATTTTTTCAGATCTATATAACAAGGGCTTGCCTGATAATATTTCTTGACCTAGGAGGTTGAAATCTCCATCCTGAACAAAGTCTTTATAACCAACTACCTCAAAAAGTCTAAACCCTTCTAATTTTTTTCTGGGGATTCTGTGAAACACCTAGAAGAACACCAAAGTTAGTTATGCCACAAGATTCGGGGAAGATACGGTTGTGAATTGGACACAGCATGGCTTGTTTACTTCTCTTTAGGTTCTCCTAATTTGGAGTGATTAAATTCTGTCATATCAAGTGTGTGTGGGGGGAGGGGCGGGGGGGAGGAGTCTAACTTGTGCTACTTCAAACATCCCCTCTGCATTTGGCTTAGTCTCCAAGACACCCGCTTATCCTCATAAAACATCATACATGAAAGAAGCTGCTGTCCCATTCTGGCTTTGTTGCTGCATGTCATCAGATATGCAGGACTGAGTAGTGCGGCTTCAGGACACATGGTGGATTGCCCATGGCTTGCCCTGGCTCTCTTTCTAAAAGACATGATGTAGCACCAACAGAAGGCCTGGGCAGATGCAGAAATTATTGGATGAGATTCTTTGTCTTGCATTATGCAAGAAGTCAGACTAAATGATCATAATGCTCATTTACGGCCTTAAAAAAGCTTATGAATAAGTGGTCAGTTGAAAGGAAGAATAGTCTTGGTTAATAACTGTACTGAGATTCAGAAGATCTAGGTACAATTCCCTGGCTCTCCCACAGACTTGCCATCCTGTTACTTAGGCCAGATTCACAAAGGTATTTAGGCATCTAGTGAGATTTACAACATCTAAGCAGGTTAAAAGCCTGCCTCCCATGAGGTTGTCTATGGGAGTTAGGTGCTTAACTTGGATGCTTCAGCAATTTAACTGCAAGATTATTCTTGTCCCTTTCTGTAAAATGGAGGTATCAATTTTGGAGTGGGATAGCTCAGTGGTTTGAGCATTGGCCTGCTAAACCCAGGGTTGTGAGTTCAATCCTTGAGGGGGCCATTTGTGGAGCTGGGGTAAAAATCTGTCTGGGGATTGGTCCTGCTTTGAGCAGGGGGTTGAACTAGATACCTCCTGAGGTCCCTTCCAACCCTGGTATTCTATGAATACGCTGGCTATTTAGATTGCAAGGTCTTTGGAGCAGAGACTGCACAGTGCCTAATACAAAGGGGCCCCAAGCTAGAGAATCCAACTGAGATGCCATTGTAATACAAATAACCAAAGAGTCAAACACTGACACCCAATGTAAAGCAGAATTATCTACCATTCGTTACCAGAACCAGCATAATATGCCCTCATAGAAGTAGATTTGCCAGGTTCAGTAAAAGAAACTGACAGCAGGCACGAAGCCCTTTAGGTGACTTTCTGACTTGGCATCTTCCTTTGGGGGGTTCATATTTGCCAATGGTGGTTGCAAAGCGAGTGACCACAGAAGCCTGCACTGCTCGTAATGCAGCCAAGGGTTCACCTCCTCTTTTCATACCCTTTTGCTTCCTACAGATCCAGTTGGCAAGGAACCATTGCATCCTCTACTGGCAGGGACAGCTGGCTGTACCATGGGGGGTGTCTTGAGAGAATCTTGTCCACTGCTCTGCACCCATTCTCTCTTTTTTTCTAAGTGCCTGGCAAGGCAGGCTAGTGCACTGTATCGTCCCATCCTGGCTTGCCACACACCAAGTGGTCACGTTGACCTGCTACCATGCACTACAAGTTCTGCACATTCCCACCCTACCTGGCCGTGCACTAGGTCACTCTGTAGACAAGCCCTTAGGATTCTGGATAAGGGACTGAAAAATCAGCTGTGCATTCCTGTGTTTGCAAATGGCTCTGTGGCACACAGTCAATGGCATGCTCCTTCATGCACGACAGGGACAAAGCTATGCCTGCAAC
The DNA here is from genome assembly GCA_003942145.1 of Platysternon megacephalum. Classification (NCBI taxonomy): domain Eukaryota; kingdom Metazoa; phylum Chordata; order Testudines; family Platysternidae; genus Platysternon; species Platysternon megacephalum. The sequence continues at coordinate 10,909,695 of QXTE01000018.1, read as the reverse complement.
GGTACTAAGATCTCTCTGCCATACAGATTTGCTCCAGTTACAGCCATCAGTGCAGCCACACTTGTGCAATCCCTAGTGTTACTTTCACTATTGCAAGGAAGTACATAGTATTTGGATGAATGCCAACCCATTGCCAAGAAAATGTCTTGCATCATTTCTATATTTGTTCCCGTTCTATTATTGTGGGAGCTAACTATTAACAGATTTTGAGCACTGAAAGTCAAGTCACAACCCCCCCATTTAAACCCCCAATTAAATCAAAATTGGCAAACCCAGTTATAGAGGAAATGTTTGTGGGGGGAGATACACAGATACCTCTGATCAGTCTCAATGTTCCCAATTGTTGCAAGCTCAGAAATGTATGCTGGACGTTTGTGTCAAAGACTGAAATCCACACTCTGATTCCTATTCTGCAGTCTGGTCTGCACAGGCATATCCCCAGTTTAGGGCTGGCATGACACTTACACACTTGACAGCTCTGACTGCATGCCCACTTCAGCTGCAGTTGCACCTTTTGTCCACTAGAAGCCACTGTGGAACCTGCCATCCAGGCGGTCAGGTGCTCTTTTGCTGCTTCACCTACTGAATCTGGAGGTGTTTGTCCATAATGATCTTTGAGAATATGAAAATATGCGCACATGCAAATTACCATGTCAAGTAATTTGCATAAAACGTTCACATCGCTGCGGAAAATGTGGCCACGATGCCCCAAACCATTGGGGGAGCAGGGGGTGTCTGTGCTTCTGATTGGAAAAGCAGGCCCTAAGATACAAATGCGTCTTCAGCCATTGTTACGTTCAATGGGTGATGGCTGTTGTTATGAAACTTGTTTTAGGCACCTCCCTTTCCCAGAACAAACTTCTCTGAATTACAAGCTGGAACTTGGCAGGGTACAACTGTTTGCTGCCCTTTATGATATAATGCAAATAGGGATGTCTACAGTTAATGATGCCTGACGCTTTCCATTATTTATATCTTTGCAATGGGCAAGAAAAAGAATACTCCCCACCCCTCTTCTTCAAACACTCTGGAAATGGCTGAGCTGCTTTAGCTGAAACTTTCCAGAGGAATTCATCCCAAGGCAAACACCCAGCACGGAAAGCGTCAGCCTGAACAGTTGTCGTTTGATTACAACTCTTTGGTTAAGATGCTCTAGCGTCTTAGAAAAAACGTTCTAGCTGTAAGCACAGTAGGACAATGGAACAGAGGCCTAGGGAGGTTGTGGGAGCTCCTTCAGTGGAGGTTTACAAAAGGAGGCTGGAGAGCCATCTGTCTTGGATGGTTTAGACACGAAAAATCCAGCCTCTTGGCAGGGGTTAGACTAGATGACCCTTATGGTCCCTTCTAACCCTATAGGTTCTAGGACTCTAGTGCATCCATGCTAGAACTTGACATTTGGCCCTCGTGTCAGGGCTGTGCCTTTTGTTCCTGTGAATCAATAACGGGTGTTGGGAACCAAGGGGGTGCATGGGTGGCAGAAAATGGAGTGGGAGTATGGGGGGGAATATGAGCAAGTTGGGGAGGCAGGCGCCTCAGAGGGTGGATAGAAACAGAAAGGGAACATGGGCAGGAGCAGAGGGAAGGGGAGAGAGGCAGGAGCCATGGGGTGGGGGGGGGAAGGACAGGAGCAGGGGAACAGTGGCACAGGAGTTGGGCAGGGGGGCAGCGGTCTAACAAACCCAGTGTAGACAAAACCTAAGATTGCTTTGTGACGGGTTGTGGATCACAGAAACCCCCTTGGGAGCTGCCAACTGATGTGAAAAGACTACTTCTATTCCTGTTTTCCCTGCCAGCTCAGTGGCTCCAGCACCCTGTCTTGCTGAAGCCAGACACACCCGTCTGCTCCAACACAGACCCAGGGTCTGAATTACCTGCCCCAAAGCTGCAGGTTTACCTGAAAACAGCTCACAGAAGTGTGCTTGTCTTTAGCACTCAGATGCCCAACTCCCAATGGGGTCTAAACCCAGATAAATCCATTTTACCCGGTATAAAGCTTACACAGGGTAAACTCATAAATTGTTCACCCTCTATAACACTGAGAGATGCACAGTTGTTTGCTCCCCCAGGTATTAATACATGTTCTTAGTTAATTAATAAGTAGAAAGTGATTTTATTAAATACAGAAAGTAGGATTTAAGTGATTCCAAGTAGTAACAGACAGAACAAAGTAAGTTACCAAGCAAAATAAAATAAAATGCNAATTGTTTTGGTTGATGGGAGCCATTAAGATTCCAAACCACCATTAATGGCCCACACTTTGCATAATTACAATAGGCCCTCAGTTATATTTAATGTTTCTAGTTTTAGATACAAGAGTGGTACATTTATACAAATAGGATGATCACACTCAGTAGATTATAAGCTTTGTAATGATACCTTACAAGAGACCTTTTGCATGAAGCATATTCCAGTTACATTATATTTACTTATCATGGTTTTTATAAAACCACATAGATTGCATAACGTCACATGCTTGTTTGATTTAATTTATTTCCTTTGTAGGGTCATTGAGAGAGAAAAAATCTAAGGATTTGGGGTTAGGGTTTTGGCTGGTTGGTGTGTGTTTGTGGTTTGTTTTTGTTTTGTTTAGTGTTGGGGACAGTAATGGTATGGACATGTTGCACTGCCATCTAGGGACAGAAGAAAGCAAATGCACCTAAACAGTCTTGCTTCAAATAAAATTTTTATTTAAGACAATTGGCTTTTCTCAGGTGCTTCCTCCATAGGAGGTTTATCTGATGGCAGTAGAAGGAGGCCTGCTGTTTAAGACACTTAGGAGGCTGTTTTTGTAAGGAAACACTTACAGCATGTTAAAAAAAATAAATTGCAAAGGCCTTTATAAATTGGCTGTACTCTGAAATATACTCTGTTGTATTACTGTCCAGTGCCTCACGCAGTAGCCCAGTGTGCACACGAGTGCGCGCGCACGCACACACACACACACACACACACACCCTAACTGAACAGACTGTGTTTTCCCCAACACTAGAGATTAGGACTAAAGGATTAACACCCACATCATCTCTCTAGTGGCTTGATCCAGCAAGGCAGCTGACCGTGTACTTACATTTAAGCATGTGAGCAGTCCCATAAGTTTCAGAGTAATAGCTGTGTTAGTCTGTATCCGCAAAAAGGAACAGGAGTACTTGTGGCACCTTAGAGACCAACAAATTNCCACTAGAATTTAAGCAGTTCATTGCTGAACATGGATCAATAAGCTTAAAGTTAATAAAATACTTACATGCTTTGCTGAAACAGGGCCTGTGTCCAAATCAACCCGCACTGAAATCAGTCTACCATGAGTTTGCTATGGCCTACAGTGAGTGTTTGTCAGTCAGTTCCATCTTAAATCATATATATTTATGCTCGGTCACATGTTAAATTGTCTGAGGCAAGAGCCTGGTGATCTTATTTGTCCATCACGCAGCATGTATGCCAATGATTGTCAATGCCATACGGTGTGCTTATTATCAAGAAATTACTTAATCTGTATTACACTTCAAAACACAATACTTTCCGCGGTTACACTGCAAATATAGAAAGGCAAGCCTGATACAAATGCATCTTGTTCATACAGTGTTTGTTTTATTTTTCCCCTTAGGTATTAAATAAAACTTAAATGTCTCTCCCAACTTCCAGGTACTAGTTAGGTGAGACGTGTCAGTGTAACCGTTCTGACCATGCAAAGTCAGGTTCCTGTTTATTGTCAAACTTAAAGGGAATTTGTAGAAACATTGTTGCTTTTAGTTATCCTCAATCAAAAAATGACATTCACACAATCTAGCAGGGCATGACAAACCCACAAGGCAGAGAAGTTTCATCCTTCCTTTGTTTTCCTGTGTCTGCCTGGCAGAAGCAGCTTCTGTCTCCTTTCATTGAGGTGGGTGGGTAAAGAGAATATTAGATACCCCGGGCCAATTATTTTGCCATCAGTTACATGCATGTAATCTTCCCCCATTTATGGGTGTAACTGAGGGCACATACTTACTCTTAGCAGCATGTACTGAGCTAGGTTATTAAAACTAGTAAAGGGCTAGACTTTGAATTTCCTTGGTGTAGTCGGTAGATTGCCCTATTTCTTTAGTCTGGAGCAAATGCCGGTATCCAACTTATTCACCTTTGGTAGGCCATTGATTTATAACAGCAGTGCAGGATTGCCATTATTAAAAAAAAAAAAAAAAAAAAAAGCTTGTTTGGGTCCGGCTATTATTAATAAACAGCAGATAAAAACCCCAACCCTACAAAACTTTGATGCATTTTAGATCTTGATCTAATCTTAGGCTCTGATGTTGCAATAATATCCACTAGCAGGATAGGGGCCTCAGTAGCCAGCTCCTGTCTCCATCATAGGATGAACCAACCCAAAACATGGGATCTGAAATCCCTCTCTGCTTCCCACTTCCCCCAGCCAAAAAAATAGTGGGGAAGTTTAGCTCTTTAGCCAAGATTTTGTTTACTATAAAATTATCTCAAAGAGCTTCAGAAAGATGAATTAACCCTCATGACACCCCAGTGAGGTAGGTATTATGACAAACCATTTTACACCAGGAGAAACTGCAGGCACAGTTTACAACATGGCACTGTTACAAACAACTGGGCTTATTTGCCTGGACTCTGTCTGAGGATCTGTACTGATGAGCATCTTCTCTTCATCCCCTTCTTTCTACTTCTGTCTCTTATACTGCAAAAAACAAACCACACGTGATACAAGGACATATTCAACGTAACCATTCACACAAGGAAGGATTCTTTTTGGTAAAACCCTTCCAAGCACTAACGTTCAGGACCCCGTTTCTGATCCACCTAAGGCTGTTTGAATTCCTTTGAACCTTCACAGAGTAAAACGCCGGGGCTTCCCCTCTGAGAGATGTAGAATACTGGGCATGAGTTTGTTTCTGGACGGCCATTGGGAATGAGTCGCCTCTTACCCACGGTATAAAATGTGGAATAATTCAGCTGAAGCCAATGGAGTCAGACCAGTCTCTGGGGTGAGATCAGAATTAGGGCCTTCACCAGGCACTCAGAATAGGGTTTGCAAACCGGGCTAAAAGTGCCAGAGATCTGGATGCTGCTGAAATTTTATAAAATCTGACTAATTCGTAGCTTTTCCTGGTGTTCACCCTCTTCTGGATTTCAGAGTGATTTTTTTCCCCTCCCCCCTCCTCCAGTGATTGTTTTTTATTTTAACAGATTTTTTTTTTTTTAAGGCAGCTGAATTTTTGACTCATTTTGTTATGTTTGTTTGCTTACTAGTCAAACTTAACTACAGCAAAACAGAAGTGCGACTCATGGCTCAACAGATCAGAAGAGAGCTGCATTCCCGCACTTAGGAATCTAGTTCTCTTTCAAGCCACGGTATTTTGTGTTGGCTGCATGGAGACATGCCACATCTGCTGCCTTGCCTGTGCTGACAACTGGAGGAAAATCTCCTAATGCTGATGCAGCTTCAGTGGCGATAGTGAGGGTAAGAGCGCGTGGGTTCTCACCACAGTGTCTTCTAACCCTGATTCTAGCAGTACAGGCAAGACTCGCGAGATGAGCATTCTGGGAGGGTAGGTGAGCCTGGTAACAGGTGGATGGAATGTTAGGGAGAGCGCTGATTCATCTCAATGTTGAGCCATGGGATAAACTGTGGCTTTCTTGTCTATATTAGATATTTACATAGCTGCAGATACACTAGTTGCTGAAATCTGAACTAATCCCCAATGTAAACAAGGCCTCAGATGGGGCAGAAGTTTGCTCTCCTGAGTGAGAGTGTACTTGCAAAACCCCTGTGATTCATTAGTTTATAGTTTTGGATTTTCTGTCAGCGAAGAGCTGTTTTTTAAAAAGAATCCCTGAAACCATGTCTAGTTATTACACACATCCTCACCCATAGATCTCAAAGCCCATTGCAGAGGAAGACAAGTCTCATTTGTTTTCCAACATCCCAGCTCCTGAACTGAATTAGCTAAGAACAGGACTCGGACAACCCGATGGGGAGGAATGTAGCTGCACTTACTTTATTCATGACCCAGTCAGCATCTTCAATGGCTCTCTTAATAATCTGCTGAATTCTCTCAGGACTGTCTTCATCTGCGTGAACTCGGAAACTCTACGGGGTTTGAGCAGAATGTGAAAATGAGTAACCCCAGTTAATGTAACAGCTGATCAGATCCTGCTAAAATAAGGATTTAAAATCCTGAAATAAACACTTGATCAAAAATGTATACAATCTGAAGACGTAGAAATGCCTATTCTAGGAAATAGGCAGAGCTTTGTTCAGAAGGGGTTACAGCAGTGGCTCTCAACCTATTTACCATTGTGGGCCACATCCAATTCTACCTGTATGGCCCTGAGGATGTCACATGGGCAGCAGCTGTGTGCTGATTGGGCCGCAAGTGGCCCATGGGCCAGAGGTTGAGAACCACTGGGTTACTGTGAACATACTTTCATATTCGCTGTTCTAACCCTTCAGCAGCAGGGGGTCTTGCAGAAGTTTGTGCTAGCAAGGTAAGGACCAGGGCTATTTACCTGGTTGTGTTGCACCAGCTGGAGCACAAATATTCCATATGCTCACGCTAGCCTTGCTGACTTGCGTTAAGGACTCGCACGTTCTGGCATAGATCCCAGAAGTGGTGCATTCTGGGATGCTTGGAAAGGCCACCCAGCACATTCGTGAACAGGATTATCTGACAGACTTGACTGCACTTGCAGGGGGCTGGACTCAATAACCCAGAAGGTCTCTGCCAGTCCTATGTCCCTATGTATTGTGGAACAGCAATGGGAGGACTAACTCAACCGCTTCAGCTAGTTTGTGTCCCCTAAAGCAGTTCAGACTGAAATAGTGTCTAGCCCTGCAAAACTTGTATGTTCCCATGTAAACCATACAAAGCATTTTATGTTGGATGCAAGGTGTGCTACAATCATTTTAGGAGGAACAGTACCTTTGGCTAGCAGAAACGAGGCTTGAGTGAACTGCCACAATAGGGCATCAGTGATGGAAAAGAGATTCTAAAAGTTTAACATGCTCTTAGTAAAACAAGTAAAGAAACTTGTTTTTTAATTGTAGGATCTTTTTAACCTGATTTGTTTTTTCTACTGGCTTGAAAAGACACAATTTTTCCAATGCTAATCACTAATCCATTACGAATAGCCTCAAACTTTAATAATCCAAATAAATGGGGAAACCAGTTTTCCCATCACCAAAGAGAGCATCTCTTTACCTGTCTGATTGCATGTCTGTAATGCTGTTGGATATCTTCTGTAGGAAGCTGCTTACAACATCGAAGCAGGTAGCGGTATAACTGCAAAGGCTTCTGGACTAATTCAGCTCCCAGTAATGGAGCCATTGTCATGTTAAGATTTCAGTTGCTAAAACAAACAAAAAAAATGTGTATTTCACAAAACTGGAAAATGCACACTGCAGAAGTAAAACTCAAGGCTAATTTTACAAGGAGAGCATCAGGCTTGGTAAGCTGAAAACTAGAATTAACCTTAGTAGTTTGCGGGAAGATGCAGGTTTAATATCATGATTTATTTTAATTATGCTTTGAACTTTCATCCCGGAATCTGCAAGTGTTTATATAAACTCCCCATGGGATTAGGAGGAAATGAGGCGTGGAATGGTTAAGGAACTTGTTCAAACTATTGAGAAATTGCTTATTTGAGGGCAGCTTGGGGCTAGGTGTCATTAATCAAATGTATAAATATAGAAGTGTGTGTGGGAGAGGGGTGAGTGGGTGGCAGGGTGTACATACCCCCCCAGTATACAATCCTTTTTTCTTTTTCCTCTCCTCCTCCTCCCCCTTTGTAAATCAGTTGTATTAGGGACTGATCTTGACTTGGGGGGGAACGTCTCACATGTGTATGTCTTTGCAGGAATGGGGCCTTCAAACAGCTCTTTGGGGCAGGGGCATTGTCTTTCTCTGAGATGTTTGTAGAGCACTTAGCAGAATGAGGCCCGTGTCTGAGTGCTACGGTAAATGATCCTCATGCAGTGTGCCAGTCTGGAAGAAGAGGTCCTAGTCCTTGCACCTGTAGTCTGATCCCCATGAGCTGACGTCTGGGACCATGCTGCCCCTCTCCCACGTGCCTCTAGTGAGACTCCATCTGGGCACACTGGGCAACCCCCATGGCTGATATTGCAGGATCAGGGCCTTAGGTGGTTGCTACTAAGGTTATGTGATTTGGGCTAGATTTCCTAGTGCTCTAATCATTTCAAGAGCACTAGGTGAAAACTGGTTTGCAAGCTTCAAGTTCCACCTTTTAAACAAGCTGCATAAACACAGCAGGACTCGTGCACAAACATTAATAGCTTTGAGACTCACCATGAACATAGCAGTAACAGGGAAAAGAACAACATCTACCAAATGTCCCCCACCAGTACACTTGTATATTGTAACAGAAAGTCCATCCAAGCTATATAAAGTGCTAATCGGATATTTTAAATGACTAGTCATTTAACAGATGGTTGCCATCTGTGGAAACCTAAATTAACATTTTGGAGAAAGTACAGTTTTTACATAATTACTCATTAGAGTCAAGAAATACATGAGTAACTAAATAACCAAGTAGGTGTGTGATATAATTTTAGCGTCAATTAAGGTATTTAGCCTTCATAATATCTTTTTATGGGTTTTCTAAACACTTCATGTCCTTGGGCCAAATTCATACTGGAGTGTAACACCATTAACTTTCCGCAGGCGCTGGCTGCTGAGCGATTTCATAACAGCTCCAGTCCTAGCAACGCTTGCATTTCACAGCTCTACTGCAGCAGCCTCCTCTTCTCGGAAAAATCATGCTCTTAAGCTAACAGGACCCCAATCGCCTGACAACAATGACACTACTGTCTGGGCGTGAGAGCAATGGATGCAGGCGAGTCTATTTTCAGTTTCCAAGTACTCAACCAAATTGTATCAGTGAACCAACCCCCTCCATCTCAGCAAATACACAGCACTAGAATACTGCATGCTTTTGGCTAGAGTATTAAAACAGGTCCTGGAGGGGCTTATGGCCGTGTCCACTGTACCCCCATACCCTACCCCTCAAATTCCCTTCCTTTTAGCACTGCTGCAGCTACTATTTGTGGGGAAATCCTAAACTGCAGGGGTCTGTGCATGCTCAGTTCATGGCAGGAGGGGGCTCCAAAGTGTAGACAATATCTAGGATATAGTCCACAAGAATAAGGGCATGAGTACCCTGATGCCTTGGCCAAATTCCCGCTGGGGTAACTTCCTTCCCCTTCTCTAAGCCCTTCCCCCGTCCTGTCCCCTGGAGCTAGGGCTAATCTCAGTGGGTATTCACACCAGCTGCTGGTTTCAAGCNGGGGGGGAGGGAAGATAAGCATGGAGAAATAGTATCAGAGGGGTAGCCGTGTTAGTCTGGATCTGTAAAAGCAGCAAAGAATCCTGTGGCACCTTATAGACTAACAGAGGTATATGGAGAAATAGTTTTACCTTGTGTAATGGCCCATCCACTCCCAGTCTTTATTCAAACCTAATTTGATGGTATCCAATTTGCAAATTAATTCCAATTCAGCAGTTTCTCCTTGGAGTCTGTTTTTGAAGTTTTTTTGTTTTAATATTGCGACTTTTAGGTCTGTAATCGAGTGGCCAGGGAGGTTGAAGTGTTCTCCAACTGGTTTTTGAATGTTATAATTCTTGACGTCTGATTTGTGTCCATTTATTCTTTTACGTAGAGACTGTCCAGTTTGGCCAATGTACGTGGCAGAGGGGCATTGCTGGCACATGATGGCATATATCACATTGGTAGATGTGCAGGTGAACGAGCCTCTGATAGTGTGGCTGATGTGATTAGGTCCTATGATGGTATCCCCTGAATAGATATGTGGACAGAGTTGGCAACGGGCTTTGTTGCAAGGATAGGTTCCTGGGTTAGTGTTTTTGTTGTTTGGTGTGTGGTTGCTGGTGAGTATTTGCTTCAGGTTTGGGGGCTGTCTGTAAGCAAGGACTGGCCTGTCTCCCAGGATCTGTGAGAGTGATGGATCGTCCTTCAGGATAGGTTGTAGATCCTTGATGATGCGCTGGAGAGGTTTTAGTTGGGGGCTGTAGGTGATGGCTAGTGGCGTTCTGTTACTTTCTTTGTTAGGCCTGTCCTGTAGTAGGTGACTTCTGGGTACTCTTCTGGCTCTGTCAATCTGTTTCTTCACTTCAGCGGGTGGATATTGTAGTTGTAAGAACGCTTGATAGAGATCTTGCAGGTGTTTGTCTCTGTCTGAGGGGTTGGAGCAAATGCGATTGTATCTTAGAGCTTGGCTGTAGACAATGGATCGAGTGGTGTGGTCTGGATGAAAGCTGGAGGCATGTAGGTAAGTATAGCGGTCAGTAGGTTTCCGGTATAGGGTGGTGTTTATGTGGCCATCATTTATTAGTACTGTGGTGTCCAGGAAGTGGATCTCTTGTGTGGACTGGTCCAGGCTGAGGTTGATGGTGGGGTGGAAATTGTTGAAATCATGATGGAATTCCTCAAGGGCTTCTTTACCATGGGTCCAGATGATGAAGATGTCATCAATGTAGCGCAAGTAGAGTAGGGGTGTTAGGGGATGAGAGCTGAGGAAGCGTTGTTCTAAGTCAGCCATAAAAATGTTGGCATATTGTGGGGCCATGCGGGTACCCATAGCAGTGCCGCTGATTTGAAGGTACACATTGTCCCCAAATGTAAAATAGTTATGGGTGAGGACAAAGTTACAAAGTTCAGCCACCAGGTTTGCCGTGACATTATCGGGGATACTGTTCCTGATGGCTTGTAGTCCATCTTTGTGTGGAATGTTGGTGTAGAGGGCTTCTACATCCATAGTGGCTAGGATGGTGTTTTCAGGAAGATCAGTAATGGATTGTAGTTTCCTCAGGAAGTCAGTGGTGTCTCGAAGATAGCTGGGAGTGCTGGTAGCGTAGGGCCTGAGGATGGAGTCTACATAGCCAGACAATCCTGCTGTTAGGGTGCCAATGCCTGAGATGATGGGGCGTCCAGGATTTCCAGGTTTATGGATCTTGGGTAGCAGATAGAACACCCCTGCTCGGGGTTCTAGGGGTGTGTCTGTTCGGATTTGCTCTTGTGCTTTTTCAGGGAGTTTCTTGAGTAGATGGTGTAGTTTCTTTTGGTAACCCTCAGTGGGATCAGAGGGTAATGGCTTGTAGAATGTGGTGTTGGAGAGCTGCTTAGCAGCCTCTTGTTCATATTCCGATCTATTCATGATGACAACAGCACCTCCTTTGTCAGCCTTTTTGATTATGATGTCAGAGTTGTTTCTGAGGCTCTGGATGGCACTGTGTTCTGCACGGCTGAGGTTATGGGGCAGGTGATGCTGTTTTTCCACAATTTCAGCCCGTGCACGTCGGCGGAAGCATTCTATGTAGAAGTCCAGTCTGTTGTTTCGACCTTCAGGGGGAGTCCACCCAGAATCCTTCTTTTTGTAGTGTTGGTAGGAAGGTTTCTGTGGGTTAGTATGTTGTTCAGAGGTGTTTTGGAAATATTCCTTGAGTCGGAGACGTCGAAAATAGGATTCTAGGTCACCACAGAATTGTATCTTGTTCGTGGGGGTGGAGGGGCAGAAGGAGAGGCCCCGAGATAGGACAGATTCTTCTGCTGGGCTAAGAGTATAGCTGGATAGATTAACAATATTGCTGGGTGGGTTAAAGGAACCACTGTTGTGGCCCCTTGTGGCATGTAGTAGTTTAGATAGTTTAGTGCCCTTTTTCTTTTGTAGAGAAGCAAAGTGTGTGTTGTAAATGGCTTGTCTAGTTTTTGTATAATCCAGCCACGAGGAAGTTTGTGTGGAAGGTTGGTTTTTTATGAGAGTATCCAGTTTTGAGAGTTCATTTGTAATCTTTCCTTGTTTGCTGTATAGGATGTTGATCAGGTGGTTCCGCAGTTTCTTTGAGAGTGTGTGGCACAATCTCTCAGCATAGTCTGTGTGGTATGTAGACTGTAATGGATTTTTTACTTTCAGTCCTTTTGGTATGATGTCCATCTGTTTGCATTTGGAAAGAAAGATGATGTCTGTCTGTATCTGTCCGAGTTTTTTCATTAAGTTGATGGATTTCCACTCCATACGGCTAAATTCAGTGCCTTGCATAATGACAGGTTTCAGAGTAATAGCCGTGTTAGTCTGTATCCGCAAAAAGAAACAGGAGTACTTGTGGCACCTTAGAGACTAACAAATTTATTGTAGCATAAGCTTTCGTGGGCTACAGCTCACTTCATCGGATGCATGCAGTGGAAAATACAGAAGGAAGANAAATCCTGAAATAAACACTTGATCAAAAATGTATACAATCTGAAGACGTAGAAATGCCTATTCTAGGAAATAGGCAGAGCTTTGTTCAGAAGGGGTTACAGCAGTGGCTCTCAACCTATTTACCATTGTGGGCCACATCCAATTCTACCTGTATGGCCCTGAGGATGTCACATGGGCAGCAGCTGTGTGCTGATTGGGCCGCAAGTGGCCCATGGGCCACAGGTTGAGAACCACTGGGTTACTGTGAACATACTTTCATATTCGCTGTTCTAACCCTTCAGCAGCAGGGGGTCTTGCAGAAGTTTGTGCTAGCAAGGTAAGGACCAGGGCTATTTACCTGGTTGTGTTGCACCAGCTGGAGCACAAATATTCCATATGCTCACGCTAGCCTTGCTGACTTGCGTTAAGGACTCGCACGTTCTGGCATAGATCCCAGAAGTGGTGCATTCTGGGATGCTTGGAAAGGCCACCCAGCACATTCGTGAACAGGATTATCTGACAGACTTGACTGCACTTGCAGGGGGCTGGACTCAATAACCCAGAAGGTCTCTGCCAGTCCTATGTCCCTATGTATTGTGGAACAGCAATGGGAGGACTAACTCAACCGCTTCAGCTAGTTTGTGTCCCCTAAAGCAGTTCAGACTGAAATAGTGTCTAGCCCTGCAAAACTTGTATGTTCCCATGTAAACCATACAAAGCATTTTATGTTGGATGCAAGGTGTGCTACAATCATTTTAGGAGGAACAGTACCTTTGGCTAGCAGAAACGAGGCCTGAGTGAACTGCCACAATAGGGCATCAGTGATGGAAAAGAGATTCTAAAAGTTTAACATGCTCTTAGTAAAACAAGTAAAGAAACTTGTTTTTTAATTGTAGGATCTTTTTAACCTGATTTGTTTTTTCTACTGGCTTGAAAAGACACAATTTTTCCAATGCTAATCACTAATCCATTACGAATAGCCTCAAACTTTAATAATCCAAATAAATGGGGAAACCAGTTTTCCCATCACCAAAGAGAGCATCTCTTTACCTGTCTGATTGCATGTCTGTAATGCTGTTGGATATCTTCTGTAGGAAGCTGCTTACAACATCGAAGCAGGTAGCGGTATAACTGCAAAGGCTTCTGGACTAATTCAGCTCCCAGTAATGGAGCCATTGTCATGTTAAGATTTCAGTTGCTAAAACAAACAAAAAAAATGTGTATTTCACAAAACTGGAAAATGCACACTGCAGAAGTAAAACTCAAGGCTAATTTTACAAGGAGAGCATCAGGCTTGGTAAGCTGAAAACTAGAATTAACCTTAGTAGTTTGCGGGAAGATGCAGGTTTAATATCATGATTTATTTTAATTATGCTTTGAACTTTCATCCCGGAATCTGCAAGTGTTTATATAAACTCCCCATGGGATTAGGAGGAAATGAGGCGTGGAATGGTTAAGGAACTTGTTCAAACTATTGAGAAATTGCTTATTTGAGGGCAGCTTGGGGCTAGGTGTCATTAATCAAATGTATAAATATAGAAGTGTGTGTGGGAGAGGGGTGAGTGGGTGGCAGGGTGTACATACCCCCCCCAGTATACAATCCTTTTTTCTTTTTCCTCTCCTCCTCCTCCCCCTTTGTAAATCAGTTGTATTAGGGACTGATCTTGACTTGGGGGGGAACGTCTCACATGTGTATGTCTTTGCAGGAATGGGGCCTTCAAACAGCTCTTTGGGGCAGGGGCATTGTCTTTCTCTGAGATGTTTGTAGAGCACTTAGCAGAATGAGGCCCGTGTCTGAGTGCTACGGTAAATGATCCTCATGCAGTGTGCCAGTCTGGAAGAAGAGGTCCTAGTCCTTGCACCTGTAGTCTGATCCCCATGAGCTGACGTCTGGGACCATGCTGCCCCTCTCCCACGTGCCTCTAGTGAGACTCCATCTGGGCACACTGGGCAACCCCCATGGCTGATATTGCAGGATCAGGGCCTTAGGTGGTTGCTACTAAGGTTATGTGAGTTGGGCTAGATTTCCTAGTGCTCTAATCATTTCAAGAGCACTAGGTGAAAACTGGTTTGCAAGCTTCAAGTTCCACCTTTTAAACAAGCTGCATAAACACAGCAGGACTCGTGCACAAACATTAATAGCTTTGAGACTCACCATGAACATAGCAGTAACAGGGAAAAGAACAACATCTACCAAATGTCCCCCACCAGTACACTTGTATATTGTAACAGAAAGTCCATCCAAGCTATATAAAGTGCTAATCGGATATTTTAAATGACTAGTCATTTAACAGATGGTTGCCATCTGTGGAAACCTAAATTAACATTTTGGAGAAAGTACAGTTTTTACATAATTACTCATTAGAGTCAAGAAATACATGAGTAACTAAATAACCAAGTAGGTGTGTGATATAATTTTAGCGTCAATTAAGGTATTTAGCCTTCATAATATCTTTTTATGGGTTTTCTAAACACTTCATGTCCTTGGGCCAAATTCATACTGGAGTGTAACACCATTAACTTTCCGCAGGCGCTGGCTGCTGAGCGATTTCATAACAGCTCCAGTCCTAGCAACGCTTGCATTTCACAGCTCTACTGCAGCAGCCTCCTCTTCTCGGAAAATCATGCTCTTAAGCTAACAGGACCCCAATCGCCTGACAACAATGACACTACTGTCTGGGCGTGAGAGCAATGGATGCAGGCGAGTCTATTTTCAGTTTCCAAGTACTCAACCAAATTGTATCAGTGAACCAACCCCCTCCATCTCAGCAAATACACAGCACTAGAATACTGCATGCTTTTGGCTAGAGTATTAAAACAGGTCCTGGAGGGGCTTATGGCTGTGTCCACTGTACCCCCATACACTACCCCTCAAATTCCCTTCCTTTTAGCACTGCTGCAGCTACTATTTGTGGGGAAATCCTAAACTGCAGGGGTCTGTGCATGCTCAGTTCATGGCAGGAGGGGGCTCCAAAGTGTAGACAATATCTAGGATATAGTCCACAAGAATAAGGGCATGAGTACCCTGATGCCTTGGCCAAATTCCCGCTTGGGTAACTTCCTTCCCCTTCTCTAAGCCCTTCCCCCGTCCTGTCCCCTGGAGCTAGGGCTAATCTCAGTGGGTATTCACACCAGCTGCTGGTTTCAAAGGGGAGGTGGCTGCTGGTGAGTGATGGGTAAGGGGGGGGGGGGCTGCTCTGGCAGGAAAGGGGCACGAACGTGCCCTGCAGAGGTGCCAGCCGGACTCACCCCTCGGTGACTTTAAAGCCCCCCCAGGCTGGTGCTGCCAGAGGCAGACACAGGGTGAAGCACCAGCCCTCAGACACTACCCCACTGCTGGGGCGTGTTAGCACAGGAGCCCGGCACCCCTCCCAGCGCTCCCCCTACCCGGAGCGCGCGGCCCCTCAGCTGCCCCCCGGGCACGAGATGAAGCGGGGGCTCCGCATCCAGCCGGCAGGGACAGGGCCGGGCCCGCAGCTCCCCGGCCTGCAGCGCCGCTCGGGTCGCCCCAAGGGCCGGAGCCGGAGAGCCCCGCCCGGCTGCGGGGAGGGGAGGCGGCGACACAGCTGCGGCTCGGCGCTTCCTTCCGGCGGCTGCAAGGCTCGGTTAGAGCCGGGAGCCTGCCTCAACCCCAGTGCACTGCACCCCCCTTCCCACAGTGCACTGCACCCCCCTTCCCCCAGTATCCCTGCACCCCAGTATCCTCCCCAGTGCACTGTACCCCCCTTCCCCCAGTATCACTGCACCCCCCTTCCCCAGTGCACTGTACCCCCTTCCCCCCGTATTCCTGCACCCCAGTATCCTCCCCAGTATCCCTGCACCCCCCTTCCCCAGTGCACTGTACCCCCTTCCCCCAGTATCCCTGCACCCCAGTATCCCTGCACCCCCATTCCCCCAGTATCCCTGCACCCCAGTATCTTCCCCAGTATCCCTGCACCCCCCTTCCCACAGTATCCCTGCACCCCAGTATCCCTGCACCCCCCTTCCCCCAGTATCCCTGCACCCCCCTTCCCACAGTATCCCTGCCCCCCAGTATCCTCCCCAGTATCCCTGCACCCCAGTATCCTCCCCAGTGCACTGCACCCCCCTTCCCCCAGTATCCCTGCACCCCAGTATCCTCCCCAGTATCCCTGCACCCCCCTTACCCCAGTGCACTGTACCCCCATTCCCCCAGTATCCCTGCACCCCAGTATCCCCCCCCAGTATCCCTGCACCCCAGTATCCCCACAGCTCCCCTCCCCATGCACTGCACCCCATTATTCCTGCACCCCGATCTCCCTACATCCCAGTATCCCCTCGCCCCCTCTCCCTAGTGCACTGCGCCCCACTATCCCCGCAGCCCCGTGCTCCCCGGCGCGCTGCAGGTACCTCCCGGGCCGCTTGCCCGGAGCCCGGCCTGTCTGCACCCGAGGACAAGGGCTGCCACGCGCTGCTGGGCGGGAGTCCTGTTCTGCCAGGCCCAGGAGGGCGAGCAGCGCCCCCCGCCGGGCGAACTGCAGATCACACCAGCAAGACACTAAACGCACAGCAGCGACCCTTGATTTTTCTGGACCATGCCGAGGGTGACACCTGTGTTGGGGGCCGTCCTTTGGTTTGCTGCCTCCTGTCCCGTCCCAAGGCGAGGTAGCATAATCTGGTAACTGAGGCATAGTCACGCCAGTGATCATAGGCTGCTCTACAGATGGCTACTCCCTGGGGTGACATTTGGGGGTACTGCCCCCCAAATAAGCTTTTTGCTGGATATATCGACACAGATCGGACAATATTTCCTTGCAACAGAGACCGTCACCTTAGCTCAGCACCCCTGAAATGCCACATCCCTTATACAGGCACCCAAAGCATAGAGACCACGGCCCATCATGGATTTCTCTGTGTATAAGAATGGCACTAGGCACCCATTCTCTGCCCCAGGCTTACGTGAAAAAGCCGACGGCGCAAATAACCGTGCCAGGCAGCACAGTACAAATGATCGCTCAGCCCACATGGAGAGAGAACTAAATACCCATAGACAAATATAATGGGCGAAATAAAATAAACCTACTGCACGCCCAGGACCAGATGGTGATCCCTGTGTGATTCATCACACTGAATAGCACCTTACACCAAGGTATTGCTCATTGTACGGGTAGTGGAATCTGGCCCATAGAAAACCCCTCAGTCTCTTAGAAGCCCGGGGAAAGACATGGGCTTTGCAACATGCCCAGAAGGCTCATGGAGCTGGGCGTGGGTGGAGTGAGGGTGTGTCTACCCAGCTAGCTTTGCTCCAGATAGCTCCAATAATAATAGCAGTGAACCCATGGTAGCATAGGCTAGCTGCTCAAATACATACCTGGGGGGGTGGGGGTGGGAAGAGGAGGGGGTTGTACCACCTGCATTGCCACAGCTTCACTGCTCTTGTTGTTTGAACTAACTAGATCAGGGGTGGCCAACCTGTGGCTCCGGAGCCACGCGCAGCTCTTCAGAAGTTAATATGCGGCTCCTTGTATAGGCACCGACTCCGGGGCTGGAGCTACAGGCGCCAACTTTCCAATGTGCCGGGGGGATGCTCACTGCTCGACCCCTGGCTCTGCCACAGCCCCTGCCCCCACTCCACCCCTTCCCACCCCCCCGCAGAGCCTCCTGCAGGCCACGAAACAGCTGATCAGGAGGTGCGGGGAGGGAGGGGGAGGTGCTGATCGGCGGGGCTGCTGGTGGGCGGGAGGTGCTGGGCGGGGGAGCTGATGCGGGGGCTGCTGATGTATTACTGTGGCTCTTTGGCAATGTGCCTTGGTAAATTCTGGCTTCTTCTCAGGCTCAGGTTGGCCACCCCTGAACTAGATCAAAGCTAGCTTGAGGATGTCCACATGGGCTGCAGTCACACCTGCGATTGCAGCATAGACCTAGTGGGGAGCGAGTTGCAAGCTCATGGAAACGGCTCTGGCAGTATCTCCTCTGCTGATCTCCTCGGCCATCTGGCATGGGGAGAGAGCCAGTCTCTGGGTAACCTGGTCCCAAGCTATTTAGGGCCTTAGGTTAAGGTCAATACCTTAAATTCCCCCTAGAAATTCATTGGCAGCCAGAGCATCTCATGCGCACTCAGCATCAAACATCACTAACAATGAGCAGCTGCAGTTTGCACTGGGTTCAGTTTCGGAGGGGCTTTACTGTACAGCCCCATGTGGAGGCAATCTATCACAAAGGTGTGGATAAGTGTAGGCTGGTGAGAGAAGGCCACGCTTGAGCTCAGGTGAAAGTGAGCTCAGGCCGGATTAGCTCAGCAGTTTGTCCTATTGTCAGAAGGTTGAGATCCTTGAATGTGATCTCTTTAACATTTTCTTTCCTAACCTGTCTCTCATGTTCCATGGAGCAGACTTCCCCATTCTCTTAAACTACAAGTATTGACAGGAATTATAGGTGGATAATTAGCTTCAGGGGCTGGCTTTTGTGCGAGAGCTACATTTTGATTCATTTCATCAAATGACAGTCCCATAACACATGTCAAAGAATAAATATGACAGTAATGTAAGTACCAATCTCTTCAGACCAATCCAGACTGGTAATGCAGAAAAGGAATGTTGAATTTAATTGGAAAAAGAGCTACTGCAACTGGCATTGTCTCTAAGTGAAATAATGTTTGTTTTTTATTGAATAGCCCTCTCCGCTGTAGTGTATAGAGCTAAAATGCTGCTCTGAATTGATCAAATGCAAGCTTTGTATCCAGAGAGAAAGAAACATTAGTCTCTATCTAAAACAAACCATAACAAATGATTCTGTCAATATTTTATAATGACTGAAGTTTCCAGCTTAGTTGTGATAACTGCTTCTTTAATAATAACAGTGACACCCAGTTCTTATGTAGCACTTTTCAGATATTAAAGCACTTTACAAAGGAGGTCAGTATCATTCTCCCCATTTTATAGGTGGGGAAACTGAGGCACGGGGCCATTAAGTGACTCTCCTAATGCCAGCCAGTGGCCCAGCTCTGGGAGTATAACTCAGATCTTCTGAGTCCCAGGCCAGTGCTTTATCCATTGAACCACATTGTCTCCTTAGAGCGTCCTTCACTTCTTCTTTTGCTGAGGCTATTTGTGATTATGGGGCAGGTTCTCCAAAGCTGCATTGATCTGCAATGGAAGTCAAGGTCCAATCAGTGCGTGGAAGGAATTCTGGCCTCCATTTCAGTGGGCTTCGGAGTAATGGGAAGACACCAACTGATTTTCGTGGGCTTTGGGTCAGATTCCTTAGCAAGTGCTGAAATATTTCGGAAGCCTATGTATGGAAAACAGGTCTGATGGAGTCAAAGGCTCTGTTACCAAAGTTAAAATCTTGGGTTTGGTGTAGAAGCAAATGGAACCCTCAAGCACAGCGTGAGTGCAGAGAAAAGGATTACATTAGATGCATCTCATTCGTCCTCTGGGTGCCAGTACAGGATTGTCCCAACACCATATTCTCCAGTCCTCTGTCCAACCTGGTTTTAAATATGCCAAGTCATGGGGATTCCACCACTGCCTTTAGGGGTCTAAGAACTCCCCGTCAGGACATATATTCCTGAGACTCGCTTACCTTCATTTTTCCTTTTGCTGAATTATATTTCGTCTTCAGACACCTCCTCATCAAGCTGTTCATTTCATCTTTAAAAAGGAAACGCCTTTCTGTTGGACAAATCGGGGATGAGCACTGAAGCACCCCACAAACCTCCCGCATTGTGCAAAAAGGGAGAAACTGTCCCAGCTGGAAAGGCACAAAATACAGGGGGGCAGCAGAAAGGTTCAGATGGGGGACAGGGGAGGTCACACAGAACCCTGCAGCGCCATCTTCCATCGTGGTCTATGCTATTGGAGCACTGGGGCGTAGTTATGCGGAGTGCCCCAGGGACGTCTTCAATGGGTCTGTGAACTGCAGAGAGACACTTACACCACACAATGGACTCGGCGGGGTGAGGAGTCCCACAGTGAGCAATGGCTACTCCCACAAGTCATGAACCCTAACGGCAACATCAGATTGCATGCTGGAGTACCCCTGTACTGTACTCTGGTTGTCAGTGGATTCTCCCTCCACCTTTGCACCCCACGCAAAGTCCATTGTCTCAGGCTTTGGATGGGGGAAGATGAGAATTTCAACCAATAGTGCTCCGGAGGGAGCCAAAGTTGAGCAAATGCATTCCTGACAACTAACTACATAAAAGAGACGAGGCATTCTGTGGATCACGTTCTTCAGGAAAACTTTCAGGGCTGCAGCCTGATCCCGTTGATTCAAATGGGAATTTTGCCATTGATTTCAATTGTGCCATGATGTATCTCATGGGTAATGCTCTAGGAAATGTCAGTCAAGCCTATATGTAATTTTCTCCTCCAATACTTCTATTATTTAAAAAAAAAAAGGCCAAGAAACTACCTTTCAAGGATAAGTTCCTGAGTCCATTTTTTCCCCCTTCAAAATTAGGCTCTTATCCTTCAGTGGATTATCAAAGGGGGACTGAGGAGAGTCACTCATGAGCCAAGTCTGTTCTGTGCTGTGCAATTTATGTCCCCACTTTCAGTGCAATCTTGTGGCGATCAATATTTCTAACATGTTGAGAGCGTTTTTTCGATTGGTTTGCATAGTGTACTAGAAGAGAAAGGGGCACCCTCGAGATACCAAGCATATCACTTTTAAACCGTCCTTACTTGCATTGCTAAGAATATTTTAGATTACTGATGCCAGAAGAGAAATCTAAGTGCCACCATATGATCTACAGATGCTTTCTGCCTTTTGCTTAGGGTGCAATTAAGGAACGTCTCCCTGTTTAGAAAAGCCCTTAAACATAAAGCATGTGCTTAACTTTAAGCATATGCTTAAGTGCTTTCCTGCATGGGGGTCATCTCTTAGAAAATAAAACTAGACCAGTCAGTATCATTTTCTGGTTCTCCTGAACTGGCATAGTCCTGCTGCCTTTGGGTTTGCAACATGCAGGGACATACCTAACTGAGGGAATTGTTTGCCTCTAGAATAAAAAAAAGAAAGAAAACAAATTATCTTCATTTTAGGCCTTGTGAAACCCTCCTTTCCCTTTCCACAACACTCCTCCCCTACAGTTTGGACCTTTGACAGTGAGTGTCTCTTTAAGAGATTTTGTGCACTCACACAAATCAGAATCTTGTTTGGGCCAAGTCCAGACCTGGTGTACATGGTTGCTACTCCAGTAGCCTGAATCTGATTAGCATAACAACATTGGTGCAGAGCCCATCAATAAACCATTAGTCTGCTACATTTATTATATGGGCCATTCTGAATTGATGGAGACCACGGTTTCTATTTCTGTAGGTTATTTTTTCCCACCCGTGGAACGCCCAGTCACATGCCTGTTTTGATCGGTTTGGTATTTTGAAAGAAATTTAGAAATCTGTTCTCTGGTATCCTCCATTGTTTGCTCCGAGATCATTGTGTTCTTGAAACACAGTGTCCTAATACCTTTAGCATTCATAAAATATTCATTCAGACCTCACACTGCTTTCTTTTAGCCTTGAAAAGGTCGCCCCTTGGAGTCCCTGAACCCCTCCTAGCTGCAAAAACACACATAGTCTTTGCCATTCACAAAATGCTCTGCTAATTGGAAAATGCATTGCAAATGCATGAGGCCAGGAATATGTCAGTTTAAAATAAAACCCACACAGATAATGGACAATGCCATGAAAATTATTATAAAAGGAGAACAGAACAAGTAGAAATCTTCTGTGCCATTGCATATAGTTTCCTCTCCATTTGTCATAGAGTTCAGCTTTTCTCTAGTTTAGCATTTCAAAAAGCATTTTGCAGCATAACAAGGTAAAACCTCTGGCACAGTAGCATCAATAAAGGGTTGAATTCTCTTCCTAAGTATCTCTATTCTGCATCTTTACTTAAGTTGTCAACTTTTTGCAGGAGGGAAAACTCTGTGTTATATATGCCTACAATGCACAGCCCAAGGGGGCGAGGGGCTACTGTACCCCTTCAGTAAATTAATCTAGGTGGAAACAGATGCTAGTTGTAGAGGATGGGCTAGCTGCTCAGCTGGTATACAATGAAAGGAGCTATGTTGCTTGACACCCACTGATGAGGTTGCTGAAAATATTTACCGTTTCTGGCATAAACATCTGTAGGCCGATGCTACTGAAGACTTAGGGCTTGCTTAAGTTTTTAGTTATGGTACCTCTGTGTCAGGACAATTAAAGGACCATGTATGGAAAAATACAGGCTAAAAGTTGTTCTTGAAGGACAGGATCCCACAATATTGTTGTATTCACGGTACAAAGTCATACGTAGTACAAAATCGTGTATTTTATCTTCTGCAAGATAATTGCTGAAGTATGGGACAAAGTCCAGGCTGGATTGACTTGCGATAGAACATAAAGTAATTAGACTCCAAATAAGCCACATCCGTCTAAATAAGGGACAGTTCACCATAGGGCAGATTTTTGTATCTGCCGGAGGTGGGTAGAGAACAGAGCCCTGAAGTTTTATAGTATTATTTGTATTGGAGTAGCACCTGTTAGCTCCAGTTAGGGATCGGCGCCCCATCGTGCCAGGGGCTGTACACACATAACGAAAATGTCCCTGGCCCAAAAAGTTTACAATCCAAGTCACGAGGCGAGGTGGAGGAGACAAACGGGCCGGAATGGAATCGACAGGGAGAGACAATAATAAACTTGTGCTTATGCAGACTAACCATGCACACAACATAGCTCGCCACCTGTCTAGCAACAGCAACAGGCAAGTTTCATACCAAATTTTTTTTTTTTAAGGAGCTGCAGAAACGGTGAGTCGTGACTCTGGTGACTGATACTATAGAAACCCCCAAGATTGGCCTTCCTCCCACTTTATAAGCTGTTCCAGGCTTCCAAAGGGAAAGGATGCCTACTTGAATGGAGTAATTTTAACCAGGTTATTGTCTCATGGGCTGACCATACAAACTATTAACTTTAATTCACCAATATGTAATTTATGTAATAAGCATTGTAAACCTTTGAGGAACACACTTCAGGGGCTCGATCCTGCCTTTATTTACACTTTCTATTATCTCAGCCAGCGGCGGGGGTGGGGGAGGGGAAGGTGAGGCAGAACTACATGGGAATCAGATTATGCCAAATTGTTCTCTACCTTCCTAAACATTGGGTGCCTTTCTGTGCTACAAAAGCAATGTATAGAAGCAGGAGGGAGAGGGGGCTGAACAAATGGAGGCTGAGAAAATAGGAAAGCATGTGAGCACGTTTACCCATTCTGGGCCAAATTCTTCCTTGCTCTGATTCTGAAGTCAAAGCAACCGAACACCCACATCCTGAGTTAGGGCCCAGTCCGCTGCTCGTTGCAGTCCAAGGGAGTTTTTCCACTGACTTCGGCGCCTATTGGCGCAAGTCCCCGGTGTCTAAACTCATCCCCTTCTCGGCAGTTTGTCTTTATGAATAGACTTCAAAGTGATAATGCAATAAGGACTTCTCTCCCGAGCTCAGCCGTTCCTAGGACTTCTCTCCCGAGCTCAGCCGTTCCTAGGACTTCTCTCCCGAGCTCAGCCATTCCTAGGGCTTCCCTCTAGGACCTCCTCTGTCAAACTGGCTCCTTCCTCTGGCCCAAGACACCCACTTACCCCCTTCATAGCCTGGGGGGAGCTAACTGTGCCCCCCTGCCAGCATGACTCGGAGGAAGATGCAGTCCCTGCCATGAAGAGTCTCCCATTGACTGTTTTGTTCTGGGTTTTATTATTTGCATTACAGTAGCACCAAGACCAGGACCCCCTTATGCTAGGCACGCTACAAACACACAGTAAGAGACTTTCCCTGCCCCCAAAACTTATATTTTAAATAGACAAGGCAGACAACAGGTGTGAGAGGGAATATTGTTACCTCCCATCTTACCGCTGGTGGAGGGAAGCTCAGAGCGGATGTGACTTGCTCAAGGTCAAAAGAAAGTCTGTGGAAAAAATGGTGGGTGCTGAGCACCCACCGGCAGCCCCCCTACCAGCACCTCCCCCGCCCCTCAGTGCCTCCTGCCCACTGGCAGGCCCCGCCGATTAGCGCTTCCCCCTCCTTCCCCACGCCTCCCACCCGCTGCACTCAGCTGTTTCGCGGCATGCAAGAGGCGGGGGGGAGTGAGGAGCGAAGACGGGGTGCGCTCAGGGGAGAGACGGAAAGAGGTGGGGCAGGAGTGGGAAGGGGCAGGGGCAGGGCGGAGTATGGCCTTGAGGGAAGAGGTGAGGTGAGGTGGGGGTGGAGTCTGGGGCAGAGCCGGGGGTCGAGCACCCCGCTGCACAATGGAAACTCAGCGCCTGTGTATGAAACACTGGTCCTCTCCTAGAGTTATCTTCTTCCTGGACCCTGATCCACGCTTGCATGATAAAAGAGGGGTCAGTACAGGTCTCCTACAGGTCAGTGATATGACAGCATAACTCGTTAATCACCTCCAGCTACTACATCTTCCTTGAGTTGTCTGAAATAGGCAGTGGTTTACTGTAGTATCACACTGTGTGCTACCTCGGGTGTGCTTGCTTTTGAGTATTTTAGATGTATTGAGTCAGATAAAGTAAGAAAGTTGAGGTAAGGTGTTTTTTTTCTGCCAAGTTTCCCTCCTCGGAATTATTCACAGCCAAAGTATGATTTCCATTAGGGTTCACAGCTGATTAGAAAACCATTCTTCCATCATGAAGGTAATAAGTGGCTCTCTACTGTTACATTCTTTTGTTTGAAGGAGACATTTCAAATTCCATGCTCTGATATTTGCTTAATAAAAGCCATCCATCATCACTGATGAGGGATTTGAAAAATTGACCCAGAAATAACATAGATTTCTCAACCCAATAGAATTTACATCAGGAAAAAAGATGTTACAAAAAGCCAGAGATGTGGAGCAAGAGATGATCTTTCAAAGCGGCTTCCACCTGACCTCTCCGTTTGCATGCCCAGATTTTGAGCATACAAATTTTAGTAGACATGGGTGCAGACTGCAAAGATCAGATCCAAACTCTCCCACTGTTTTGTTCTGGGCCTGTCTTTTTGTCTCTGAGGACCATTTTCTGTATCTGAAGTGAATCCCACACCAAGCATCCACGCCATGTGCACTTTGTCTTGTGAATTCTCAAATACAAAAAAAGATCTCCAGCCCGAGCAGATCTCAGAATTGTAGGTGCAGACAGCATTGGTGTGTGCATATCAGATAGAAAGGGATCTATCAACCTGTCTTGCTTATGAAATGTTAAGATGTTAGAACCCATAAACTTGTGCACCCAAAGTTATACTTACAAAGACATGGCCATGTATTTTGGGGACATGTAAACATACAGCTTGAGTTTGGAAACTTGATCCCAAATATTTTTACTGGACTAATTTAGCTGCTTACGAACTTCACCTGTGTTGAAAATTGACCATGTCCCTTGCTTTTCAATGGGCACTGAATAATAATGAAAACCAATCAAATACTGTGTATTTTGACATGCGAAAGGTGAAGTCTGGACAACTGTATTAAAATTGTGATCTATCACTTTAAGTGCTTAGAGGATTCCTGGTCCTGCCAACAAGCTAGAGAGCTCTGCAGGGAAGCAGCAGAAGGATAGTTTACAGTACAGTTGGATGAGTGGGCCTCACTGTTTTAGGGAGTAGCCTGCTTTGTCTCTTTCTGGTTTTGGTTCTTGTGGTCTTAAAGTCCTAGATTTTAAGAAATAACATCGGGTTACGTTGCAGCCTTCCAGGAAGAATCTCTTTCATGGGTTTTTGTTTTGTTTTGTTTTTCAGACTTTTCTGGGTGTAAGCTGTGAATGTAACCCGAAAGGCTTGGGCAAATTCTCCCAAATGATGTTTCTTTAAATGATTCACATTCTTAATTTTTATTTTATTTGGATACATCATTCCATTTTATATGAAACAGGCATGAATGTCAACGTTGATTCATTTCATAAGTATTGAGAGCTTTGGGCCTTTACATTCTGGATCAAAATCTGGACTTTCATCTGACGACTAGAGGACAAAAAGTACAATAACCTGATAAACTCTCTGCCTTTTTGTTTTTCAGTCTTAAGATTTTTTTATTATACAGAATTATGCAGGGGAAGCATATGCACGTCTCTAAAGTGTGGCTATTCACTTGCTGCCTGACACTGTAAGCGTCTCTGTCTTACACATTTCCCGCTCAATTCATTTTCTTCTCTGTTTGAGGAGAGTGCCTGCCTTGCTGCAGTCACAGAGGCCAGGCAAGAAAACCCTTCTGCAAAGCTTGGCGGAAGTAAGTCATGTCACATCCCAATGACTGTCAGGATGTTTTCTTCTGCCAGCAGATTAAAGCATGACTAGGCAGGACATTTTTCTAATCTAAAGCCGACCATCCACTGGAGTCACATACAATTACTGGAGATAATGGCCTAGTAATCAGAGGTGCTGAGCAACTCCAGCTCCTATTAACTTTAAATCTAGCTCTCTTGGGTACTTATCTGGCCTCATTACCATACTAGATCTGAGCACCTCACAACCTTTCAAGTATTTATCCTCGCATCGCCTAGGGCAGTGCTGTTATCCCCATTGTACAGGTGGGGAACAGAGATGCACAGAGATGAAGTGCTCAGTGAGGTTGGGTGAACTCATCACCTCTGAAAATCAGACCATAGAGGTACTAGAAGGAACGACACATGGTATTTTAGTATCCGTTTCCCTGGTATTTTAGCCCTCTATCATTTAGTCAAAATGACTACACCTCTACCCCGATATAACGCTGCCCTCAGGAGCCAAAAAATCTTACCGCGTTATAGGTGAAGCCGCGTTATATCGAACTTGCTTTGATCCGCCCCCCCAGAGCGCTGCTTTGCCGCGTTCTATCCGAATTCGTGTTATATCGGGTCGCGTTATATCGGGGTAGAGGTGTATTTGTAATGGATGTTGTCGGCTTAAGTCTGTGAAACTGGGCTGTCATTTTAGAACACTAAGAGGTAGACGGTGACTTGGCCACGGGGGAATCTGAACCCGTCTCAGGCCCCTGCATGGGACACTCAGACCTTGGGGTTGGATTCACTTGCTTACTCCTGCAGAGCGGGTACACTGGGAATGGCTGGACACTTAGCTCTTCATCACGATACTTGGCCAGAACCACTGAACTAGCACGGGAAGGGTCATAACTTGCTGCTAGCACAGGCCAGCAGCAAATTAATCCCCGTTTGCTCAGGGGGGAGGGGAGGGAACAGTGCCTTAAAAGTGCGTGTCCGAGGCACAATGCCTCCTAGGGGTAATGCCGGGATGGTGTAGTTCACATACCACTACTATACAATTAAATCAGAAAGGTGAACTAGGCAGTGAAAGAATAATGTCTTGAGTCTGCAATAACTCTGTCTCTAGTTAGTGCAGCTTCTTAAAATACTAAAGAAATCAAATGACTGGGGGGCGGGGGGGGAGGGGGAATGTAGCTTTGAAAACAATACATGCATTGGTGCTTCCCTACTGAACGTAGATGAAGCCCTGGTTAACTTCCTAATCCTCTATCAAACACCTCACTTGCTCTTTCCAGGGAAGCGCTGACCTTTGCCTGGTGGGTGGGTGTGTAAATGCAAACAATAAAGATGGGCACAAAGCATAAGATTTCCCCACCTCTCGTTTTGATCTGGATTCGGATGCTACCTCTCAGGCTCATCTTTGTTTAAAATGATGATAAAAAAAAATCTGTATCTGTGATATGGGTGACCAGATAGCAAGTGTGAAAAATCAGGATGGGGGTGGGGGGTAATAGGAGCCCATATTTAAAAAAAAAGGCCCAAATATCGGGACTGTCCCTATAAAATCGGGACATCTGGTCACCCTTCTTGTCATGTCTACTGGGGGGAAGAGTTGCTGCGAGCTTGAGCCCTAATCGTTTATGGGTTAAAAACAATCTTGCATGTTGAAGATGGTGGAGTGGGCAGTCTCATTCACAGAAGAGATTGTGACTTATTCCTGTACACACAGTGCGAGGTTACAAATAGGAGCGGAGGCTAAGCGTCATCTCTGCAACTTGAACTAGTCCCACGCAGCTCTCCCACTCAGCTCTGTGACAGAGTAAAAAAATCTATATAGGGTCTGTTTGCTCCCACAGTCTTTATTCAATCTATGGAAGTTCAGGGGAATTTAGTCTGAGTGAGAATGCATATGCCATGTGCTCTTTTGGCGATCCTCAGCTGGGGAGCATCCGTGTAGCTCCACTGACCTCACCTATTCACACCCCTTGAGGATCTGGCCCTGTATCTTTCATATTCCCACAAAATGCAATAAAACCTTGCAGTCCAAGGCAGATCTCATAATACGTTATGGGACTAGGGCCAATTTGTTGAGTTGTTTCTCGGCTCTGATGTGTAAACTCATCAGCTGTCATTGTGTTCTAATTAAACCTAAGTGCTGCAATAGATTTCCTGTCACAAAAGCAAAGATCCCTCCTGTGTTGGGAATGCATAGGGCAGCCTCAGCAGAAAGACACTCAATGGCATAAATAGACAAATATGGAATGAGGCAAGCCGTCAATGGAGATAAAATGCTGCTGCAGAGATCCTGGGGGGGAAAAGATAAAGGACGACGTCCTAGTTCTCAGCCTTTTACATACCAGGACCCCATATTGCAAGGGGAAAAAATGTCTCAAGTCCCCTCTGCCATCCAGCCATAACGAAAGGCCGGGATTTTGCAACGTCCCTGGGCTGGCTTGAAACTCCATTTTTCAGAGCAGCTCATTTGCAGGGCTTTGTAACGTCATCAGCAGCTTGTGTGCAGCACTGTAACTTTGGGGTTCTTTTTACAGGCTACTAACTGCCTCTGGCAGCTGTTGTGCGCCATCGTAACAGATCAGTTAATCAGCAATAACAGATGTTGGCCTGCGTGTTGTCCCACCGTAACCTGGTAACACATACCACGCGTGACACAAGACTTGTGCAGCCGAGAGAATTCAGACCTTTTAATTGTCTTCAGACCTTTGTCGCCCCTACAGAGGCAGTGGTGTCTCCTAGTTAGCACAGGGGATTGGAGTCAGACCTCTGGGTTCTGTTCCTGACTCGGGGCCAAATTCTCCTGTACTTAATTGAGTCTTATTCTCGTTGGCATCAATGGGAGATTTGCTTGATCAAGGGCCACTGAATTTGCTACACAGGTACTATGACTTTGAGAAAACCACTTCATCTTTCTGTGCCACCGTTTTTCCACCTGTAAAATGAGGGTAATACTACTTACCTATTGCACGGGGGAATTGTGATGATTAACGTCTGTGAAGTGCTGTAAGTTCCTACCATGAAATATGCAACCAAAGGGCATAGGCTATAGAGGGGTGCTGCAACGGGTCACACCTAATGCAGCGCTGGACCCTACCACTGCCTCAGTTTCCCGTTCATGGGATTCTCAAAAACTGCACCCAGACTCTTTGTAACTCAAATAATACCCCTTCTTGGGATCTGGATTATTAAAACACCATTGTTCAAATGTCAACTTAAATCAAACCAGATCTTTTCCCTTACTCCATAATTTCTTTAGCCCTTGGTGGGCTTGACAGCTCTTCCCCAAAACCCAGGCTGTGCTGTCTGGTGTCATCATCTTAAGGCTCTGCCTGTCTCTGCAGGTAGCTCGAGCCAGGCTTTTTGCCATGATCCAGGAGGGTCTGCCTTGTAGCTCTATGTCAATTTGGGGCTTCCCCCATGCTGTCATTATCACTGGAAATTTCAGGATCAGTGTAGCTTTACAGCTTTTTTGCACAAAAGGACCAAATCAGAGCTGGAGATCTGCCCGTGTTCCCAGTAGCCCAAACCAACGTAACCCCCCCTGCATTCGAATGTAACACAACACCCCTTGTTGAGTTGTCGGCAGCAAGAACCCCGACGTCTAAAACCATGCACCTCTACCGCCTGAACTGAGACCCAGCTTTATTAGTCCAGAGCCAGGAGCAGACTCATAAACCACTATGTGATCTAGCCACTAGAGGGGGACAAAGAGCCATATTCGGCAAGTGTGAGTTAACCCTACTCCTCACCGACTTCCAACACTTACATTTTTCCTATGTTAAAAGAGGAGTGCAACAATCTGGAAGCTCTCAACCTACAAAAGCAGAGGAAACCCCAGTGAACTGAATTATTTCAAATAGAAAGCAACTGCAGTCTGCAGATATTAATCAAACCGAAGTTATTTATGATTACTCTTATGAACCATGACAGTACAAGGCAGCCAGTTATTGGCTCTGCCAGCCATAGACTCAGTGGCATCAAGTGTAATTCCTCACCTCTGCTGATGTGTCAAAGGCTGTGTGTTAGTCATGAAAGCAAACCCCACTAATCACTATTCTTTGCTTTCTAAACAGGCAGGGTCAGCTGCTGGTTAATCTGGCTGCCGTTCAATAGCAATGAGTGCATGATAACCACAGAGCGGAATTCTGGCATTACCTACATGGCCAGAGCTGAGAACCATCTCAGAACCAGGCCTATGGCGGAATAGAGGTGCTCCTTTGTATCGGTAGGGTCTCCCCTCTACCACCAGCCCCACCCTCTATTTTCAGGGATAAAGCAGAGAAGCTGGAAATTTTGGACCAGAGATTTTACCATTGATCCATTACCATCCAAACCACCTCTGGCTATCAGGATGGGGACAGGTTGGACGTGTCCTAGTGGTCACATGAAGTTGAAGCTAGTATTATTATTGCTCCTGGGTGGCAGTCAGGGCTGGCCCTACACCAAATGGTGCCCCAGGCGAGGAGCGTCTTTGCCCCCCCTCCATTTGTAAAAGTTTTGAATACCTTATTTTTTATTACACTTGTAGCCATTTCACGACTTTGATGCACCATTTGCATGCTTCTGCCTCTGTTCCTTGCTCTGTTCGTGTGTGGAACACATCCCAATAAATCCCTTCCTCCACTCACCGTCGCACCCCCTTGCTGTGGAATTTTTTTTTAAAATGCTGTGCATAGAGGCTCGTGACCTAGACCAAATGGCGCCGCCCCCCCCCCCAAGCCTGGCACCCCAAGCGGTCGCCTGGGTTGCTTGCCCCTAAATCCAGCCCTGGTGGAAGTAAGTGGCCTGTGCCAAGGTGAAACAAATTGTTAAAAACTTTCATTTTTCAGAATAAAAGGCCTTGCCCTCAAGCCCGCCTTTAATTTAACCCTGGAAGGACAACAATAACAAAAGAGCCCCGAGGAAAAGAAGATGGGAAGGGATAGTGCGGTGGGGAGGAAAGCTGGCTTTTGCTACCCAGCAGGGGCGGCTCCAGGCACCAGCGCAGCAAGTGCGTGCCTGGGGCGGCAAGCCGTGGGGGGCGGCCTGCTGGTCGCTGTGAGGGCAGCAGTCTGGCTGCGTTCGGCGGCGTGCCTGCGGGAGGTCCACCGGTCCCGCAGCTTCGGCGGCAATTCGGTGGCGGGGATGCCGAAGGCGCGGCACCGGCGGACCTCCCGCAGGCATGCTGCCGAATCCGCGTGACCAGCGGACCTCCCGCAGGCGCGCCGCCGAAAGCCGCCTGCCTGCCGTGCTTGGGGCGGCAAAAAACGTAGAGCCGCCCCTGCTACCCAGGGGATGATGTTGGGGCTGGAGAAGACAGATTTACTGGGCTCTGGGCTCCAGAGGCCTGACTCATAACCCATTGAAGCCAAAGACTTGCATTGAGTTCAATGGGCTTTGGATCAGGGCCCTGTCCCCAGCATGGAGGGGAAAGCGATAACGGATTGCTTGTCCTGATAGCCTTTCTCAGCCGCCTCCTCTCACCAGGGACAAGAGCCTTAAGCCATTCGTCCTCTCCCGGCACTTTCCTTCCTGCTGCCTCACCTATTCTTCTGCATTCCCTCTAGTGAAAAGCCCCCTGCCCCTGCCCCAGGCTGCCAGAGGCAAGTAGCCTGAAATCCTCTCGCATTGTGCCAGAACTCCCCAACGCAAGTGGCTCCAGGCCACTCCTCCCTCCTCCGGGTTCTTGGTAATCTGCCAGAGGCCATGCAAAACCTCCAGTGACTTTAGTACTAATTTAGTTACAATTCGGTATTGGGTCAAAACCTTCTGGACGTCTCCCATTCCTTTTAATATGATTCCTCAGCTTGCCTAAATAAGTAGCCCCTAAAATGTCTTAGGGCTAAATTCTTCATTCAGGTACCCCATTACGTCAATGGAGTTGCATTGGTGTAGCTGAGAATTTCCCCCTACATTTGCAATATAAGGACAATGAAGCATCGTAAAAAATTTAGTTGCTGCTTTTTGTTCTTTAAAAAAAAAAAAAAATCCCCTCTAAAAATCTCACAAATGTTGCCATTTTTATCTGCTCAGATTATTTTTTTCTTTTGCTAAAAACCCCTCGGAAAATTTGGCTGCAATCCTCGCTCTCATAATGCAAAGCTGCTTCTGATCACTTAAGTATCACGCACAGCCCCACAAACGAACTTTCTAAACAAAGAACTGTTGAGTCAGAAATAAAATAATCCACTAATTGTGCTTTTCTGCAATGGATGACTGTATAATGTCCTAATCAGAAAGCTGAAATCACATTTGCATTTAGATAAAGGCTTGTTTAAAAAGAGACGAGTATAAAAGGAGACATGGAGACTATTGTGGTATTTCTCTGCATTGCATAATCATTTACGTTACTGATAAGATATTCAGATAGTGAAGCCCGGGCTGACCAAAGCCAATTAATCTTGCACTCTGCATTAGCAAGCTTGTCAACTGACCTCAGTGTATCGCCGAACCAGTGATGCTGATATGACACCATGCCACTGCTCTCATCTTGCTGCTCCTCAGATTTATTTCTCTCTGCTGCTGTGACTGGTTTTCAAGCCAATCCCTATTGTTTGACAGTTAGATTCTCACTCCCTCTAGGCTAACTGGAGTCAAATAGCCTGAGAATCTGATCTCCGGGGACTGGAAGGGCTGGTAAAAAGGGTCAGCGCGTGCTTTATAATCCCTCGCTCATGCCAGTTGCTTATCAACTTTTTTTTTCTCTCCACACACTGCAAATAGCAATGGATCCTCATTACTGCTACGTGTCCAATATTGGTTCTTCGGGGTTCTGTCTAAGGTACTTATGTGGCCCCCTATTGCTTTAGTATCTGGGCGCCTCATAACCTTTACTGTATGTATCCTCACGACACCGCAGGGAGGTAGAAAAGTGCTAATACCCCCATTTGATAGACGGCGGACTGACTTGCCCAGGATCAAACAAGAATCGAACCTGGGTCTCCCACCACCTGGGCTAGGACTTTAATCGTTGGCTCATCCTTTCTAGACTCCCTTCTCAATGGTGCTCTGAGCTCCCTTTCCATATCCTAACAATGAGGCTCTCCGCTGGGGTGGACTGCACTGCCACTGCCCGCTTCACAAGCAAGTGTGAGCACGCACAATAGAGCCCGGGGTTTAAGCAGACCACGCTCCATTAAAGAGTCCAGCTGTCTTTTCTGTATGGGAGATGCTGGGGTCAGATACAGCCAACATCTTCAGGGCTAAGCCAATGGAGTTGGGAGAGAATTGGATTGCGAGTTGCTTCTCACTCTAAATTCTGTGCCAGGGGAGATCGAGCCATACGGTGCTTTTGTGGGGTACTAGCTGTGAGTTGTCGAGGCTTCCGGCGTATCTCAAAGAGTGGAACATGATCTTGCTAATGCTTCAGGCAGGCTTTGGGGGTCTTTGTCTCGTAAACTAGAACAGTTGGACAAAATGGTTAGGGATTTTCATTACAGACCCTTATCCTTCAATATTTTACTTCCATTTTCTGCTTTTTAATCCAGTGATTTATCTATTCATCCTGTGGCGCTTGACTACGGGGTGGAGAACACCTCCCAAAGTGTTCTGCTGCGACATGTTGTGAATTTGCTTTGCCTGTATCCACAGCCCCTTTTGTGTAGCTTTCCAAGATGATTCCAGTACCCTCATTTATTGGCAGGAGCACTTGCAGAAATAGCAAATTTTAAGCAGACCTTAGAGCATATTCTCAGAAAAGCAAATGTTGAACTCATAATCACAAGAATGTCACCAGAAACGTGACTAAGGGTTGTGTTCATCCAATCAGGGAACAGAGATATAGCATGTGACTTATGTGCCCAGTCCAAACTAACAAACCAACTCAGACATTGAATGTTGGGGTCCCTCCAAATCTGGATTGAGAGGTGATGGTGGGGGAAGCTTCCTCTTTGCTTCTTGTGCAGTATCTGCTCCACAGATGAACAGACTTCAGTCTCCAGAGCTGCCAGTCTGATGTCTTTCAAGTACAATGCATTCACAACATTTTCTTTTTAAATAGAAAGATAATAGAAATCCCATAGGGAAGTCAATAGGGTTGATTAAATGCAATGGCAAGTGAGTTGTATACACTATCCAGTAGTTACAGGGGAAAAGCATGTACGATTTATACAGAGACTGATGCCTTCTATATGAACCGGTTCCCTACCTTCCTTTCATATAGCTAAAGGGTTAAAAATGTCCTGTGCTTTGTGATTTCCAATATCCAAGGGGTACAACACAGCTGTTTAGTTCTACTTTTTGACCTGTCAGCTGTCACTAGGGATATAATGCATCAAACACAGTGTTTCAGGCAATGCTTACAACATAGAGACATGGCTGTCTATTAAATCCTAAAGCTACATATAATCATCCAACTCTGGAGAGCTATAATAATAAATGATTAGCTTGCTGCTGATAGCCAGTCAGATGAGAGTATTTGCCAAGCATGTGAGCGTTTTATTTTGATGAGTTGTTCAGACGCGGCATTTGACAATCAATTTGCTGCTTCCTGTTAATAAGGAAGAAAAAAAAACAAAACCCTCTGACTCCTTGGCTGTTACTAAGCTTAGCCTTCACGTATTCACAAAAATGACTGGGAGAGGCTCATTGGATTTTGCAAATGAGCAAGAGAGCAAACCAATGCGATAAGAAAAATATGAAAAAAGGAAAGGGAGGATACAAAATGCATAGAGTTTATTGATTGGGACAAGGGTAGGTTAGTTTTAATTAGGGCGATACTTCAGAGTATTCCCAGCAGTACAATTACCCACACAACAGTGTAGCGCTCCCTACCTTTTCAAAAGTGACTTGTGATTTTGAGTGTCCAACTTGACACCTTCAGGGGGCCTGATTTTCAGAGGTTGGGTGCTCAGCTCTTCCAACCATCAGTTCCCTTTATGGTGCCTCCCGCTGGGAACCCAAAATCACTTGTCCTTTTTGAAAATGTAGCTCTAAATATACTGCAATAGACTTTGTAAGGGAAGACAGTCTCACACGACACTTACTGCTACATATTGAGAGCTCGATTCTGCAACCTTCACTGGACTGTGCGCATGAATAAGGGCTGCAAACTGGGATTTACGCAAAGGGAGCCTGCTAGGCGTTTTGGGTGGGTGGGAATGATCAGCTGAACCAAATGAGAATGAACAAGGTTCTGCTGAAATTGGAAGTGTCACTGAAACGTCTCTAGCAATAAAGCATCTAGGTTCAGCTTCTGGCATGATGCCTGAGTGTATTATTGTTACACAAGAGAATGCTCACTCTCTTGTGTCTTAATAGTTAGGTATGTCATTCTTCACCTCCATATTTCATGGGAAAGACCTATTATGACCTCACTCTGATCTCACACAAATGAAGCACTTGTGTAACTCGCTGCAGTAGAGTTACTCCGAATTCACACCACTGCAACAGAGAAGAGAATCAGGTTTTCTTTCTGTTTCTATGAATACATTCCTCCCTCTGTGGTCGTCATATTGTGACACATTTTCTGCGTCCCTTACTAGGTCACAGGAGAGTGAATCGCGTACTATGTTCAGAGCTAGGTCTCTGGATCCTGCTGCCCTAGGCAAACCAGCAAATGTCTGTCCCCACCAACCCACAGTCACTTACAGAGCTACTGAATGTTTTGCTGCCCCTAATATTTTGCTGCTCCAGGCAGCTGCCTGCCCTGTAGATACACCCTTCCTGGTGTATGGGTGAGCACGTACAATGCTGAAGTCACATTCTAATAAACGCGTCTCTCCCGCATGCTGAGCTTTTATTAGGATCTGCTGTTTTGATGTGATCGTTTGTGACAAGCTGTGGCCTGTCATTATGGTGGATTTGGTCCTTTCTAAATATGCTCCATAATGTTGTATTGCCTGTATGATGATGCCAGACATTCTTGTTCTGTTCTCTTCTATTTTTATTCTCCCCCCTGCTTTCTGCTCAGCTTCGAGCCTGAGGTAGAGAAGCAATGTCAAATGCCAGAGTGCAGTGACATGTCCGTTTTGAGGCGCAATATAAAATCTGCATTATTCATTATCAATAGACCACACACTCAATGGATTAAGAACTGGTTAACCGACAGATCTCAGAAAGTAGTTGTCAACAGCAAATCATCATTGATTGGGGATGTTTTTAGTGAGGTTCCCCCGGGGTTGGTACTAGGCCTAATGCTATTCAACATTTCCATAAATGATCCATAGTAAATATAAAATCTCTGCTGATTACAATTTGCAAATGAGGCAAGGAGGACAGGGCAATCTGGATCACTCGGTAACCAGGGCCCATTCAAACAAAATGTCTTCTAATACAGCCAAATGAGGAGTTATGCCTCAGGAACAAGGAATGTAGCCTATTCCTAAATAATGGGGGGCTGTAGCCTGGAAAGCAGTGACTGTAAAGGATTTGGGGTCATAGTGAACAAGCAACTAAACTCGCGCTCCCAGCATGATGCTGTGGGCAGAAAGGATGAATGCGATCCCTGGATGTATAAACAGGGCAGTAGGGAGATGATTTCACCTCTGGATACAGCGTTGGTGAGACAGATACTGGAATTTTAACGCAGGATGTTGAAAAATTTGGAGAGGAGGCAGAAAAGAGCCTCAAATGATTCAAGGGAAGGAGAAAATGCCTTTCTAGTAAGAAATTTAGAGCTCAATCTGTTTAGATGATCAAAGAGAAGATCACAGTGTATATGGACTGTCCAAGGGAGAAAATACCAGGTATTAAAAGGCTTTTTAATCTAGCAGAGAAAGGCAGAACAGGTCTCTCTGGCCGGAAGCTGAAACCAGTTCAATTCAGATTAGAAATTAGGCGCAAATTTTTAACAGTGAGGGCGATTTAATCACTGGCGCAAATTAATAAGGAAAGTGGTAGATTATCCATTTCTTGAACTCTTCAGATCAAGTCTGGATGCCTTTCTGGAAGAGATGTGTTAGCCAAATGCAAGGTCTGCTTTGGTCAAAACCAAGTTATTGGGCTCAATTGAATAATAACTGGGTAACATTTAACGGCCTTGCTAAATATGGAGCCTTGATAATGCCAGAGGGTGCAAAGGGAACTGAGAATCAGCCCCTTACTGTCTCTGTGTTAGGCTTTGACTGTAAGACAGGGATGGGAGTGGGAGGGGGAGAGTTTAGCCCTCATCTAAACCAATGTGTTATGCATAGCATAAATTAGCACTGGATTCTGTCTGCGTCACAGGGGCTAGCCTTTGAAGGGGAGTCAGGGACCAGCCCACCAAGGACAAGCCCCTGTAAGGGAGAAGGAATCGACTCCAACTCACCTGGAAGTAACTAAATCCCTAGGTGGTTGGTTGACTGGCAGCTAATGAGCTTGCTAAAGGGTTGGCCCAGAAGGGGGATCATAGAGACAGGAAGCTTCTGAGGAGAAGCTGAGCAGAAGAGCTCACCAGAGTCAGCGAGAAGGATGCTCCTATGGACGGGAACCCCCGAAGGAAGCCCAACCTGTCAGGAGCTACCTGCTGCCCCACAGAAGAGCTGCAGCTGACAGATCACTGCAGACGCCTGGCTCCGGGCAAGGATTCTTCCCAAGTAGTGGCAAGAGGTCTGAGACCTGAGCCGGGAGAACCCTGATGAAGGGGAGCGGTGAACCGAGGGGGAATGGATAAACTAAGACTGACTCGGTCTCCCAGCTAAAACAGTGGGGTAAGGGTTTACTTGTATGTTCACTGGGCCTTTAGTTAATAGACAAGACACCTCAGACAGGGCCTAAAGCCTTGTTTAATTTGCTGATGATATTAGGGGAAACTGAGGCAGAGAGCTCCTACAGTTCCACACAGGGTTAGCAGGGGGGTGCGACAGAGCAGGTACATATCCAGTGACAGTCTGGGACCAGACTGTGAACCCATTACTCGCATTGACAATCACTTACTCACATGAATATTTCCACAAAAGTCATGGGGCAAGTATCTTACCTTACGCTATATTTTGATAGCAGTACCAGGAGCGACCGCCACCGGTCTTGCAAGGCACAGACATGTATACACCGGACACAGAGACTCGTACAATAACATAATGCAGGCAACATCACTTGTTTCCTAATACTCACTCTAAGGCCAGAGGAACTGAATACTCTTTCTGCTTAGGTTAACCAAAGGCTTTATTTAGACAGGCTAATTAAAGAAATAGTCCCTGTAGTTTTCTCTCCTTCCCCAAATGCCACATTCAAACTGAAATGGGCAGCCGGGGGAGAATTTCCCTGTCCTTGGTGCAATTCATACTCTTCCCTGTTCACCTTTTCATGCAGGCAATGCCTTCTCCCTGGCTTACAGGGAAATTTCCAAACGGCAAAGCCCTAGAAGGGCTGTATCTCCCCAGCTGTAAACTGCTCACTTCAAACACTGTCAATGTACATTTTGTTGTTCTTGGGCCAAATCCAGAAGTTCTTACCTTTTTTGAAGCTCGTGGCTGAATATGAGCTGAGTTTAAACCAAGATATTATCAGTTTTTAAGCCAAACAAGCTAGTGAAATCAGTGGATTTCACCCATTTATTTCTCATAGAGATGGGACTTTTGATGGTTTTTGGTGTGCATATAAATCCTTAGATTTGAAACCTGGTGTCTGAGACCTCGTCTAGTTTCTCTCACTCCTTTTAACTTTGATACTATCTCTGTCCTTAATGGCCCTCAGAAGTTGCTTCTGAATCCTCAAAGTGTTCACAAAACTTAACGCAGAGGTAATGCAACTGCAAACTCTGTCAAAGTGACACGTGACCTCTGGCAGGGCAGTACTTAATGATCTGTGGAACATCGAGAACATAGGTAAATTCTAAAGGCATTCTATTAAAATGAAATTCCCCTTATGGCAAAAGAAATTGGGGATTCCTTTGCTACCATCATCCATTTCTAATTGCCAGTGGCTACTAGTTAGATAAATGGCACTGATGTAAATGATAAGGAGCTGATAAAACATAGTGACAGGACTAGTTTGCACTAAAGAGGTATTTTCAGTTTAATATAATGATCACAAAAAAGGCTTTAGCTCTCTGTATTCCTCTCTGCAGACAACATATTGATCAGTCAGCTTCAGTGCCTCATTGCTCTGATTCCAACAGACATTCCACCACTACA
This sequence comes from Platysternon megacephalum, assembly GCA_003942145.1. Taxonomy (NCBI): domain Eukaryota; kingdom Metazoa; phylum Chordata; order Testudines; family Platysternidae; genus Platysternon; species Platysternon megacephalum. Next base: position 10,870,253 of record QXTE01000018.1, on the reverse strand, counting down.
CATGTCGATGGGCCACATGCTCTGTTCTGCCAACAGAGAATTGGACCCTGTGGTACGTCCTTAACACTTATTTTGTGTTAGTCCTGCCCCCTTTAAGCTAGAAACCCAGGACCCAATTCTGCCTCTACCAAACCATGGTGAAATTCCCATTGATTTAAATGGGAGCAGAATGAGGCCCCCAGTATTTGGGCAGATACAATATAAAGATGATGTAAAATATAACTTTAAAAAAATCAATGAGGCAAATCATAGGTCCCCTATTAACCTCTCCTAATGGGCCAGAATCCAAACAATGAAATTGCTCACGCTCTCTATCTCCAACTTTAAATGACATAAGGGTCAGATTCTGCCCCCCCCGACATGTATGTTACTCCAGGAGTAGAATCCAGCCTCTGTCTGGGCTGTATGTATAGAATCCAGCCTCTCTAGCTGCAAGTGACTTTTTTTTTAATTTAAAACCCAAAATAAATTTCTCAGCATTTAATGGCAAATAACTCCTCTCGTTGTTTGCATTAACAAGATTTAGCACGTACAACTTCAAAGCACTTTACAAACATTGACTATTCTTACCATGCTCTGTGCGAGGTCGGCAAGAATTACTGGTCACATTTTATAGACATGGAAACTCAGGCACAAAGAGGTGAAGTGACTTGTCCAAGGTCACCGAGTGAGTCAGTATCAAAGCTGAGATTAGAACAGGAGTGGTGATCACATCTTTCCTTGCAGTAAGAACCTTGTCCTCCACGGTAACCATGTAAAGCACACATTTCCATCTTCCATCTGCATCTTCTCTCTTTTACCCTAAGGCAGGGTGTTAACCAGACCCTACAGGACAAAGAGTTACCGGAAAACTCAGTGGCTTAAATTAGAATTTACTGTACCATTATATATCCCCTCTTATGTAACTGAGCTTCAGTGTCTCTCCTGGGGAATACCGCAACCAGTCTAGTGATTAATGGTACCTGGCAAGTGCTCTCTCATGGATCATAATTCCACAATTAAAATGGCATATTCCAAGAATGCTTCATTATGGCATAATCAGTTTGTTCAAATGGACAAGAAATCTATTTCTTTTGGGCCCTCTTGGGCACACAAAGGCAGTAATAGAATAAGTGATCTATGTATAAATGATCTCTTGCAAAATTATGCACTAAATTTGATCTACCAGGAAGCCAGCTTTTCACATTCCTTAAGCTGCCCAGTTGAGCTACATCAAATAGGGAAGCAGATGCACACTCTGTTTTTTTTGCTCATTTAAAATGGGGACCTGCTTCACAAGTTTATAAACTCAGGTCATCTGGGCACAGTAGGCAGTTATAAAGAAACACGCTCTACAGCATGGCCTCGAGAAAGCAGGCCCTAAGTAAGGTGTCAGATCAGTGCACGTAGGTTTAAAAACAACCTGGAGGATAAAAGAATAGGAGGAAAACAGCAGAAGTCTCATGTAACAATGCCCCCCCCCCCCAATACCTGCTGAGAGTCAGCCATGCAGCAGTATCAACCCCACATCTCCTGAGGAACTCAGACAGATGGCATGTGGTGGAACCCCCATGGTATGCCATCTTGGCGGTCTCCATTTCTTTACTGCCCTTGGCTCATTGATGCTTCTTTTACGCTGTTTATGAGGTCCTCCCATCACACCTCTGCCTAGGTTTCTGTATTGGAGGTCATTGCTGTAGTAACTGAAAGCCTCCCGGGAGTGTAGATGACGACAGTGCTGCTCAGGGCAGCAACTTGTGGTGCTCTTTGCTGTTTTCCCAGCAGAGCAGACCCTGGCTCTGTTTAGATGACTCCTCCCATATTGCTCCTGACCACGCCGCCTCCACTTCTGCAGGCCAACCACACACAACTGATCTTCTGCCTTTCTAGGACCTTTTACGGGCATTGAAGCTTATAGGCGTTTGTTCCACATGCATGGTAGGTTTGCAGCCATGTTGTACCTTGTTTGCCATGTGTGGAATCCCTGTCCTTGGAGATTTTTAAGAACAGGTTGAACAAACATCTGTCAGGGTCGGTCTTGGTGTATGTAAACCTGCCTCCGTGTGGGGGGGTGTTGAGTAAATAACCACCCCACCGCCCTATTTCTCTGATTGTATGCTCCTCCTTTCCGTGCCACATAAAGGATGGACACATATGACCCTCAGCCATACACATAGATACTGAAGCATTGAAAGAGCATGGAGAGTCTGGTCTCAAATAATATCATCCCTAGATGGCAGATTTAAGAACTGGGTAGGGGTCTGCCTCATGCTACTTGCAAAACTACTTCCAAAACCAGTACCACTATTACCCAGTCTCCCATTTTTAATTGAATTTAAGAGCACCATGGACTCCAGTAAAAAGATTCCAGACCAGATTGAAACAAAATGGCCTATGCTGGTCCTGCAGCCCATCTGAGACACTAGCACACCTGTTATTTTAAAATGCTCTCCTGTAAACTGACTCTGAGCTTTCAAAATTGCAGATTCCTCAGTCTATATTGCTCCCTTATGCATGCAGATGTTCTGATATGAAGGCATATTTGGTCAGTCAGTGGTAAATAGCTCATACAGCGCTACTGACGCTTGGAAAGATCTTAAGTAACCACAATTTAATACATTTCTGAACACAGCTTTCTTGCCCAATGAACTTAGAAAGACCACTGCTCATACAAATGGTCCCAAAGCAAATCTGTTCAAACGCAGGATTTTTCTTTCAGTCTATTATATATCTTAGATTTGTTTATTGAACCTTTTATTCAGTTAATATTGCCTAATATAGTGTCACATTCTGGCACAGGCATCTGTGACCAAAGCCACCCACAGCAAAGAAAAGATGTTTTCCTGACTCCTTGAAAACTGATCAGAAAGTAGCTATGCAGGGCCCTCTGGACGGAGGCCTAAGGCTCAGATGTGATCAGCACAGTATTGTGCATTCTGATTTGTACTGCAGTAGCAACTCGGCACCTCACTCACGGACCAGGACCCATCGTACTACAAACACAGAACAAAAAGATGGGCCCGCCCCAAAGAGTTTACAAACGAAATCCAAGCTAAGAGACAACAGGTGAGCACAGACAGATAGGGGATTACGAGGGGAAAAAACAGACAATATTGGTATTTGCCCCCGCCCCAGATATGGGAGCTAGCACAACACCATCTAACCCCCACTTCAGCCCCTACTGGAGTAATCTGTGCAGAGGGCTATCGCCAGTCAGAACAGAGGCACATTGGAGTATGTGTCCATTTGAGGGCAGCAATTGGGCTAACATTTCTCAGTGCCCATAGCATTTTTTCATAGAGTCCAGGGCCAGAAGAGACCATTGTGATCATCTAGTCTGACCTCCTGTAGAACACAGGCCAGAGAACTTCCCCAAAATAATTCCTAGAGCGGCTCTTTCCAAACGTATCCAATCTTCATTTCAAAATGGCCAGTGATGGAGACTTCACCCTGACCCTTGGTAAATTGTTCCAGTGGTTAATTACTCTCACTCCTTGCTGTCTAAGTACTCTACACCTCTCCCATGTAACACTTATCATTGGTCATACCTACACTGATGTAGCCAAATAAGCGAGATGAGCCCTACATGTTACAGGAGTGCTTTATAACAGACGTGTAGATGTGTGTAAATAGTTAATAGATTAGGTGCCATTAGATGGCTTTGAGCAGGGGGTTGGACTAGATGACCTCCTGAGGTCCCTTCCAACCCTGATATTCTATGATTCTATGATGGCACTCAGGAATATGCATTAATCCTGGGTTTTGTAGGACCAATAAAATGTCTTGTGCACTGGACATGGCTTCTTGTGTGAAGCTATTTATCTGCAGCGCTTAACACTGCAGTGTAATCTTCAGGCCTTTGTCTGACTGCTTAATGCAGGCTAGGAGACCCTATGTGTGGGGAAGACAGGTGGTAGGGCTAATGGGGGGAGAAGAGGGACACTTGTACCAGGGCCCTGAGTTTGTCCCCCACCCCCCAGTGTCTCTAACTGGGGTGATATGGGCAGTGGCGAATGAATGATTTTGCCGCCCCTAGGCCCTGAAATAATTGCCGCCCCCGGCCCCATATTAACTTGTTTTAGTTTTTTTACAAATTTGTTTGAACTAAAATGAATCTAAATATCATTAAAATAATTGAACATTTACAAGTTTTATTATAAACAAAATTACAAGTACAGTGGACCCTCGCTTGAACGCACATCTGGATAGCGCGGTTTCGCTTATAGCGCGGGACCGCGCATGGATCCAAAACTGAGACCCACTTAATTTCTTCCTTCCGGTCATATTACTGTATTAACGTTTAGGATTCTCGCAAGCATGTTTACTAAATGGCGTCGCGCCGTCATTGGTGGTTTCAATACGCGCTATGATTGGTAGAATCGCGGCGTCACTGATGCCGCAATTACAAAAATGCTGCTATTATAAATTTGCCGCCCCTGCAAATTTGCCGCCCTAGGCCTAGGCCTTGTCGGCCTAGGCGATAATACGCCGCTGGATTGGGAGAGGGTGGAGCCTCAGCAAACATGATGTACCAGGGCCCCAAATTTGTCTCAATGGACCTGACAGGTGGTGGTAATAAGTCTGTAGCAAGAGATACAAAAAGAACCACTGGGTTTGTCAGTGTCCAGCAGCCAAAATAAAGAATCCCCCTTTGTACTCAATACAACTGAGTCCCGTCTCTTCTCTTCGTGGGGGACTGAGCAGTACGGTTCAGATCTGGATCTAGATCCAAATCTGAGGTTTCCTGATGTCCAGGGCTGTTTCCAGATTGTAACCATTGAAGTGAGAAGCCCAAGCCTTGAAGTCACCCACAAGTGGAGTCGATAGGCTGGGGTCTTTGAAGGAGAAGAAAAAAAGGGGGAAATGGAGGAATAAAAAAAACCTTCTTAATATCAAAGTTTATGTGCTAAGACATGAGGACAAGATGGCCTTAATAATCTTAACTTTTACAGCCTGCCTGAATGAATATTTACCCAATAGACTGTGACAGTTTGAAACTCAAAAGATACCAAGAAAATAAAGGAAAACCAAGTTAGATCTAAGCCTCTGTCCCTCCTCAACCCATCCCAGTGCTGTGCCTGGGGAGATAAGAGAGTTGTCTGCCTTAACTTTTCATTTCCTGGATTTTTTCAGTGTGTGTCACAACTCAGATTATTTACATGCAGGTTTTCAGCATTTAATAATAATAATTTACTGGATTAATCCTCGGGAAACAGGAGCGAAGAAACCAGCAATGCCACTTCGCTGACTGCAGTCGGAGTTAGTTGTAAAACCTCTTTCACTGACAGCTCTTGAGGAAAAATTCAATTGCTGAAAGTTTAGAGTATATGACAGCAGCGTAAAAGTTAATGCACGTAAGAGTATATGGCTGTGGAGCATGAAAACGTGGGTAACCTGAAGCTCCTTGCTCCAGGTAGCTTATGAGAGGCTAGAATTCAGCTTTATGTAGCACCTTTAATAATCAAAAGTATTTGAAAGCACCGTATGTTACACTTGAAGATGACCTGCAAAGGTTATGGCAGGTTTGTAACCCTTTATGCTTACTTATGATATAGATAGGAAGCCTGTACACTGCATCTGTGTAGGCAAACGTGACAGCCCTTATGACCTCAGAATCTGCTGTTGCTAACAGAGACCTGGTAATGAATTCACTCATATTGTTCATTCCAGTCCATTATTAATCATGGTTTGTAGTCACTTTTGCCACCTGTTTTTTTTTTCACACTTTGTGGCCATGGACAAGGAGGACTGAAGCAGGTGGAAGTTTATTCTAGTTGCATTCAAGACAGGCACATTGTGGTTGTGCCACCCTGGTTTACCTCTTTTTCAATAACAGGCCAATAGGTAAAGATACCTCATTCAAAACAGGGTACGTACCACTTGGTTTAGAGGTGGCTCCCCTGAAAAAAATGCTGAGACAGAATGGAAGGACCAAGGGTAGGGAAGGGAAAGAGATGGGGAACTCCAGGGAAAAGGTAAGAAAGAGATCATGGACCACTTTGACTTAAGGGGAATGGAGAAATTATTTGCCCAAAGTGCTAATAATCCCAGAGTCTTCCCCTTAGCATTTTGACACCATTTAGAGGAAGACTCTGTACTTGCATTAGTAGGGAATGGATCTCATGGTATAACGGGGATTTTCCACTGCTCCTTTCTTTGATCCAGTGTGGTATGCGTGACATTAGCCCGGGTACAATCTGGTCTGTTGGACAGCTGTGTCCCCTCAGTTCTCCAACCTGCCTTTTACATGGCTTTGCTGTGAGAGCAACCACTGCAGGCCTGCTCACAGTCTTCAGCATGTAAATTACCCCCAGCTATAGAAGAGTGCTTCCGCCAGCCAGCCTGCCGCCCTTGAATTATACTGCAGAGCGACACCAGCCAATTCCCAGTCCCAGACTTTCCCCCAGAAATGTGCGTCTTGTACGGCCCAGGAGCCTTCTGGACAATACAAGCTCAGATAAAATCCTTCATTTTATTAATAGAGAATAATATGCACAAACCTGGTTATCTCAAATGGAGTTCCCAAAACATTTCAATCCAAACACACTGGCTTAGCTAAAACAATAAAACAAGTTTATTAACTACAGAAAGATAGATTTTAAGTGATTACAAGTAATGAGGCGTAAAAGTCAGGATTGGTTACAAAGAAACAAAAGGTAAAATGCAAACTAATGCCTGACTTAACAAGCTAAGTGAACTTAAAGCAAACGGGCTTCTCTCACCACATGTTCTTTTCCAATCTTACTGGCTGCCTGGATGCCTTTTAGTCAGGACCCCTTCCCCAGTCCAATACTCCTTTTCTTATCCTTCAGGAGTTGTGGATGCATTGGCAGAGAGAAAGGGAGGAGAGAGGTGATGTAGGGAGTGTGTTCCCTTTTCTTATAGCATTTCCCTTCTTTGAGAATCCTCTCCAGCTGGGGTTCAAGCGACCAAAAGTCTGTTGGACGGGAACTTCCAGCTGTTCCATTGCCAAGATGTACATTTCTCGCTCACACCCTTCTTCCTGCCAAAGAATGGCCGCGTAACCAGGTGATGGTCCATTGATTATATTGACACCTGGCTGAGGTGTCGGTTTGTCTTTTGTCTCTGAGGAACTGGTCTGTGCTTGCTTTTCTAAACTTAGAACATATTTCAGCAATGTCATATAGTAGAATCTTATAATTTTACATACAATGTTGCCACGCATATTTTACCAGGACAATAATGTTCAGAAGATTATGAGTTTTCTAATGATACCTCACAAGGCATACTTTGAACAAAATGTATCATAGTCTTGTAAAAAGAATGAAAATAAGGGTACAAACTGTCACAATATGTTCCTCTCAGTCCTAAGTAAATGTACATAATCCTTTGGCTAATCTTGATGGTACTTGTATGATGTCCTAGTATCTATAGTTCGTCCTTGTAATTCCCCTTACCAATCTGCATCATCCTTACAGCAGCATCAAGTGCAATTTACCATCTCACATCACACCACCTGCAACATAACATCTCCTTGTCCTGTGCCCTCAATCCAAGCAATAATCACACTGAGTCAAAACCATCCCTGGTGTAAGCTCTAGTTTTGGTGGAGTTACATTATGGATGAATTTCACCCACTCTGTCTTGAGCAAAGGGTATGCCTATTCGTGGAGGAAATGCTTATAAGCAGTAGTATCGTACATATAAGTCTTTAGCCTCTTAAGAGGGATTTTAACTTGCACAGTTCACTAATCAGGGTTTGTTACCATACCAACAGTTAATCACGTGGACAGATGCCCATCATGCCTCAGGAATACTGTGTGCTGTCTTAAAGCCATAGCCCAGGATTTCTCAGTAACTTGGATGGTGTCTCTCTGTAGCTTAGCTAAAATTGGATTTGTTTTAAAAGAAATAAGGAAGTCTGGCCAGCAAAGAGCCTTTCATAAACTAAGGCCCTGATCCTGCAACTGGATCCATGTGGGAGGACATCTGCACGGAACCTCCTGCCTTCAGTGGGGCTCTGGGCAGGCACAGAGATGCACACAGGTGGAGTCAGTGTCAGGATCAGAGCCTAAATCAGCTGAGATTGTGAGATTTACATGGTCTCCATGATTTAGATGGGGTGGGGGGTGGTTCCTCCTCTCAAGAACCTTTCCCCTATAGATGCTATAGATCACCATCATTTTTAATTTTCTTGGGTATGCTTTAAGCACGTAAGGAAAAACTTGATGGACTTCCATAATGAATTTAATTAAAGGGAGCCTGGCTCTAGAAAGAACAAGGTAAAAATGGAGTAAATGGTTTCAGGATTTGACCCAGTATGACGACAGAAGTAATGGAAGCCAGATCTGATGTACTGGTAGCAGATGGCAGTTAATGCAGTGTATTTAAAGTCCAGGCCTAAATGCTGCTTGAAATGCTTTAAACAGATGATTAAATACAAGTTGTTGCCTGCATTAGCTGAATCCTTCCTGCTCGGTTTGGGTTAGATACAGGAATCAACATGAAAAGAGGAGCTGGCTGCTGTTAGAAGACAGTTGTGCAAAATCTGAACTAAACAGTCCACTAAATAGCCATCTTGAGCCCAATCCAGTTGAAATCAATGGCAAAAATCCCACTGATACCAGCTGGATCCTCAGCTAATGTAAATGGGCATAGTTCCACTGACTCCTATGGAGCTGTTCCCATTTACACCAGCTAACTAGGATCTGGTCCAGTGGGAGCGGGAGCAGGCCCCTAACTGGTGCTGAAAAGCCTCAACTCCCAGTGACTGTCGTGGGAATTAAGGGGACACAGAAGCTTGCAGGAGGCATTCCGCTCCTTGCAAGATCGGACCCTTTTCCAGGTGGGATTGGGGCCTTTGTCTGGCATCCCCTCCTATGTACTAACATTGTAGGCTTCACAAAAGCACTTGTACATCAGGCGACTGTATGGGGAGGGTGGAATTGGGGATGCACCTTTCAGATTTGAATACAAATCAGACGCTGTGAACGTCTATGTTTGTGACATCCGTTCTTTTTCAATTCAGCACCTAGTTTTAAATTAACATGGAATAAAGCATGGCAGCTTGAGGTATTAATTAAAAAAAATCAGAGGACGGGCCATGCACCGTTTAGAAAAACCCACATTATTTAAGATCTGAAATTTGTCTCAGTGCTTACAATTGAACCACACTGTTCTTCTGCTTACATCAGATTATGATAACCAGCCCATGATGAGCAAACAGCACTGCATTATGCAGTGCTACAGTCAGCGTATTATTGGTAACAATGCATTACAGCTTTCCAAAACAACGGTTATTTCATTCTCTTCCAGCCCTGCATCATTTGTACTTAAAGGGCCAGAATGATGGCAGTGGAGTCACTCCAGTTTTACACTGGTGTAACTGAGAGCAGAAATTGTCCCCGGATTGTGTAATGATTTTTCAGAAAGCAAGGTGGGTCGACATTGTCTCGTCTTCTTCCACAAGTAGTCTCAGAATTCAAAAGTGCTCTGTTGTTAAATAATCCTTGGCACTTTCCAACCATAGATCTCAAAGCACTTATCAAAGAAAGGTAAGCATCATTCGCCCTACTTTCTAGAAAGGGAAACGAAGGCACAAAGTGATTAAGTGACTTGCCCAGGGGCAGACAACGTGTCAGTAGCAGCCGGGAGTACACCACAGGTCTCCTGAGGCCCAGCATGGTGCCCTATCTGCTGGATCATGCTGCCTCCCTTCAATGGACAGTTTTCCAGTAAGTCAAATCCATCATTCACATGTTTGTTTGCTTTTACTGAAGTTGCCCAAGATAATTTTGCTGCTTGGGTCTGAACATTACAGGAGAAAGCCACCTACGTGAAGCTCTAGATCCTGCTCTTGTTTCAGGATTTTGTAATGAGGTTGCAGGCTGTCGTAAGATTAGATTAACTCCACAATGATGCATTTTCCTGTCAATGTTTTTTGTTGTTTCCTGAATAATCCTTACTCCCAAAGGAGCATCTTTAAGTGGATCCTGTCCTTGATCACAGCTCACCCCATGTTTTCAGTAGAAGTCTAATAATGTTATCAAATGAACCAGTGAGAATGCCGCTGTGTAACACCTTTGTGGGTAAGGAGCATGGAGTAATCTAGATGGTGCGTGATCTTGCTGCTGCTTGGGGCATAATCCCCTCACACGCAGAAGGCCCAATGAAGTCCAGCAGAGTATGCCTGTTGATTTTAGGCAGTAGCGGCACCAGCTTTGCCGGCGCCCTAGGCGGCGGCCTAATGGAAGCGCCGGCCCTGATTTTAGGACTGAGCTGGTATACTGTGTGCTAAAATCTGAGACCCAAAATCTCAGCTATCATCTCTGAAGGATGGATTCAGAGGAGGATTAAAATTCCCATTAAACCCCAGCCAAAACCCTGGATCTGAGTTCCCAAATTCAGAGCTGTTGCTAGAATGGATCAAACCCAAACACCCTGAAATTTGGAGAAAGTTGGTCTCAGATCTGGATTTTGACCTTCAAGTTCAGGGAGTGTGGAGCCAGAAGTCGGGTTTTATCCATTACAGAGAGATGGGTTTTACGTTCTGTCCATTTGCATTTGGAGCCGGTCAAGGTACAGCTTTGGGGTCCAACTCTGATTTTTTTTTTTCTGGGGGGCCTTTGCAATCCTGCTGGAGGCCTGAGGCTCTCCTTTCCAGTCTCTCCTCCTTTAGTCTTTCTCCACTTCCAGGTCAATAGCCTCTGGGCAAGGAACTCCTAAACTGCTGTTGTGTAACACCAGGTGCTTGAGCCCAGCCTGGATCGCTGCAGTGGGCCCAGACCTGACCCTTGCCCAACGCCCAGTTACATGGTCCATGCTAGGGGGAGGGTTAGGGGCCAAATTGTGAGCCCAGTCTTGGTTAGGACTGGGACTTGTTCAATGAAAAATACACACACACACAAATTTGGTGCTAGTGGGAAGGATAGAAAGAATGGCTCCTTTCTCTCCCCTGCCACATACCTCCCAAGGATAGGCACACTCAAGCCTTTACAGTGCATTGAGGATCAAAAGCATTATGTAGATTTTAAGTCCTATCACGGTTATCAATATTACAGTAATACCTTGAGATCCCAGTTGGTATCAGGACCTCATTGTACTAGACACTGCACAGACACATAGCAAAAGACAGCAGACAATCGAAAAAGACAAACCAGACTGAAGAGGAAACTGAGGCACGGAGAGATGAAGGGATGTGCCTAAGGTCACACGACTGGTCAAGGGCAGAGCCAGGAATAGCACCTGGGAATCAGTGGTGATTCCCAGACCACTTCCCTATCCGCTGAATCGTGCTATTTATTGCCTCTATGGCAATGCAGAGCCACAGCCCTAAATCAAAGAACTGTCCTCTCCTTCTCTGGAATTTGTACTTTAAGTGCTCATGCCATGTGTTTGCCAAGCCAGATCCAATATTCAGTATATGTCTAAATGTTGGTTTGTTTGTTTTTTTAGTACTTCTCTTTGTCCTATTTTTGATTGATCCGTTCTTGTGGTGTTTTAAATATATTTTCATCCTGTCTCCTGAACTGCCTGGGTGTTAACACACAAAGCCCAGGGATTTTTTTTCTCCCGCCTGCAGCAGACAGCGCGTTTATCAGCACCTGTCTGAGTGAATGAATGTGGCAGGACAGTTCTTCAGACTGGCAAAAGCTCTTGATGGAAAGGGAGCAGCCCTCATTTTTATCCATGATTCAGATTTGTTTACATTTTGTAAAACCTAAGGGAAAAGGGGATAAAAGCTTCAGTTCAATGGAAGTCATGTTGCTAACCTCCAGTGCTAATAATTAACTAAATTATGCTGAATTAATTTGATGTAATTATTGGTGATGGAGCAAAGACAGTAGCCCAGAGAAAGTTTGAGAGACAGGAGGAACAGAAGTCTTAACAATACGAAATACTCCATAAATAGTGTCTCTTTTTGCCAAAATGAGTCATAAATACATAAAACGAGTTTATTACAGTCATCTGGCTTCACTCAATCCTCCAAATTACCCCAGTACCTAGACAAATAGCTGCAAAATGGAGCAAGTGAACTAGAATTAAAACAAGCCTTGATGAATTCGACACAGCTCTCAGTACAAGTGTCTTTCCCCGTCTTATTATCTGAACAACATAGATTTAATAATACATTTTAAAGAGCACCACAATGCTTTTTCATTAGACAAAGACATTAATTAAGAACATGCTTTTGTTACAATGGTTTTTTGTGACTAGACAGGCAACCTGGAGAATGTTTATGGAATGTCTTCATTTGATTTGTATTTTTTAGACAGATTCAATCAAAAAAAATTAATAAAAGAAATCATGCACTGTACCAAACAGAAAATTTCTATGATTTGTTTTGGAAAAGTACCCAGGGCTTTAATTTTTTGCTGTTAAAAGATGCAATGCATTGGAGATTCATAAGTTGTTTGTTTGCGGGGGGGCGGGGAGGGCTGTTTGTTTTTTTAATTCTCTGCCATGAATCAGAAAAATCAGGGGACAGAAATCATATTGCATGTGTTTGTGTTTGTTAAAACAAAGTGCTGGGAAATGAACTAAAAAAATAGATGAAAAATTCTGACCAATGCAGGAAAAGTGTTGTTATCCTCTTCTCATCCCACTACCCAAAGGTCCGCACTTATGGATAGTAGTAGCGTTGCTCCATTTGTAATGCATCCAAGTGCCACAGACAGCAGGCACAATTACTAGATAAAGTCACAAAAGATAGGAGCCGGCAATATGGACCAAGTCCAAAGACATGGGTCTTTACTACCTGAGTTAAAAGACTTAACTGCCAATAGTACATTCCTTATCTCATTTGTGAGTCCATTCACCATGCACACGGGCATACACACGCACCCCAATACCGCAATTCTGTGTGTAAAGTCGCTGTCTTGTGACTATCTGTCTGCATTGGATGGATGGATTTAGCACCAGGGTGGTTGTTTTGCTTTTGTATAAGGAAAGTTTACAAATTAAGGCAGAGTTTAGATAATGGCATCGATATATTGAATATTTTACAGCCCTGAGGGGTTGTTAATATTTAACTGTGAATGGCTGGGCTTATTCTGCCTAGCTGGAGTTTGAAATGCAGTGTTTGATTTACATCTGTCATAACCCAATAAATATATGCGCTTTCAAACTTCTATTGCATTTTTATTATCCTCGGTGACAAGAATAAAAATATTACCTAAAACATCATCAATTATTTCAGAGGCAAGACTCCAAGCGCTCGGCTATATGAAATGAATGGTATTTTTCTAATTTGATAAGTAGGTGCTGCTGTACGCCTACAGATCATATCTGCATCAAGAGTTCTGCTGATTCTAAAACAGAATTGATCTTTCAGCGCTCATGTTAATTTCCATCAGCCTCCTATCAGACTCGTCATTCCAAAGCAAGTTCTAGGACATGTATAATTTATGCATTTGATTTCAATAGATCGTTTTCTGCCAAGTTCTGAGAGGGGCAAAATAAAAGTCTGTTTTCCGTAGGGAAAGTGCTAATATATTTTCTGAACAACCAAGTGAACTCTCCTTGAGACTAATTTTTAAAATGATTATGCCGGGGGAGGGGGAATTACTCAAAAACTAAAAGAGAGTGCAATTAGCACTCATGAAATGTGATGGATTGACTGAGGTCTCTCATCTGTCCACAGGCACTGGCTGGAAACTTCCCCCAGGCTGTCCCTCCCATGTGACTCAACCGAGACCCACAGGGACTGAACTCCGGGGGTGAGTTAAGTCTCCACAGCCTATTCGGTTCTTGGCTGCTCTATTGAGACTTGCCAGTTTATGGGAATGGCTTTTGTGGTGTGGACACTTGCCCACTAGGGACTGACCAACTTATTTTCCCTAGGCGAGCAAAGAGCATGAAGAAAGTACTGGCTTTTGGTATTGTCCCTGAGTTGGATTTTGATCATTGCTGCAGTAATGAAAGATTGTGTCCCATGGTCAATAATCCCATATTTGCGTTACTGTCACGGGTGTACCAACCTCACACTGGGCCAGAAGTGGTTAATGACAGCCTGTGGGCTCAAACACCCCTGCCCCACTACCCTTGCAATAGAAGGAGGAGTTAACAAAGGGCTGAACCTGGCTCAGATGGGAGTTGATTAGGAAAGGGCACCAGATCTCTGGTTCACTCAGGGAGAGGAGCCTGGCTGGAGCCAGGCCGCTGAGTTGTCCCACTGACAGACAGAACCTGCCTAAAGGAAGGTAGCCTGCAGCTGGGAGCACCAGGCAGTGGTGAAGGAACGCTGGGAGAAGGAAGTGTGCCCAGGGTTCTGTGCTGGCAGAGAGGAAGATGCCTGCAGGGTCAGGGGAGGGGAGAAAACGCACCTTCAACAGAACCAGCTGGATGGCAAAAGTGCGAAGAAGCTCTGTGGTGAGCCTGGAGAAGTGGTTTAGAGAGAGCCATGTGGATACATAGTGAGCCCGGGAAGAGGCCTAAGAGAGGTTGTGTTAGGATTCAAGCCATCCAGGGAGGCAGCAAGGGGTCGGCGTAGCCAGGCCTTGGGCCAGGCCTTGACTGCTTATTAAAGGGTCCCTAAACTGGAACCCAGAGGAGAGGGAGGAGCTGAGTTCCCCTAGCAGCCTCCTGAGGACGGTGGGGTGGAAACCTCGAGACTCGTGCGGTATGGACTATTGAAACCCCTGATACCAAGCTGTCTGGAGTTGGACTGAAGGCCTAATGTGAGGTCAAGGGACTATTGTTTGTTGCACTATTGGTTTGCCCTGGAAAGGGAGGGACTTTGTAACCTGGTCGGAGGGCTGAGTCGTCAGAAGAAGCAGATCCCCACAGGGCTGGAGAGGCTGTCGGGGAGGGGCAAAGAGCCTGCTGCTGCAGCGCATCCAGCCACAAAGGGGTGCACAGGCCAGGGAGTCACATGCTTCCATTTATCAAGAAGCCCAGATCTCCAGAAGGGGACGCATTTGGCCTACGTTCAATGTAGACTATTCAAAGCAGGGTGAGAACATCGCCTTAGAATCATAGAATATCAGGGTTGGAAGGGACGTCAGGAGGTCATCTAGTCCAACCCCTTGCTCAAAGCAGGACCAATCCCCAGACAGATTTTTACCCCAGCTCCCCAAATGGCCCCCTCAAGGACTGAACTCACAACCCTGGGCTCAGCAGGCCAATGCTCAAACCACTGAGCTATCCCTCCCCCTGTCTTCCTTCTATTTCTATTCTGATCTTCTCTCACCCAATTAACAACCCTACAATACAAAGTCTTTATCTACAGAACAGGAAATAATAAGGGCAGTCAGAATGCAAGATGCTCATCCTGCTTCCAACCTTCCTTATCACTTTATCAGTCTTCCTTTCACTCTCTTATGCCATTGCTGCCTCTAAACCTTTTACTGCAGTTCTCAATTATAGTCTAATATTTGTATTGGGGTGACCCATAGGAGACCTAGTTGTAGACCAGGATCTCATTGTGCTAGGAGCTGTACAAACACAGAACAAAAAGACATGGAAAAAAATAAGGTTGATGGGCCAGATTCTGATTTTTGTTTGCATGGGTGTAAATCTCAAACAATTCTATTAATTTCAATTGAGTTATTCCAAATTATACCAGTGTCAACTAAATTGCAATGTGGCTTTCTATTTCTGTCTCCACTAAATCTCTATTTTCTCTGCATGGTGTGTGTGGTTTTTTTTTAAATAAATAAATAAGTAAATAATTGTGCTGCCAGGATCCTGATCTAGCATGATTTTAAAAAGATCAGAGCACATCAGCTGAGTCTCCCAGCAGATAGTCTAATGTGTTTACTACAAGATGCCTTATTTCACACCTAGAAATGCAAACAATAAGCATAATATTGACTTTGTCACTGTGACAATGTCATTGTGCCATTTCTTTCAAGCATATTAAAATGAGAACTCTCCCCACTACAGTCTCTCTGTCAAAGTCACTTTTACATTTCTACCGCACAGTGAAATTAAAATGTTTTTATTATCTGACTGCTTTAAAGTCTTTTGCCAAACACTGAGTTGAGATAGGTGGTTCGCAAAACTACTTCTGACTACTCTCACCTGAAAAAAAAAAATCAAACATTTAGACAGAGTCTAATTGTAGTTCTTACAGAATTGCCTGTCCCAAGGGAAAACAAAGAGCTGAAGTGACATAAGCTAAAGCAGAGAAAAGACTAACTTTTGGAAAGTGGAATGGAATCAAGGTCAAGGCATACGAATAATAGTTACAAAGAGCCTGATCCAAAGCCCATTGAAGTCAATAGGAGTCTTAGCCCTATTGTCTTGTTAACAAAGGCAACAGTCAATGGAACTATATTATATATTAGGAATAATAACACAAATGAACATATGACCAACCTGCATAAGAATCTGGACCCATTTTTAGGGCCAAATTCTACCAGCTATACTCTTGTAAGAAGCAACTTACTCCATGAGTAAACGCATTGACATCAAATTTGTTCTCAATGGGACTACTTGTAGAGTAAGTTGCTTCTCATCTGCGTAAAGGTGGCATGGTCTGACCCTGAATCTTTAACAATAGGACCTCTCCTGGTTTAATGCATTGTGCATAGGACAGGGAACCAGGAACTCTTGGATTCCAATTCTGGTTCTGATATTTGAGTTCGGAGCACTCCAGCTTTCTGCCTCAGTCTCTCATTAAACTAACTAACTCAGTTACACCAGTGTAAAGGCTTTATTAAAGTCATTGGGCCAGACTCTCAGCTGGTGTAAATCAGAATAGCTCCATTAGCATCTCTGGTGTTAGAGTGATTTACAGTAGCGGAGGTCTGGGCGGTGGTGCTAGTAATTTTGTAACTGCAATGGAACTAACTCCAAATTTACAGTGGTGTTACTGAGGGCTGGTCCACACTAGGGGCGGGGATCGAAATAAGATACGCGACTTCAGCTACGAGAATAGCGTAGCTGAAGTCGAAGTATCCTATTTCGAATTAC
The DNA here is from genome assembly GCA_003942145.1 of Platysternon megacephalum. Lineage (NCBI taxonomy): Eukaryota > Metazoa > Chordata > Testudines > Platysternidae > Platysternon > Platysternon megacephalum. The sequence goes on along the minus strand of QXTE01000018.1, from coordinate 10,853,396 downwards.
CCGCGCTTACCTCGCGTCCTCGCAGCGCGGGATCGACGTCCGCGGCTCCCCCGTCGACTCCGCGAACTCCGCTCGCCCTGCTGGAATTACGGAGTCGATGTGAGCGCGTTCGGGGATCGATGTATCGCGTCCAGACGAGACGCGATACATCGATCCCCACTACATCGATTTCTACCCGCCGATCCGGGCGGGTAGTGTGGACCTAGCCTAAGAGACTAGACCCAGCCACCTGTTACATCACCCAACTGCTTCACAGGAGTTTTGCAAGGTTTAATATTTCTGAAGCACTTTGAGGGTGCAAACATTATGTGATATCGGCACGCTTCGGGCTTACCCTCTTATTAGCACTTAATACTTTAAGGAGAAGGGAGAAGGAAACAAATCTGCTAAAATAAAGAGAAGGAATGGGAAAGGGAGGGAAGCTTACAGAAGGGGTCTAGCCGAAGGTGAATTGAAAACCACAGTGGAAAGTTGCAAAGAATCATTACCCATCTGTAAAGAACCATCCCGTTTTTCTTTTTTCCATTCCTTCTCTTTATTTTAGTAAATATTTTTCTTCTCCCTTCTCCTTTTCTTAAACTTTCATTTTCTTTAGTTTTTCAAAGTATAATAAACTCCCAGGTTGTGCCTGAAATGGTACAAACAGCATAAGGTAAACAAGAAAGAGCAATCATGTGCTTCCTGCACATGGAACTGCCCTGGAAGGCAATGGGAACCCTGCAGGTGGGGCTGGTACCCAGAGCCATACGATGCAAGAGCAAATCATTCCAACCTTAGGAGATAAACACAACCATGGTGTAAACAGGCAGAAGTCCACTGAAGTCAATGAAGCTGGGCCTGCTTGCACCAATGCCAAATTTAGCCTTAAGATCATAGCTTAGAGATGGAAAAGATCCTATTGACCATCATGACCAGGATACAATTCATCACAGAGGACATGTCAGCTAATAGGCCAATATTATCCATTACGGTCAACTCTGCCATATGACCCTTGGGTCTGTTCCTACAAAGCCTCCACATGTTAAATTTGAGGACTTGCAGATCAAGCTCCCTTCAGTACCTGGAATTCATTACACCTGATTCTCATTTACACTAAACCCACTTTATATCATTCTGGCAGTGTAAAGGAGACTTAGTGTAAATGAGAATCAAGCTGATCAACTTTTCCCCTGACACCTGCCCACTCCAATACCTCACTTCCCTTCTCTCCACATACCCAGCCCTGCTTTCCATTTTTGTCTTCACTGACTTGACTTTTCCCTTTCATGGATTATTGCCTGAAACAGCATTGCTACCTTTCTTGTCTATTTGCAGACCGTCCTTAAGAAAACCCTTTGGTTCCATTTGTAGCCCACATCCTGTTTCTGCCTCCCCCTCTTTTCATTCCTAAAAATAAAGCTGATGCAATTCAATGTGACACGACAAAATAGCACCGTGCATTGGCAGAAACTCTCTCAAGAGCAGTAATTAAAGAGCGTAGATGAGAGAGTGCAAAATCTGGCCTCCTTTAGACTGGAAAGGAGGCGGCTTAGAGGGGACTCGATTGAGGTGTTTAAGATTATGAAGTGGAAATTGATCAATGCTTCCCTTTTATATATCCTTAATGTAAGAATATGGTCACTCAACCAAGCTAATTACAAGGTAAATTTAAAGCAATATATATGGAAATACTCTTTCACGGGGTGTATAGTTAGCCAGTCGAAATCACTCTTACTTACTTCCTTGAGTCACATATTGTGTCAAGACACTTTTTAGTTCAGCATGAGAAGACAGGCTCATCAAGTGTCAAACTTACAGAATGTTTTGCTGTCATAATGTTTGATGCCCCATCCTGCTGTACAGTAAAGCCAGGGCTTTTGATCCAATATGGCAAGCCTGGCTGGATCAGGTCCTACAGGTGGGTTCCACTGCATTCCATTATGGCGGAGATCTAAACCGTGCAGTATGAGGAAATGTATGATGTATATTTATGGTGGTGAGTCTCTGGACACAACGAAGAAAAGTCCACAGTTTATACTCCTGAGGAACTGGGATAATGTGTGCACCTTCTGTCTCTTCTGCACAGATGAGTAGTCTAGATGCCCAGGCAACAACTGAGATGGCAATTTTGATTACACAGGTTGAAAAAAGGCAAGAATTTTTGTAGCATGCTTCTTCCTGGGCCTTTTTCAAAATTAGTGAAGTCCTGGAGTGACAGAGCTCACGTCCTAGACAGATACAATACTATACTTCTGAGGGGTGCAGCTTTCACTTCAGAGATGTTCACCTTTGGAAGAGAGAGAGAACATTTATGAAGGTCTGTGATTGCCGCTGGTTTAAAAAATGCCTTTAGATTACTCAATCCATGTACAGCATTCCCATGATGGGATGGCGGGCTGGTAAAAGAGAGAGGAGGAGAGCATTTGTTGATGTTCCAATTCCCACAAGACCCAACAGAAAGTGGGTCAGAAAGTGCCTTAAAGTGAAGCTTCTTGCCAACAAGAGATTCTTCTTTCTGCAGAAGTATCAATTTCTGTGTTCTTGAGGCTATCCTTTCAAATCCATCTGTGGCTGGCACCCATGCCCTGTTTAAAATTGGCAGACCACCTTCTGAACAGGCTCAGTTCTATCCTAACGCAGATGGCATGAGTGTGGGCATGCCAGAGAAGCAGTTTGCACATCACGCTTCAGCTTTATGGGCCAGATTACCATCCAAGCAAATCAAAATGGCAATCCATATCTGCCACCAGAGTTAAAGAAATAAGCCTTCATGAACCCTTTGTTAGTTATCAAAGTTTTGCTAAACTATCAGAGCTTGATTCATGATCAAAGTCCCCAAATAGCTTCCATTCTGGCAAGGGTCTGGCACTGGTGAATCAGTTTGTTTTTCACTAGGGGAGGAAAGAAGGAATATAATGAAGTCTCTATCCCTAACCAGCACAATGAGAGAGGTACTTTTGGCAAAAGTGGTTCCGCATCCAAGCCAAATATCCTGCTGAATATGTCAGCCAGGTGCACATGTCAGCTGCACAACTTTCCATAACTTCTTTGTGAGGGAAGCCAGCACATGGTTTCTATGGCTTTTGGGGGCACTCTGAATTTTGAGTGTTTTTCACCATGGTTGATTACAAGAATATTAACCATTGATAGCAACGTCTGTAGGAATACAGGACATGTCATTAGCAGCAGTATTATTAATGGAGTCGATAGAAGAAATCTCTTGTGGTCTCTCCATCAATGCAGCTAAGCTCATTCAGGCAAATTTTCTGCGGAATGACACTGCAGCCTCACTGCTGTCAGTGGGAGTAAATCAGTGTAGAATCTGGCCCATTATTTATACGATGAGTGCACAATTTGAGCGAAGCAATATTCTGGTTTTGTAAAAGTCAATTCACAGCCCAATTTTGGAAGCAATCACTACCTAGCATAGCACTGACTGCTTTGAGCAATCCCTTTGGTTTCACAATAGTAAGCACTATGCTTGGTGGTGTTTGCAGAATCAAGCCTTTAGCTTGCTGTGTGATTAACATTAATGGGGGATCTCAATCACCCTTCAAAATTAGGAGTGCCCGGGCTTCTCAAGAAGAAGGAAGGTCTTATGGTTAAGGCACTGAATCGACATGTCAGATGTGAGTTTCATTCTCAGCTCTGCCACAGACTTCCTTTGTGACTTGGAGGTGTTGTGAGGATAAATGTGCCCTAGAAAAGCCTGTAAATTCATAATAAATACCCCCTCCACTATTCTGAGACACCCTAAAGCATTCACAGTTGATTTGTGCGGAAAGATGAGTAGGAGCCAGATCCTTAAGCCCACTCAAGTCAATGGGAGTCTTTCCATTGAGTTCAGTGAGCTTTGGATCAGGTCCTAAGACAACATAATAAGGGCAAATTTAGTACCTGCCTGATGACAAAGATGTGCAAGGTAATGATGATAACCCCAGCTATGGGGTATACCCATTATGACTACCGTACTAAATAACCTCCTATAATATTTGGAAGTACACACTTGTTTGAGCATGTACATATCTCCAGAGATCAGACTTAAAGTACATGTTTAGTTTGTTTGTTCTTTTTGCACAGGCCCAGAATATTGCCCATGCTTAGTATTCCTGAGATTTGATCAATCATCAGTAGAACAAATTGCACCTGTGGATGTGTTCGGTAATAATACCTTCCTTTAGGTGGGCAGAATGTGTTTTTTATCTGTAGGCACTTCAGCTCATCGGGGTGAAGTGGACCTGAAAACATTCTGGCTGTTTAAGACTCTAGCAAAATTGCAAATCCTATAATTGCATGTTCATGTCCTTGTTACCTGAAATCCTGCAAGAGGCATTTCTGAGACAGAACAAGGCTAAATATTTATTAATGATATTCTTATGTCAGGTGACACTTTTGTCTAACTGTAACTGACAGTGGAATGCTAGTAGCTGTTCTGAAATAAATGCAATACACATAACAACAGCAGAACCCATCTACCATGCTGAGATAAATAATCCATCTGTAATCCTGATGAAAGTATCCTTCAAAATATTGTTACATTTGCTATCTTTACTGACAATTCACAATTAGAACTGTGCTATTCAATTTGTCAACAGGGTTGGGTTTTTTCTCTGGCTACAAAATGCCGTTAAGGAATCACTCACAACATGCAGTTAGATAACAAATTGGCGCTCGCTTTATCATTTTTGCCAGTTGCTTGTGCTTTGGCCGTTTCACTTTTCTCCCTGTATAGGGCAAATAGGCTCCTAATAAGTTTCATGAAACCAAGGATAGGTCTACACTACAGCACCACAGCATAGTGTAGACACTTCCTACATCAGCTAAAGGAGTTTTTCCATCAATATAGTTAATCCACCTGTTCTTCTCCAGAAGAATTCTGCCATTGACCTAGCCTCGACTACACAGGGGGTTAAGTCAACCTGACTACACTGCATAGGGAGTGAAAATCTTCCACAGCTCGGAGCAATGTAGCTAGGTCGATTTAATTTTTAAGTGTAGACAAGGCCTAAGACTCCACTTACAGCAATCAGAGTGAGGGAACTTTAATTATCCTCACAGATTAGGTTTGTCCAAGTCCAATAGTAAGCAACAGAGACCTGCAGAGAAGAATCAGTTGTTCATTATCTCCTCTTCCTCATCTCAGTACTCAAAGTGCCATCAATAAAGCAGTCCATATAAGCCTCTGTAGGAGGAAAACACAAATTCATCAGCATATGATCTTTCACCCATTCTTAACTAGTCACATTACATGTGAATTCATGGCCTTGAGATGAATAGGTTAGTGCTTTCAGTAATCCACCCAGAACAATGCATTTTAATACACCACACTACCTTAAGCTCTAAATAGGGAGTAATCCTAAAACACTCAATGGAATTGAGCCTTTCAAACTTTCCTGATGCGACGCTTTTCAGAACATGTCTCAAACATTATAAAGAGCTATGGCAAAACTGTAGCCTTCAGAAGAGTGCGGTGCTATTACTGATTTCAGTGGGAGCCACACTTGTGTATCTGACAGTAGAACGTAGCCCTTTCATGTGCTGGGAAAAGTGTGAGTCCACTTTGGGACACGACAACCTAGTAGTTCCTTACACTGCTCTATAGAAAGCAGCAGGTGGGATTCTCAATCATTCGTTCCCCATCACAGTTGTGGAGGGAGGGAGTGCTGGGGAAGTGGTGCTCTCTTGGCAGAGGGGGCTCAGTACCCCTGCACGTGAGCAGCAGAGGAAGTGCTTATAGATCAGCGCTGTACTTGCACTGCCTGAGATCACTCTCACCCTTAGAGTTGGACATAGGCTCTAGGAGAGCTGCATGCAGCTTGAGAATCACTGTTTTAAGTGAAAACAAATGATGCACAAACAGCCTAATAAAGCAAGTGCAGTACCAGTATTTTACAGCTCTACGAGGCAGGCAATAACCCAGACAGTTTGATTAATAGGGTTCTTCCCTTTATTAGAAGTTCTTTGCTGTATTCAACATTTGGCTGCACAGTTTGGTGAAAAATCAATAAAATAGACTCACTCTGTCGCTGTAACTCCAATGCTAACTTCTTCACTCAGGGCCCAATCTAAAACCTACTGAAGCCGATGGAATGGTTCCCATTGACTTCCATGAGCTTTGGATCAAACCTTCTCTCAAGGCACTTAATAGAATCTTCTAAGATTTTTTTCAAAAGACAGACCTTATTAAAAAGAACAAGGAGAAGAATATGTTTCAAACCAGGCTGCCTTCTCTTGCAAGATATAAACACTTGAAAACCCATAGCAAAATTCTGATCTCATTTACATTGATGTAAAACTGGAATTGACATCAGTGGTGTTCATCTGGAGTTTTACTGGTGTAACTTAGATCAGAACCTGGCCCCCTTGAGTACAATGAGGCAGTAAAGGTATAAGTAAATGGGGGCATTATTTGTGTTTGGCAAGACCTACTGTAGTTTAAATTGAACCTAACACACTTCTAGTTTATCATGTCATACTATGATCTTTTAAGTAGAAAAATTATTCCTTTGATTCTTCCAGTGAAGGACACAACGTGGTATCATCAAGCACTCATATACTGCACTTATCATTGTGGTGTGACAACCTGAATAGAACAGAAATCTGAAGTACTGTGTGAAACTCTTTAGATCTGGTCATATGAGGCCATTCAAAGGTAAATGTCTCATTTAAGTCAATAGAACATGCACTTATAAGAGACCCAGGTAAAGGTAGTTGTGGCCCTAGTGAACAATTCTAGAACTGCCCCAAGAATGGCAGCATAGGGCATTTGAAAGATACTGTAACTTTGTCAATCATCTGAACTCTTTTGTTCCCCCTTCTGAATAGTAGATAAGACATTTCAGGGTCTTTGATATCCATCTTAGATCAGTTCTGGAGGAAAAAAGAAAATTTAGGATTGTTAATTAACTTTGTTAAAACACCTGCAGTTACTCGTCCTATCAGGACAGTTACGATGCCCTTTCAGGAGTACATTGTACTTTGTTGTTAACATGTAGCTTACATAATAGCCAAAGTGCAATGCAATTAACTCCTTCCCCTGCTGAAATTTAAACCGGCAATTGTTTTTATAATTTACTTAGCAAAGCGTCAGGCACCTTTGCTCAGAGAACTTTCCAGCTCTGTTCAAAATATGCCTGATTTAGCTTTATGGACAAGATAAAACAATATCAGTTGCTACATTTAATTGTTTAGTACTGAATGTTGTCTAGGGCCCAATTTTCATTTAGATTAGGCCCCTTTACAGTGCTACAGCAACATAAAGGGGCCTTAAAGGGGATGGAAGAGTAATTTACATCCATTTTAAGGCTCCTTTACGCTGCTGGAGCTTTACACTATTTTAGTGAAAAAGTGAATCAGGCTCCTAATTAGGCCTATTTTAAAATCTGTTGTGGGCCATATTCTCAGCGGGTGTAACTGGTGTAGACTCAGTGATCTTGGTGGAGCTGCTAGCTAAGGAACTGGCCCAGTATCTTCTGCTGACCTCAGAGTACAAAGCACCCAGCTGATCTGCATCTCCTCATTAACTCACTTCTAACTGAAACAGACTGATATCTCTGGATGTTCAGACACGTCCTGTTGACAGTCACGTCAAGCCATTGACTTGAACTGGTGCAGCCAGGAAGAGTATCTGCATGGCACCATGTTTCCTCTTCTTTAGCATCCAAACTATTTTTCTTAAATCCCTAACTATCCCTCCAAAATGTATTCAAGTTTCAGAAAATGTGGAATTGTCTTCCACACACATGTGCAATCCTTATTTCCAAACAAAACCCTGAGCCTGAGTGTGACTATTGTGTATCTATAAAGCATGATAAAACACAAATGGAGGCAACACAAATTCATGTCCCCCTAAATTTTCCTTTTCCATAGGGCATGCTGGTAGTTTATACGGACAGATAATCCAACAAAAGACTCCCATCACTCACACTGAAAGAGTTAATTTCTGTGACCCAAATATGGAGACCCATTTTAAACTTGCTGGAAATTGCTTTTTAATCCTAGCTCTCGAGGATTTCCTTTGAAACCATCTGCTGTGCACCCTGGGTACTCTATTTCTGCATGCAGAATTACTACACTATAGACCTTCTTTTGTGTACCCAATACTTTTTGGCACATTCCTGAAATAAAAGCCATAGTTTTAGTATTTTAATTTTTGTTTTCTGACTTCAAGCACAGATTAAAGAACAATTGTAAAGGTCAAAAGCAATTATAAATGTATATCAAGAGCAAATAGAACCACAATTCTTTTCCCTTTGCAGTATTTTGAAATAAATCTGAAAATATAGATATATACTCATATTCCAAGTCAGCAAAGCCTCCTTATTTATGAAAGCTTTTACTTCTCATTGGAAAGTGCTTCCTTCTCTCTGGAGTCAATGGGACACAAGCAAATGCCTAATTTTAATTTTCTGAATAGGGATGGATTTAGTGCTTTTCTGAATCAGGGCCATAGTTTGGATGTTGGAAGGTAACACTAAAATGCATCATAACTAGAGCTTGGTACGTATAATAAAATAAATGTTCGCAGCTACTCACTTGAATTTTTAAATGATTTATTTTCAGACCCAGTGTGAACTTTTTGCATTTGCTTCCTGGGAACATTTTTTCTGCTGAGTTTTACTGACGCAAATGTTGGCAGAGAGTGAATTTTAAAGTCACGCTCACAAATACATTCAGGGGAAACAGAATTCTAAATTGTCATGTGCAAGTGCTTGTTTCAGAAATGTTTAATCACAGCAAACCAATACCATGGTTTTTATCTGACCAATCACAGCTAACCGAAAAAGCAGGACTAGCTAAGACTCACAGAGGACTGTTTTCAAGCAGTCGATTGGATCAATCCATAGAGTTCAACAAGAACAACAACAAAAATTGCATGCTTTCAGCAATAAGTATGTTTGAGGAAATTGCAGTCTGTCTGCAAGTGTTCTGAGAGCAGAGAAGGATGTGAATTATTTGCTTTGTTCTAATCATATAAGGGGCAATTAACTTCTATGAAGAGGACCAGCTTAAGGCCTATGCACCCCTTATGTCTCATGTGAGACTGAGGCCAGATCCTCAAAAGTATTTAGGCAGCTAAATCCCACTGATTTCAATGGGCATTGGGTGCCTAAATACCTCTGAGGATGTGGGCCCTCTGCATAGGGATGTATATCACCCACCATGTTCATTTTCGTAAACAATAATCACCTGGCATGCAGTGTAGGTGGATAGGAATATAGAAACTTTAATCTCCGACCAAAATATTCAGTTGCCTAAATGAAGACAGAATTCCATATTCTTTGATGCATTATTCCAGCACATGAGCAATCAGTGTTGGAAATGATTAATATACATGAGAGATCTACACATGCAGATGTTAGAAGAATGTGAGGGGGGAAAAAAAACCAAGCAAATCATTTTATTTCAGCAATAACAGATGTTGGAGCATCATCCTGCAGCCATGTAACTTTTAATACAAAATGGCTTTCAGAGTGAGGGGGTGGGGAGTGGAATCAATGCCAAATTACCCATTTATTTCAGCATTTTCATTTTAATGAGATCCTGTATCGTTTTGTCTTTACAGTTGTCCTTCGCTAATAATCCTCTGAAATGAGGTTTGTCTTAAGCATCAGTGAAAGAGAATCAGCTGTTTTAAAATGTATTTTTCCCCCTTCTATGTCTGTCTCTAGTATGTTCTACAGCAGAGACAAATTCTGCTCTCACTTACACCATTGTAAATCCAGAGTAATGCCACTGAAACCTGTGGAGTTTTTCTGGATTTATACTGGCTTAATTGAGCAGATTCAGGCCCTGTTACCTTTCCTAAAAGTTGTTGGCCGACGCGTGCCCTACCACACTGAAGATCATTGCTCTGATACCAGGGCCTGTGTCAGCCTCTGAAAGTCCCCAGGATACCGGGATCACAAACATAGCTTAAAGCCACCTTTGCGCCCTGCTCCATTCCTGTGCTCAGCTCAGGAATGGATTAACGGAGGTCTGTCTGCACTAGAAACTATTGCCAGCATAGTAATTTTGTTTGGAGGGGGCAGGAGTGATTTTGTTTTTTACCACATTTTAATACCAGCAAAACCCTAGTGTAGGCAAGGCAAGAGAGTGCTTTTGTTGGTGTAACTTATTTCACTGGTGGAACCAGTATAAACGGCACCAGCATCTGCACTAGGAGGGTTTTCCCAGTATAGCTACACCAGTATAGCTATAATGACAAACCCTTTCTAGTGTAGGTGAGGCTTCAGAATCAGGGCCTATGTCTCTTCACTGAGATATGAACGATCTTACATGCCCTGATTTCAGCTCAACACAGTGGAAATTGCAGGGTCTCTTTGTGACGTTACGCCCCATATTCTTCATAGAAATATGGTTATGGCACAATAGAATATGGATCAGGCCCTGAGGTGGTATTAGCTAAACAAGGAAGAGGAATATTTAAAATTGGGGTCATATTCTCAGCTGGTGTAAACCAGCATAGCTTCACTGATAATCTGGCCCAGGGGCTTTATAGTCACAGTAGGGATGGGAAGTTGACACTGAAGTCAACAGAATAACTCCAGATATAGCTGAGATAAGGCGCAGGGTTTTCATCCTGTCTGTCGGCTTTGCATTACCTGTACTCAGTCCTGGGCCTTGTGTATACTAGGGATTTGCCATGATTACATTAGGACAGCCACACTGATGCAAACCCCTAGCGTAGACACGTTATTCACACCGGCGCTGGTTACCCTGGTTTCAAGCAAGAGGAAGCTCCTCTGATACAAACAGTGGCTTTACCCATCTGCACTAGGGGTTTACCAGTGCAGCTACAGCTGTGTCTGGAACGGGCAAAGTGTAGACAAAGTCCTACTCAGGGCTAGCCCTAGCCCTGTCTTTTCTATTCCATCTCTCGGAGGTCTCGGAAGTACATTGATGAGCTAACCAGGAGTGAAAGGGGATTTACTGAGGACCAGAAGCATGCATTTTAGTCATTATGGATGCCTTTTCGTCTATATCTTTTAGCCATAAAATGTCTAGAAATTTTGTATCAATGAACTACTGTATATCTTTATGAGCCGCTCTTTGATATATTTTAAAGTCCATTGAAGTATGGTTAGAAATCATTTTTCTCTTCTCCATTCATGAAGTGTCTGCAAAAACATGAGCTAAAAGCAATATCCAGCCCAGGGGAAAAGAGGTATTGTCTACCTTTCTGAAGTTCCCTCCATTATACAGATATAACTATGTAACTCTTTCTCTCTCTATATATATATTTATAGTACCAGAGTTCACCCCTGGAAAGTGGGATGCTTGCTAGGGAAAAATGGGACATTGAGCAGCTGTGAGAAACCACATCCACAGTCATTTGTTTTAGTCGGATGGCGGAGGGGAGCATTCACACACACTGTCTGCCTCCGATGCTGCACAAAGAAGTGCAGGAAAGTTGCACTAGCAGTAATTTTGCAATGATTCTGACTTATACTACATTGAATCCAATCAAAGTAAATAGCAGAAGCTTCGTTTCATTGATTCCCCCCCTCCCCCGCATTTGAGAAATAACCACTGCTAGAAGGTCAAAGAACCTGAAAAGTTTATGGCATATACAAATAATCACCCAGTCCAATGCCTATTACAGTCAATGGGAGTCTATTCTCTTCAGTGGGCATTGGATTGGAGCCCAGGTGAAGGGCTGGGCATTCATAACTCTGACTCACTCAAGATCAGGCCAACTATAGGTTGTCTTGAACAATTACATTGTGTTATGGTATTTTTTTCCTCCAGCCTAAAATGTCTGAGACTATTTATTTTTAGCTACTTAATTTTATTAGTACTGGCTCTTTAATGTTTCATTTCCCATTTTTATTAACTATTTAAAAGTATAAATTCGATGCTTATTTAGTTCTTATGCAAATAAGTTCTCCTTAAACAATCATACTTAAAACTAATGCCCTATGGAAGAGTGCATGGAAGCCTAAGGGTTAATCTTCCTTTGCCAAGAATGGAAAACTTTAGCCTGCAGTTTTCACCTTGAGAGACAGACAAGTTTTTCCTGTCTGAGGCTTTCATAAGGGCATTTGAGGTAAAGGATCAATGCATTAACAGGTGGGTGTGGAACATGACATTTTTCTTAAATGTGCTTTTCAACATTTGTCCGTTTGTAGAGCAGGCGCCTTAATGGGGACAAATGGAGTGGAGGAAAATCAGAAAAATGCAAATGAGGTGCTTATTTTAGTCTAATCAATCTCTGTAAGGCTCTCGTATCTTACCAAGCATGTGTTTAGGAGGATAATTATGATAATTGATTAATGCAAAAAGCTTATTTCTACCCTGCATGCAGCATTTAACGAGCTTTGTAGCCACTCCCTCTGAGCCACATGGTTCAAAGGTAGTAAAGGGAACTTTAAAAGGGTTTCCAGACAAAATTTCAGATTATTTCATCCTAAACTGTATCCTTCAAAAAACCTAAAAAACCTCCTCTCCACATAAACCTCACATTTGCAGGTACCACTCAGATAATTGCATGTATGGGCAAGTCCTTGGGTGAGACTATATTTCATAGCACTTGCGTGCCAAGCTGTGGAATGTTCGCCTTTAATGTGTACTGCGCTCTGGAACTTGGCAAAAAATTCTAAAACTTAAGATGTGTTAATAATAAATGGTACTTTCATAGCTCCTTCAGACTGGTAGGGTCTACCTGAGGAGCCAGCGTGCAAACACTGAGTAGTTTGGGGCTCACTCTCTGTTATGCAGTTGGCAAATACTGTGCCCCAATTCTGCCCACCCTAGATTATTAGATACACCGCTTAATCATACCATAAAAATTATCACTGGCACCTTGAAGGCAACAAAACTGGTATGGTTACTGTCCTAGCCAACATTCCTCCACCTAACATATAGCGTCAGAATGCAGCCAACGAACTGATCATCATGATACAGCAAATGCCACTCTTGCCACTGTTCATTGATATATGGGATGCACCCTTCCATCAACTGCGTAGCAAAAATTCCATCTGGACAGTGCTGCAAACTTTCCAGCCAGCTGATAATATCTACAGCTCAGGCAGACAGAATGGGAGAGAGCCTCTGCCACTACCAGGAACTCCTACATCAACATCAGGTTGGATGAATGGCTGCTTGGCTTTAGGCTCCCCAGCCACCTCTGGAGCCAGCTTAACAGGTTCACGTGTGGTGTGGTTCGCTGCGCCAAGACCGACCATGCCTGGGCATCCAGGGCTGCCCACTATGTATCTGTGGTGCTGTGGAAGATGCTCTGCATGTGCTGGATGGTTGCTGTTTCCATGTTGGGCTTCCTGGAGGTCTTCTCAAGCTGAACACTGCTGACTCAGAGGCCATTGATTGGCTGATTTAGCTTTTATTTTACCTTGCCCCCCCCCCTCTCTCTATATATATATATGTATATATATAATCTTCTTCTATCAAAGGGTCTGAAAGCTCTTAATCACTAATGAAATAAGGCTCACAACAAGCCTATGAACTAGGTAAATACTGTTAACTAGATAAGTATTCCCCATTTTACATATGGGGAAACCAAGGCAGAGAGGTTCAGTAACTTGCCCATGGTCACAGAGTAGGTCTGTAGCAGAGCCAGTAACAGAACTGATCTCCTTACCTCCAGTGCTTTAGTTACCAGACCTTGCTTCCCCTCCTTTACCGTGGACTATTTTAAAGTGATGCATACTCTCACCCAGGCTGCAGCACTGTGGAGAATGCATGCAAGTCTACCGATGCACCATTGCAGCCAAACCAAGATGATCCTTTCTCCCACCCTTCCATGCCTCATCCTAAATCTTTTAAGCTCTTGCCCCATGCTGCAACAGGTACAAAAGTTCCCTTCAATTGCAAAAATATCTGTGCAATCCAGCTGGTGGTAATGTACTTCTAATCAGGAACTTGCTTCATTGCACTAACACCCTTTGCTGTCTCTGAGGTAGGGTTAACATCAGGGAAGACATGACCAAGAGAGTTAATCCTGATCTGCTTAATAGGCTAGAATGACAATTTTCAGAACATCAACCTCTGAAGGAGATCATTTTGTGGATTGTTGAACTTTCCAAAACGTTGGGTTCCATAATAACTATTAAGTCCATGTGACTCGAGTGGCTTTGAAATGGAATTGAATAGGATTCCTGGTTCCTTTTCAAAACAAAGACCTTTTTACATCATTTTAGACTGTTCAGTGCCTGTCATGTTCCTTTTCACTTTGGGGGAGATTTTCAGCAGTGGCTAAAGGATTTAGAAGCCTAAATCTAATGTTTAATTTTGACCCATCACCTCTGCAGGCTGTAACCACTACTCGGGCCACATCAACACACATGTCAGCAGCTCTTACCCCCTCAGGGCATGTGCACAAATAGTAGCCAGAACTGTATAATGTGCTTAGTTGACTTACATCTACACAAAGGAGTAGTTAGTTACATGACAGCAAAGCTCTTATGCGGTAACTGGCTATTGCTTCCTCTTCATGCTGCTTTTCTCCCTTGTTTCTCCAGAAGACTAAATGGCTTCTCACATATGATGGAATATGAAGCTACAGCTGCTGGCTTCTGAACTATATCTATCCAACAATGTTAGGTTAGACTGCGGCTTTCTCTTTGGATGGCTCCCTCCTCGTTAGCTCCAGAGGCAGATTCTGAGATCACATCACAGCTATCTAGAGAGCCTTAAAATTCCACATTCCCTGCAGGGCAAGTTCCATGGACTAATATTAATCCTATGGGGGAAAAGACAAGACCCTCCCCTTCAGGATACACATGGGATTTTAAGGCAGCAGGACTCTATCTATATCTAAGGCATCTGGTACCATCATGGTGGCATCAGGCACTCAGACACTGCAGTGATGGGGGACATAAAAGCACTTAGATCTATGCATCAGCTAAGAGCCCAGCTGCTGTGAGTTCTGAGAGCTCTCTTGTTCCTCTGGATGACACATAGTTCCCTTTTGGCTTTAGTATTGTTGTGAGAAATCTGCTTAGCTATAAGAATAAGATCCTTCATAAATTGTTTATGAGATCTGTGGGCAAAGACATTTAACATCCCAAAAGGGGCTGTTTGAAGCAAGCACCTGGTTCTGTATGTGTGTGTATAAATCTCCACATTTCCCATCTTTTAATATGCTGCCATGGATGCTGTTTCTTTCAAAAACAGAGTCCTTGGTGTTTACAGAAACATCATTCTTACGATCCTTCAATGCTGCAGAGATGAATGATGTATAAGTAATTGATGTGAATCTCCAGAAGGGAGTATCGCTGTTAGTTATCTTGATATGAGAAATTCAGGCCTGAAGGATAAATTATAACCACAAGATGAACTAGAGAAAAGCTAGTACTAGGTAGCTCATTTATCTAGCCAAGGTAGCTCTTAAAGGGACACTATCAAGGTAAGAATCACACTTCTTAAAATTTCCATACTGTGTTATCAGTACAACCTGAAATGATTAAAGATGAGAAATTTTTTAAAAGCTAATTTCTTTCTACCATTAATGCTGATTATTTATACAACTTACACAATAAATATACATAGGTCGGTACAGCTGGTTGAAATTTTTTTAACATTTCATGGAAGATTTCAAAATTGCAAAGTTGTTTCCACTTTTTTCAAAAGTTTTCCCAATGTTTTTATAGACGTTGTTATAAAAAAATGTTATCAATGTTTATCAACTTCTTTTGTTGAATGAAATGGGGATTTTCTGTAAATGAAAAATATTGATAATGTTCTGGATAAAGTTTCAATTAAAAATGTCATGGACATTTTCACAAAATATGAAATGTTTTGAAAATGTCAATTATTTTTGTGGCATTTTTCTTTTTTTCCCTTCTTTTTCTTTTTTTTTAAAAGGCCATTTTATGATGAAAAAACTGCTTCAAGAATTTCAACCGTCTTTACAGGTCAGTTTCATTTTTGTTTCCAGCCAGTTTCACTTTCCAATTATTATTCAAGTGAGTGCAAGAACAAAGATGATATTTCCGGATCTGCAAAAGTTTTATTCACACGTTGGGCAGAGGTTCAGCTCTGTTCGTCTTTCAGATGTATTGGGCTTTCCTATTCCTATACACATTACTCTCAACTCCTTTAGCCAGGTAGGTATCTTAGCTGCATTATAGCCATTTTTTACTGCTTTATGAAGAATAGGGGCTCTGGGGAAATAGGGACAGCCAGGAAAGCCCCCCACCCCCCACGAAAGACTTCTAGATTTACACTGCAAAACATAATCTCTTTCTTTCACCCTTACAACAAGCCTTAGGGTGAAGGACGGTTGCTTTCATCCCATTTTCTGAATTATTTTAAAGTGTTAATGTACTGTAGCTAATACACTGGAGGGGGAATTGCATAATGGCTCTTTGAGCTCAATCATACTTCAAACCAACTTTTGACATCTTCTGTTTCAGGACCCAATTCAGCAAGATGCTTAACCTTACTGAATCAGGGCCTAATAGAGGGCCTTTCAGCAGAGCTGCAAGGAAGGGTAAGACTAATGCCTTCAAGAGAAATAGACTGATACTGCCAGTACCCGGCCCACAAATAATTCAAAACCTTGGGAAAGCACTTTTGTTTGAAGCATGCTGTGCTCCGATACCAAAAGGCATGACATAAATACCTAGATAGATGGCTGATGTATAGTAGAATGATCTGTCTACAACTTCTGCAGCCGATGTATGATATGTGACTTAAATACCTTATTTTCCCTCGTAGACAGCACAACACAAGTTTATTGTCTAAAGGGAAACAAACAGCTGCCTTCAAATATAGAAATATTTAATGCGGTTCTCAAAATGTACTGTTTGTGAAGTACCATTTCATCTGGCCTTTTGTAATCCAAATGAATGCCCCTCAGATTTAGGAAACAAATCATGGGCATATGTTCTCTGAAAAGACAGCAGATGTTTTCACCAAAATAATGCACATGTACCTGCTCCTAGGTTCTCCTAGCAAGTCTAAACACTGACAGGGATTCTCCCGAGGCCATCAGGAAATCAAACACCCAGAGGTGGCTGCTTATTCAGGTGGAAAAATATCAGCAAGGGCTCTTAAACTAACAGAATTCTCCATGTACACTGTAATGATTGATGTCTGTCTAACCACAGAAACAGATCTTCAAACCACTTGAACAAGTAATTCCCAGGTCACATGTAAATGATAACCATTTCCCAACTTCCATCCTCCCTTTATCTTTTCTGATCAAACAGACTTGGATTGAGGGAGCAAATGGATTGGATGACACAAAAGCTCAGCGGTGGAATTAAGTAAGTGACTATGCTTGTGTTCAGGATTAACCAAAATAAAATGGCAAGGTGCAAAGTGTGTGATTTAGTGTCCTATACACTTGTCTCTAGTGATAAACCTCACAACCTTCAGCTGCATGCCTCACAATGCACCCAGCATGTGTGTATAAGAACACGGTAACAAAATAACTGTGCCATACAGTGTTAATTATACAATCCATTGCTAATGTACGTATGTGAAAGAAAACAAGAGGATCAACAGCACCCATGAGTATAGTGACAGTTCAGTGAACTCTGATCCCAATGTTTGATGGGTTGAGAGAACTAGACTCCTATAGCCTTTACTTATACAAGTATCAGTTGAGCTTGTTGCCTGAATGAGCTTGCAATATGAGGTCCTAAGAGAATATAATACCATTCTTGTCTACTTACAGGCGAGGGACACAAAACACTGGTGACCAGATCCTCATCTGGGATAAATCAGTATAGCTCTGACGACTTCAAAGGAGGTATGCTGATTTATAACCTCCGAAAATCTGGCCCTGTGCTATTTTCAGCTAAAGTACTTTAGCTCACACAGGAGAGCGTGGCCACAAAGAACTAGCGATATTTTTAAGTAATAAAACACAAGAGGCAGTACGACTGTTTGGAGCTATTCCATGCTTTAGGTGCACTGTGAGGTACAAAGCTGAAGGTCAAGTGAGTCCTAGCAACAAATTCCTAGAAACTGGGTGGAGAGATTTCTGTTGTTGAACTGATATTGCCACGAAAAAAATAAAATAAAGAAGGAAAGGTTTTTTTAGCTGCACATTTAATATAGATTACTCACTTGGGATTGGTGACTCAACATTCCACTAGGGAATAGGGATCCCGTCACAGTCACTTAACAATCTCTAGCTGTTTCCCACCTGTAATATAGGGTTTATTGTGCTTTGAGATCTATAGATGAAAAGTGCTCTATAAATCCTACATATTATTAACTATGGTGTCGGTTCAAACTGCCTGTAATCTGAAACCACTCTCTCACGTCCTGTAAATTCAGGAATCCAATGAAGCATTTGCACTGATAAACTCAAGAGGTGCAAGTACCTTCTCATGATTAGTAATTGCTGGCAATGGCAGTAGTAACTTAGTCAGTTTTTCCTGTGGCAAGTTATGTTGTTTTTCCAGGGTATCAGCACAGTAATCCAGTGCCTCTCTGAGTCTGCCCACACATTCATTTGTATTTTGTAGAGCGCTCCCATGTAAGAGAAAAATCCCATTGGTTCTAAAGTGAGCAGGATAAAGCCATATTGGCTTGTGCTCAGGAGTTCAAGGCAGTTTTTATAATAGGCTGCTATTGTTTGTGGCATGCAGGCGCTATATTCCCATGGCCTAGAGCAGGGGTAGGCAACCTATGGCACGTGTGCCAAAGGCGGCACGCGAGCTGATTTTCAGTGGCACTCACACTGCCTGGGTCCTGGCCACTGGTCTGGGGGGCTCTGCATTTTAATTTAATTTTAAATGAAGCTTCTTAAACATTTTAAAAGCCTTATTTACTTTACATACAACAATAGTTTAGTTATATATTATAGACTTATAGAAAGAGACCTTCTAAAAACGTTAAAATGTATTACTGGCATGCGAAACCTTAAATCAGAGTGAAGAAATGAAGACTCGGCACCCCACTTCTGAAAGGTTGCCGACCCCTGGCCTAGAGGTACTTCCAAGAATACAGACTGCTGGGTCACCGTGGTGGTACAAGGTAGTGTTGGTTTTAGGAGGAATGTGCTTACAAGCATGGGCATTTACTGTGCATAGAGAGATTTCTGGCTTGTTTAATGATACATCTTGTCATTTCTGCCTAATGGGCCTTGTTATGTGTGCCTAATGGTTACATTAAAATGTGCAAGCACAGCTCCTTACCAATATTATGTCAAGAATAATCTAATTACTACAAATGATGCATCTGGGTATGCATAAACGTAGTTGTTGATTTAAATGTTTCCCCCCACCTCTCCCTTGATATAACAAACCATATTTATATGTTGAACCTGCCTGAAGGCCTTCCTCATTGTCAGTCAAACCTATTTCAAAATGAAGTTGACACAAGAAAACTTCAGAGGTGCTACTTTGGGTGCTATTCTGAGTTGGGCATAACAGAAATACTTTCTCTTGTTATTCCTGTCTAACGCAGAAAAGCATAGGGCCTGATTCTGATCTCACTTATCCTGGCGTAAATCAAGAGCAGCTCCAATGAAATTAGTGATGTAATGCAAGTTAGATCAGATTATTTCTCTGTAGCAATAGAGGGGGGTGAAGTTCATGAACAGAGCAATAACAGGAAGTGAAAAAGTTGACACTTATTTTTAGGCCTGATCCCACAAACGCTTATGCACATGTGTAACTTTATTCACATGAGTAGTCCGACTGAGTTTAATAGGGCTACTCCTGTAAGAAGAGTTACTCCTACATAAGTATCTGTAGGATCAGGCCCTACTTTGCATTATATTTTATTTCTTTTTATTCAGTTATCTTGTATTGCTTTGTCCGCTATTTTTTCTTAATTCCATTTGCAGTTCTCTTTTCTAGCAAATTGCTTAGTTTCCTATGTTTGGCTTTATGTGCAGGAAAAAAAGGCTTCTCGGGGGGGGGGGGGGGGGGGGGGAGGACATAATTCAAAAACTGTTAAAGGAAATGTTATTAGCAAGAAGATTAAGTCTATTTTAGGATAAAGGTTTTGAATTAATGGAGGAAACTGAAACTAAAAGGAAACTGAATAATCTATTTTCTTTTTCCAAGCCAAAATGTAATAAAGATAACATCATATTTAGTAAAAACAAAATTTCATATGTAAAATGGCTCCAGTATAATGATCTAAGGTGTCAGTAACAGAGCTGAGAAAACTTCCTTTTATAAAAACATGGGTCCAGTTCTGCAGCTGATAAGTACGCGTTGAGCACAATGAAGCTATACTGATTTACACTAGTTGAAGATCTGGCCTATGAGTTTTAATAAAGTGCCCCTTTATAATACACATTAGCAACCGGTGTAAATCCAGAGTAACTATGGAGTTACTGTACTTCATAGTTACATTAGTACAACTAAGCACAATTTCGCCTTAAGTATCTGACAAAGCTGCTACGGAAAGAACTTCATTGAGTTTATTAACCATTGTGTAGCTCATTCACACAGGCCCATCATAGTCTTTGGAGAGAATGTCAATTTTCTTGCTGCATCAATGCCTTTGCTGGCATAGCTTCGGAGGGAGTTCATTTGCTGTCCCAACATGAAAATTGAGTGAGAGCATTTGCTAGGAGAAGGATGAAAGGGAACTCTGGTGATGAAGAACAGCGGGGGGAGGGGGAGGGGCATTTTTGGTGCAAGAAACGTTGAACAGAGCAAATTGCAGAACTGTGTCACCTTCTCCATAAACACCCCAGGGGAAGATGTGGTGGTTGCAGTGAGAAGTGGAGAAAAGGGAGAAAGGAATCCAGGCAGAATGAGCACGGAGTAATCATATCATCTGGATCAGACTCTCAATGAGTGCAGATCATCAGCATAGTTCCACTGACTTCAGTGAGATTATGCATGTGCTTAAGGTTATGCTCATTCTTAACTATCTTGTTGAACTGGGGCCTTAGTGACTCTACAACCTTCTACCGCCTCATAGTTAAAAGCGTTTTCTTTTAGCTCACATAGCATAGGCCTGTGCTTTTGGTGCTGAAGGTCCTGGATTTGATCCTCCCTCACATGCATGATGATCATGTGTGTGGTTTGCTATATATGCATGGTCAGGGAGCTGCATGGAACCTTGTAAGCTATGCTGCCAGGACTGCAAAGGAGACTGCCAGCACAATGAGGTCATGCATGCATCTGTGGGTCCTGATACTGAATCTCACATAGGTCTTTAGACACAGTCTTTGTTCCAATTTGAACTTTGAAATGAGGAATTTGCCATCCTACCTTAGGTGACCACGTCTGAAAAATAAGCCTACAGTCATATTAAAACAAAATGTAATTAATGCATATGAATAAAATCCTATGCAGATAACTAAATATATTATGATTTTAAAACAAACAAGTTCTGTGTCTCCCCTGCAACTGCTTTTAGGGCCTGATCTGAACATTCTGACGTCAATGTCAGTCTTTTTGTTGGCTTTGGATCAGGTCCCTGATCACACTAACTTGGCCACTTTGATCCTCCCAACCTTCCTGGGCACATACTGACTCCACACCCCCATCCTCCCCAGACAAACTGAATTAGGCCCTAATCCTGCAAGCTGATATACATGGGTGGATGGATCTCTGTGCCTACATGGAGCCTCACTGACTTCCGCGTGTCTTCATTCTTGAAATGTGCCTTTATTACTAGCTCCAAAACAACATCACCACACAAACCTTCCTACTCAAGCTGTTTAAGGTATAGGGAAATATTCAATTTCCCCCACACTCAATTTTATTAATAGATGCGCTGATTTGCTTCTAATTTTGTAGAAAAAAAAAAAGGTTTGAGATGAAGCCTCAACTAATTTATTCTTCATGAAAAAAGGCCTTTTAATATGAGTGGAGATGCTTTAATTCTGTAGCCTTTTTGTATTTTCTGTGTGTATTAAATATATTTACTGTCTTCTGTATGTTAGGAACCATGCACCTAATTAGAGCAGGATGTTTATTTGAAAAAAAAAAAAAAATCTAATTAGCATATATTAACATAACACTGCATTTATGACATCTTAATGGCATCAGTAGGATTTATGAATAAAATATAACCCGGGCATTTACATTTTTCAGTGTTCTGTTGCTGGCTGTAGAGTTGTGTATTGCGGGGGGTGTGGGATTGTAAACACCCACATAGTAAATTATCAATAGTCCAGCTCAGAGTCCCTTTGTACAGATTCTTGTGTTTGACTGATCCACAAGTATCCTATTATGCTTTGTTCCTTGAGAAATATTACATAATTTTTTGCATTAATGGGTCAAAAGAAGGGGTATACACAAGGGCTAAAGGGCATTTATGCACATAACTGCTTTCAGCTATGAAGTCAAAAGAGAGGCTAATATTGAAATTTCTGTTCTCACTAGTCCCGGCAGTATATGAATATTACTGTATGCCCAGAACTGGCCCATGTATTGTACACAATACAGGATAATGCCACCCATTGTATGGGGTTTTTAATTAAGGAAGGCAATTGTGAATAACCTTTTGAAGACTCTCCAAGTGCTATCTGGGCCTGATATCCACACCTTCCTCCATTTAACTTTGTGCAGAGTTAGGGCAAGATGCTGCCAAAAGGATTCCACCTGTGCAAAGCGAGTGGCAAATTCAAGGCAGTGGAGAATCAGGTCCATGGAACTCCACATGTTGATCTGACATGCGACCTTTTCACAAAGGAACTGGGCTGTATTCTGTGCAACTGATGCGCATCTAACTTTGCCAGGCGCCATGTAGTTTTTAGTGGGTTTAGGCAAGTAGGTCTCACAAGTGCCAGTGTTCAGTGTTGGATACACAAACAGTACACTTGCTACCACTTTATAGCACCGTTAGTGTGAACAAAATAGCAACAGACAGATGCATGTCCCCATGAATAACTGGCTTCACCAGTAAAAGATTAGAATTGATCTGTCATGTGTCATCAACAACAGTCACCAATCAGATATCTCCATGCATCATTGAGAACAACAGATTAGTTTCAGTCAATCCGGGCTTTGGCATGGTCTCGTGCTGTCTCTACCTGCACCCTCCAAACTAATGAGGGTTAGATTCTGCAAACAGCTTTACTGACATCAGGAGGACTACTCATGAAATAAGGTGCTATTCAGCATGAGGAAAGTTGCACAGTTTGGCCCTGGATGATTGGAACAGTGAAAAGAAAAGCTGTGAAGCACACATAATAGTATGTGACAGCTTGATTCTGCACCCTGCACTAAGTAGGGCTTACTAACACATGCTGTAAGTGCTACTCATTGTGAATAAAGGGTAGCTGCATTAAGTTCAGAATGAGGAAACTAAGGGTATCTTAGAAGTGACGAGCATCTTGTTTATTTTTTCTGTATATCTTATATTCCCTTGAATGGTTCAGTAGAAAAGTTTGACATATTTCACTGTCACTTGATCTCTGAATGTTTCTGCCCATTTTTTTAAAAAAGAAACTGACTGTTTAAATGGTATCTTGCAAGGGCTGTCAAGCAATTTTTAAAAAATAATTCATTCCTCTCATGTGCTCATGGTCTTTTTAAATATACAGCAGCAGACTCTCCTGGGGATAGTTCTTTTGGTTTGTGCTACAACATACTTTGATTTTTTTCTTTTTCTTGCAGCTTCCAGAGCAGGTGTGGCATTCTGCAAAAAAGACGATCAAGTGAAAGCATGAAGGGGAATCTTGTCCCCTTCTCTGAGTGTGTGTGGGATGCCAAAAAAGCAGTAGGACTGGTTAAGGTTCGGCTGCACAGGAGAATACAATATGGGGAACCCAAAGAGGGGGTTTGCAGACCCTGCATGCCAGCCAGATATACTTGTTAAGGGGCTCTTTCCATGCTGTCATCTGCCAGAACTGGATGTGGATACCTCAGATAAATGCATCCCTTCAAACACTCTCTCTCATCAGCCCTCCACTTGATTGATGAGTAAAAACTGGCCCTCAATCTCATTTAAATAAACAAACAGTAAGGGCACGTGAGACATATTATTCGTAACAGTAATAGATAACACTTCAATGGTGCTTTTCGGTCATTAGACTCAAAGCACACAATGATCAGGTACCATTAAACATCTTTATCTCCATTCTACAGGTGGGGAAACGGGGGGCAGAGTGATTTGTAGTGTTTTGGCCAAGGTCACACAGCGAGTCAGTGGTGACAGAGCCAGAACTGGAACCCAGTTCTCCTACCTCCCGCACTTGTGTCCTATTTACCGGAGCACACTCGCAATGCAGATGAATACACCTATAGTTTAAGCTTGTGTGTGCCCATGAGCAGACTTGGAATGCAGATGCATTGGAGGACAACAGCTTTTGCTATACGCTACAGAGGGCTTTGCAAGATTAAGGTCATGATGGAAGGCACGATCCTCGGCTTTATAGTGTAGTAATGATGATTGCCATTAGTTATGATAATTAGTTTTCTTTTTAAAAAAAGGAACAACAGTTTTTTTCAGATGTTGACATACAGTACTTTCCATAGTACATTTTAGGCCAAGTATTTTATGTAAATAAAATAAAAAGTAACACAATTCACTAAGGACCAGATTCAGTGGAAAGTCTCCTATTAACTGGAATGGGCTTGGGATCACATATAAACACATATAAATGACAAACTACACTGTCAACATTTGCTATGTGATCTTGTACCACACACCACTGCTCTGTCACATTTATTAGTGTTCTTTTTGCTTTTGATGACCCATGTATTGTGTTTCTAAATTTCATCAATAATGCAAAAGTATTCATCTCAGGATGTTGGTTAGAGCAGTGGTTCTCAACCTTTCCAGACTACTGTACCCCTTTCAGGAGTGTTATTTGTCTTGTGTACCTCCAAGTTTCACCTAATTTAAAAACTACTTGCTTACAAAATCAGACATAAAAAATACAAAAGAGTCAGAGCACACTATTACTGAAAAAATGCTTATGTTCTCATTTTTACCATATAATTAAAAAATAAATCAATTGGAATATAAGTATTGTACTTACATGTCAGTGTATAGTATATAGAGCCATTATAATAAGTCACTGTCTGTATGAAATGTTAGTTTGTACTGACTTCGCTAATGCTTTTTATGTAGCCTGTTGTAAAACTAGGCCAATACCTACAT
The DNA here is from genome assembly GCA_003942145.1 of Platysternon megacephalum. Classification (NCBI taxonomy): domain Eukaryota; kingdom Metazoa; phylum Chordata; order Testudines; family Platysternidae; genus Platysternon; species Platysternon megacephalum. The sequence continues at coordinate 10,828,418 of QXTE01000018.1, read as the reverse complement.
GAGTTGATGTACCCACTGGAAGATCTGTGAGTAACCCCAGGGGTACACGTACCCCTGATTGAGAACCACTGGGTTACACCACTCTAGAATGTGTGAGGTTAGTCTTTTCTTGCCAGATAGTAATTTTGTAATGAGATTTAGATCAGTGTCTTGTTATACTATAATGTTGAGTCCAACAAAATCTTCCCTTGCTCTAGCTGGTGTTTCCATAATTATTTCCAGTGCTGTTGCTTTGTAAGAACAACATATTGTCGCAGCTATTATGAAAAACAAATGCAGTGTTTCACAGTAATTCCTAATTATATCTCATTTACTGATTTTTATAGTAAATCCAGAAAGCATGATTCAGAATTCTGAAGTCAAACTCAGTTGGTAAGACAAGCTATAATATGTACATGTGTGTGTACACACACACACAATCTTAATACAATGTATTCATTAGTAACCAAATTATCCAGATGTGACCACTAATTCTGAAGCCTTATCTTGAGGTATGCTGGGTCTAATTTGCAGAAGTGCTTAGCAGCAGTTGTAGTCAATGATAGCTACGAGTGCTTAGCACCTCTAAAAATCCAGCCTTATTTATTTTAAATTGGACATCCATAATTAGTGATCACTTCCCCAAAAAAACCCTGGCTTAAGTTTATATACATTTAACTGAAGCAAAGATATGTTAAAGCCCTGATTTTAAAGTTAAACAGGATTAGGGTTAGAGGTTAATGAGAAATATTTTTCTGGTTGGACCATAACCCCTGCCATCCCCTGCAGGGGGCACTTGCTTAACATAGAGGTCCATATTCACCTCATGGTGCTTGCGCTCTTCCATTACCATTCCAGTCTTGCCAGTGCTTCAGAACCTATGTAACTTTGTTCACATGATTTTGACAGGATTACTCCCACGTGTAAAGTAACAAGTGCTTAGGTGGTTTGCAGAATCAGGACTAAAGTAAGTAAAAATATGAGGTACAAACAAATGCAATGGAGAGTTTGTAAGTCTGTTAGAATAATGAATAAATCATCATAAAATGTGGAACACAAATTAAGATCTTTGAATGACAGATGCAATAGAAGTATTTTTATTAATTAGAACTACATTGTGCACATGTAAGGATATTTCAGGACCATAGCTTACTTTACGAACCTCGCAAAGCAGACAAACACTGCTTGCTCTAGCAGACATAAACTGCTACTAACTACGCTTTCAAATCCCAGGAGCAGGTTTATTTTCAACACAGGTACAGAATACCACACTGCAGTGATCAACTGAAATGTAACAGACCGATGATTTGGCTACAGGTAGCACAAACAAAGAATGTATACAAACTAAGGCAAACTCTTTGTCAGAGAATAGCTTGAAACAGGACTATTCCTAATACTTATATCTTTTTTTAAACCTAAAAGACCTTTTTGCTGTTTCTGTATACAAGGAGCAAAACACAGGTATCGTGCTCAGGATACTGGACATACGTCACAAGTAATTTACAGTGGGAAACTGCAGTACCTAATTAATCCTGGGTCCTGGAGAAGATGCTAAAAGGAATGCAGCCCTAATATGCGACTGATGCCTCAAGAAAGTACACAAGATAATCTGTATGAATATCATATGGTGCTTCCCTGAGGTTATTTGGCAACCTGTGTGCTTCTGAGAAAGTGGTAACAGCTGCCTTGAGTAGCACTGATAGGAATGAGTGGAGCTGATTCAAATCTCTTCAGTAGCACAGTACCTGAAGGAGTCAGGCTCTGCCAGTGGAAACAGCTTAACATCTTCACAGGCAACTTTCAAATACACTATCAATGTTGAAAGCCAGAACTGTGACAATAAATAAGTACATTACAGGAGTTTCAGGTCATGTTGGGACAATTTTTGCTGTTTCTAATCAGCAGCAAGCCAGTTTATGATTCACTTACAGATCAGGGGCAAGAGCAAGAAAAATGAGCTCTTGTTCTTTCTCTCTATCCTCTTCAGCATTTGTGACTTCCAATCTGTGAGGTTCGCAACATATTTAGTAAATACACGGATGCAAATTCATCCTTGCTGTAACTTCATTGACCCACTGTTCTGGGACATATGTGACCCATCTAATCTAACTGTGGCCCAGTTCTGAAAACATTTATGTAGGTGCATTGACTTCAATGGAACTACTAATGTACATTAAATTACACAAGTGTTTGCAGGGGTAGAGCCTGAATTTCCATACCGAGAGGTCTATCTTAGGCATCTGCAAAGCACTTGTGATTGTAGTATGTAGGTGCTTGCCTGTGAACAACCACCAAAATATCACATCTTGTTTGCCGTGTGCTCTTGATCAGAGAATTACACTAGGGAGGTTAGGTCCAAACTGGATTTTTCCCCTTTAAAAATATTTCTTCCATGCAATCTTCAAAAAGTGTTGTCATCATGGAGGGGCAAAGGGTGTTTTAACAAGATCACGCTGCACCATTTTGGTGGGTTTTGTTTATTCGTTTTTTGTTTTAACTCCTTGCAGGTAGTTTTTTCTCCGGGAGTGATCTATGTGTGCTAAATTCAAATTGGTGCACACACTGTTTGCCCTGTTGATTGCTTCTATGCCTTAGATTTCTGCATTTCTCCTGAGGATGGTGTTTGCCTGCTTCCCTATTTAGCATCCCCGTGCAAGATACTTAGGGGTGAAGCTCTGTATTCTAACCACATTCATGGCTCCCACTGACTTCAATGAGAGATGTGAGCAGGCATCAAAAGACACAAAATGCAAACAAAACCTGATCTTAAATCTTCTCTTTTGATGTACAATAATGAGGTTTGCTCATTAGTGGATCATGACACTAAGAAAAATTCCACCAAATGTTGGTGGAATGTTTGCAAAACCGGGCAATACTGTACATACAAATTTTCGCTGCCAATGTTTGTAAAATGTAATTGACATATCTAGTTTTACCAAAAATTCTTCATCCCTTCTACCAATATGTCAAACAAGATGCTAAAGGTATTTAGAAGCCTATTCTTATCAGAATTCGGCTAATATAACTATTTTGAAGCTTTCAAGAAAGTACATACCAAAGAGTCTTCCTGGTACTGTGATGGGATTACACATGCAGTGATCTTAGCTTCTTCTGTACTATTATAAAAACAGCACAATGATTTGGCTGTTGCCTTTTTAACAGAAGTTGGAATAATAAGAGATAGGGCTTGTATCCACAGGGAATTTGACCGGCAGTATAATTATACCACTATAGTTCTGCCGGTCAATTTCCCTATGTAGATATGTTCCCAGTGTCATCTGGGGAGGAGTAAGAAGGGCTGTCAACTTGCTCACACTTGAGGGTGACACCTGCAAATTCACTCTGTCAGTCATTCTTCCTCTGACACTGAATTGCTACCCTGCCTGTCTAATTTAAATATATTTTAAAAAACTCTCTCTCACCATTTAGTAATTTTTTATGCATTTCCCATAACAATACTTCGGTTAGAGTCTAAGGACAATGAGTTGTAGAAAATTAAAGCTGCCACTCAGATATGAGCAGTATTTTCAAACTTACTCATGCATATATGGAATGTATCCTTATTTTGTGTCTGCCTCTTTTGGCTCATACACATTGCATTTCCTAATACGATTTGGGAGAATCATTTTGAATTATTGGACTTTACTCACTACAGGAATCACCACCTTAAAAATCAATCAATCAAGGATGTGATGTACAAAAATATACTTGCCTTATTTATTGTGGACAGTGACATTTATTTTAATTTTGGATAGGACTGCTGAGTATGCTAGTAAATATTCAGTAGTAGATGTAGTAAATGTAATAAAACCTTAATAATATAAGATTTCACTACAGTATCCGTTACTAAACCCAGGTCTACACTTCAGACATATATCAGTATAGCTAAATCGCTCAGGGGTGTGAAAAATCCACATCCCCTGAGCGACATAGTTATATCGATGTAACCCCGTATAGACAGCACTGTGTGAACGGGAGAGCTTCTTCCATCAACACAGCTATTGCCTGAGCGGGAGGTGGGTTAACTCTGTTGAGAAGCGAGAGAAGACTCCCGTTGTTTTGGAGGGAGGCGGAGGTCGCTGGTTTTAGAAGCAAGGTTCTTTATTGTCCATATCTGGCTCCGCTTCCGAGCAGGGTCATGACACCCAGGCCCAAGAGATCAGATTATCTCTGACACTGCAGGGTCTCCCGAGTCAGTGTCACTTGCTGGTTTTCACACCCAAGTAGGGATCCATTTAAAACCAATCCCCACCTTTAAAAACAAACCAACCCACAAACGTATTTCTGTCAGTTGGGCTGGGCCAACGGTTCTTTTGTTGGCAGTTTACTTGGGGGGAGGGGGGAGAAGGGGCAGAGTTGGTTTAAGGCTCCCCTGGCCTAGATCCTTGATTCAACAAGTTGGGGCGGGGCGGGTAAAGCCTGCTGCTGCCCTAAGGCGATGCACTAACACCAGCCACCCTGAGGCAAGGAGGGCCACGCTGCAGGCGGCCTGCCAAGCAACCAGCGGGGGGACTGACGGGCCAGCCTGAGGGGGCCTTGGGGTAACACGGCGCCCTACATCTACGCCTGGACCATGCCCTGAGGCCTGCCCAGCCCTCCCCCACGGAGCCTGGCAAGCAGTGGCTACCAGCCCTCGGTCCTCTCAGGCTTCCGGAAGTTCCTTCCCCTTTAGGCCCCGCCACCCCTCCCGTGCCGCCCCAGCTACGAAATCGACCCCACTTGCCCCTCTTCTCTTGCCAGTAGCGTCCTTACCTCACCCCGCCCGCCCCCCCTCCTCTCGGATTGGCTGCTTCTCCTGCTCATCGCGTCCATCCCTGCCTCTGACTGGTCGTCTGGCCTCCGCGGAAGGTGGCACAAGCCGCTTCCTGATCCGTCACGGGAAACCTCCCCGTTACGATTTGAAGAACGACAGCTCCATCAGCATCCGTCACTCGTGAGAAAGGCTGTCAATCACCTTGAGTTCCCGCCTTCAAGCTCTATTGGCCCGGTGACCTTTTAGGGGGTGGGTTTTAGCTGCGGGGAGAGCCGGTTGGTCAGTTGGGAGAAACAGCGCTATGCGATTGGCCAGAAAGGTGAAGAAGGTGCGGCCATTCGAGGTGAGGGTTGTGTGAGGTGAGGGAATCTCGCGGGGTCTCGCCGGCACTTGGCGGGCAGGCGCGTGGTGATTGGATAGCAGGGCCAGGCAGGCGGGACTGAGTCTCGGAGTCTCTGCAGCGGCCGAAGCCTATGGGCTGGCTGAGCTCTGCTCTGCACGGTGATTGGCTAGGGGCGGCTCTCGCGGAGCCTGGTGGGCCGGGTCCGATTGGCTGCGGGCGGGTGTCGGGCACGCGCCCTGCATGGGTGGTGGGGAGGGGAGGCCGGGTGCGCGTGCCCGCCGCTCGCTCGCTGTGCGCTCCGCTCAGGGGCTCCGTGAGGAGGTGAGTCTCGGCAGCAGCAGCGGCGGCGCCGGCGGGTCGGGCGGCCGAGGAGAAGGAGGCGGCGGCTGCCGGGGGGCGGAGCGGCGCCTTGCGGCGGGGGCCTGAGAACCCCCCTCCCTCCTCTCCTTCCCGCACACACTCTGCGGGAGACCCTCTCCCCTCCCCCCATCCCGGCTCCTGCTCCTTCCCCTCCCTGCCTGAGGGGGGGGCTGCAGCCTCCGGGCTCCCCCCCACCCACGCCCCCCGCCCCGCACTGGGTCAGGCTGTCAGGGCCCCGGGGAGGCAGCCGCAGAGGGGGCTGGGGCTCCTGGCGCCTCTCGCCCTCATCTCCCCCCCTCGTTTTCTCCTCCCCCCTTTATTCTCCTCTCATTCCCTTCCCCACTCCTTCATTTGTCACTTTTCCTCTCCCTTCTTCCATCCCTCCTCCTGTCTCACATCTTGATTCCCCCCCCCATTTATTTTATCCCCTTCTTTCCCTCCCCCTTCTGATTCTCATCCCTTCTCTGGCCGCTCTGTGCGTGTGCACAGCGAGCTTCTCTGTCTTTCCAGGGAAAGTTGCGAGCCTCCAAGTTTGTAGTCTATTTCAGGGGGTGGGGGTATAAAGAGGGGAAGTGATCTGGCGGATCTCTGTGAAGGTTTTGACGTAGAGGATGTGGGAATGGAAGGGGTAGGCTTGTCAATACTCTCAAACTATTCCAGGGGGGTGACTTCAAGTCCTTTTTCCGGGGGGGAGGGGGAGTGATCATTTTATTTCTAAAGACTGGCGCAAAAAGCCCCAACAACCCAAGGATGGAGTTTTAGTAGCCAACCACGGCAGAACTCTTGGGGGGGAAAGGGGGGTTTGGGGGCGCACAGGCTCACGTGTACGTGAAAAGATTCGTCAGATTGCTTGGCTTGATGGAGATGTGAAGCTAGTTGAGCTCAATGCTTTTAAAGGTGGGCCGTGTATGATGAAACCTGACTTCTTTTAAAGTGTAGCAAATTTCATTTTTTATGGCCAAATGACAGCTTGACCCAGTTGTTATCCAGTCAAAGGGCATTTTTTTGAATGTCTCTTTGTGGCACAACAGCCAACGCAAAAATGATGGCGGCTTACAATGGCGGTACGTCTGCAGCTGCAGCTGGTCACCACCACCACCATCATCACCATCTTCCTCACCTCCCCCCTCCTCACCTCCATCACCACCACCACCCTCAACATCACTTGCATCCAGGCTCTGCGGCTGCAGTACATCCCGTACAGCAGCATGCCTCTTCGGCCGCTGCGGCGGCCGCAGCTGCAGCCGCAGCTGCGGCCATGTTAAACCCAGGGCAGCAACAGCCATATTTCCCATCACCGGCACCGGGTCAGGCCCCTGGACCAGCTGCAGCGGCCCCTGCTCAGGTACAGGCTGCAGCAGCTGCTGCAGTTAAAGCGCACCATCATCAGCACTCACATCATCCACAACAGCAACTGGATATTGAGCCGGACAGACCTATTGGATATGGAGCCTTTGGTGTTGTCTGGTGAGTACAGAAAATAAACTTAGCTAATTTTTCCTTTTCATTATTTGTCAAATCATAACTCATTTTTGTCATTTGGGCCTGAATACAAGAAAACTACTTACTTACAAATTGCTTTTAGTGATTCATATCTATTGTAGAAAGTTGGTTTCACTTGGTTTTGTGGGGCAACGACCTCGTACCATTAGGCCATGCCATAAGCCAAGTCAGTTTTTGGATGACACCATTATTTTGAGACAAATGCAACATATTTATACATACCTTAAAAACTTTATACTACAAGAATGAAATGGCATTTGTTTTCCTTAGAGGTGAACTGCACAGCTTTAAAACAAAATATCAATTTTAGATGATGATGATTGAGTAATAGAATATACTTTTAGACTTAAGAGTTTCAAATGGGAAATGTGAAAATTAATTTTTTTCTTTAGACACCTGCCAAGATTTTAGTTGAGCAGGCTACATTTGCTCTACAGTAACACATTACAGACCACCTAAGAAAGACAGTGATCCCTGTATTTTGCACTTTCCTCATAAATGGGTATTTCTATCTTACTGTACCTCTGAATGTCCTGTCTTCTCCCTGGCCACTTATTTCAGTAGATCTTATTTTTGGAACTTAATCTCTTAAAATAGAATTTGTGACCACTCCAACTTTAGCCTATTTAATTCCCTTTAGCCCTTCTTTCCAGGGTCACTGAAAGAAAACCAGCATTTATTTTTCATTTTTATGATGTGTTGATTTTAAATCAACAAATTTACCACTGACTTGAAGATGCGTTAGAAACACGAAGTATGTCTGGGTTTTGTTTTTTGACAGAGCAGGCATATTGCAGCACACTTCCTGTATCACAGATATGAAGTCACAAGCATATAATTGTGGCGTGACCTCACAAAACTTCTCACTGTATTTGTTTAATATAACTTATTGGTGTCATTTAAGGGACATCTGCCTTAGCAGCTTTCCTATAATTTCATTTTACTTAATTAAAAGTACTGCACCCTTTAAAGCTGTGATTGTCTTTGTATGCTGGTACGTATTGCAGCTCTAGAGTGTTTTACAGTAGAAGTCTTTGAAAAACAAGACACTATTCTTTTTTAAAGGTAGGTGATTGCTAAACTATCCAGACAAATGTATTTGTTACAAAATCATGTTTTTAAGAAGACAAAACTTGTGGCTTAAACTAGATAAGCCTTAAGGGGCTGAGTTAATATTTTAACCTGCATTTTTACTGTTTAAAAGGAAACTTTGAATTTCGAGATCTCCATACTGTAAATTAATGACATATTAATTTTTCGAAGTCAAGAGATGACACATGTTTATAAAGAGCCTGAATTGCTGTATCCCTAGTGAAGGTGTTCTTGCCACACTATTTAGTGTAACGTGATTTAAGTTTAAGATAAAAACTAGAAAGAAGTCCACTGTAAAGATATATCCAAAGATTATTTCCACCTGTCCTTGATTTTTATTACTCAAGATATATCTATGTCTATATTTTGGAATATACTTTACTGTAGGCTTTGTTATTTTTGGCTACTATGTAAAATCACATCCTATTCTTTATCATTTGGTGCATACATACATTGCTACTGTATGCATTTCCTTAGGTTTCTGTTTTGTCTGTTCTGTTTGCAAACAAGCTGCAAAAAGAGACCTGCTTTTGTTATTTTAGTACTTTGTAAATATTTCATTTTGATGAAATAAAAAGATGCAGAGTAAATAGTAAAGTATGTCAGCATTAACAGTGACAGCAAGAAAAAGGAAAATATGTTGTTGAAATAGCAGTTGACTGTGTGACTACAGTAGAATGATGGCCAAATGTTTCACTGGTATTAATTTAGCCCTGATCCTCCAATTGGATCCATGCAGATGGAAGGGTCTCCCAGTGTGGCTTCAGTTGCAGAATTGTGATCTCAATATTTACTTCAAGATAAACTGAAATTTTTAATTAAAAATGGTTAAGATCACCATAGTGTGGCGCACAGGTATTATCCAGTATGGAACTTAGTATATTCCTATGCACTGAGCAATTCGTTATGTTTAAATTATATATTTGCAATTAGTTCCTGTTTTGCACATGCTAAATTCTAAGATAATTCAGTGGTTCTTGCTCTGCCTTTGGCATTTGATGTTATTGCTTGCAGGTGAAATGCATCCAGAATTTAAGATTTAGCATGTAAGCAAATTGTGTTTTAAAATATAAGAATGCATTTATAATTTAAGTTTATCTACATGAAATCACCTACAATCATTTAGATATGAAAAATGTAAGTTTGGTACCTGTGTAACCTGAGAGCTGTAATAAAACCTAAACTAATTTTATATAATGAATCTCTCTCTTCCTAAACACATAGTGGCACTAATTAATTGCTGAAAAAAGTAATGCATGTGATTTTGAAGGATATTGGTATTACTTCTGCATGTAGATGAGATATTTGTAGAAGTAATCCTGCAGTTTACCATTCAGATTTATCACTGAATAGTTAGTCAACTGGGACTTGATTTATCTTGGTGCTGAATGTAGCTAGTGAAATAAGTTATCAGCAGTGGACAGTTTTGTAAAGGTATTGAATTTCCTGTTAGCTGGCTGGTAAAGATTTTGTTTTGACAATTGTATTAATGTTTGTAATTAACAGTGCCTGTTAGGTTTTGTTTACATCCAAAGGTTTTAGTTTATTTGGCTGGTACTCTGATGTTTTGGTGCAGCCAGTGTGCTGTTGTACTTCACCACTCATGAGTTGTAAAAGCATCATGCTTCAGTGTTTTCCATACTATCTCATTCAGACTTGTACTGCTACTGTTGTCCGTATACACAGATTATATCCTTGTTTATGTGGGCACCACTGCAGCATAATTTGAGTATCCTTGACAAATGTCATCTCCCTCAACTACAGGTAGATTCTGAAATAAGCTTAATTTAGCCGGTTTAGCCATAAGGAATCTCCAACAGACTGAATAGCCATAAATAAATCACTTTACTGTTCAGGGTCCAGTACGTTTTAGTAAAGAATAAACAGGTACGTGCAGTAACTTAACCAAAGACTGGTACTTACGAAAGGTTGGTGAAAGTGAAAAAAAGTTGTTAAAAGCAGTGAAGGGTTTAAAAGTGCCTTAGCCAGGGACATCTAAAATTTGTTTAACTGAGGTCTCTGTTGTCAACTTGCCAATAGTCCAAGGACTACAACTTAACTTGCTTAAAACAGTCGTTCGCAGATGTCCTGGTCTTTAAAGGATCAGTGTAAACTCAAAGTTAAATTTGTTAAAAATTCTGTCTTATAAATCTTTATCCTTAGTGAAAGTTTTGTGTGTATTCCTTATTTCATCCTATATATGTTTTTTGGAAGACTCCTGTACATTCTTAGAATGTGCACATGCACAAGGAGCTGTCCTCCAGGGGAGTGCTTCTGTGTTGCTAGGGAGACCTGCTGCCAGCTGGTGGGATTCCCCTACAAAGAAGGGGGCTGTGGCTCAGGGGCTTGGTATCAGAAAGGAAGAGAAAACGCTAGTGCCTGTAAAGATTCCCCAGGATGGATGTAGAGAAGCTGAAGCAGCCACTGCAGAGCACCCCACTGCACCCTGGGCCAATGATGAGGGATGGATGCTGCCAGGGAGCCCCTTAGGAGAGCAAACAAGTAACTACTTGTGCTGCTCGTGGGAGTTGGATCTGTTTTTGCTGCCAGCGTGCTCCCACAATAGGAGGTGAAGGGCATAAAGGGATTGGGAACACTTCATGGTGGTCAGGAGACACTATAGATGCTTATAGCTCCAGTAGTATCTGGAGCATCCCTCCCAGAAGGGTGAGGAACCAACCAGTGCTGGAGAAGATCTGTTGGGAAACCTTCTTAAGTGATTTTGACAGTTTGCTTGCATATGTGGGGAGCATGGGTTTGTGTGTGGGAGGGAGAATAGTGTTTTAGAAGGTGCTTACTACAGCTACTAATGTTAATACCTAGATCTTAAATAGTGCTTTTCATCTGTAGATCCCAAAGCACTTTTCAAAGGAAGGAGGTCAGTGTCATTATCCCCATTTTACAGATGAGGAAACTGAGGCATGGGGCTTTGAAGAGATTGGCCTAAAGTGACTGAGCAGGCCAGTTGTGGAGTTGGGTACTAACCTGAGGTCTCCTTAATTCCAGTCCAATGTCCTATCCATGAGGATACAGCATCCCTACTTGTGGTCCATTTCCTAAGGTGTGTGGGAGAAATACATTTAGTTTCTTAAAAGGTGATGGTAAGAGATTGCTTTTGGAGGGAAGTCCAAATTTAAAGTGGTGTAAATGTAATGCACAGAAAACGTACAAACTCTAAAAAGCTTAAAAACTTGATAGCTTAATTTACTAGCATTCACATTTTAAGTACAGGTCTGTCTCATCTTACGCTGGGGTTACGTTCCGCAGTCAGCACCTAAAGCAAAAATTGCATATAGTCAAAATTACATTGAGTGTAATGGCGGGCGGAATCGCCTGCACTACAGAAACTTTATTTAAATTATTTTTCTCTTTTTTGTTTTGTTTTTTGTTTGTTTTTGCTGACCGTGTAAAGCTGAAATCGCGCATGTTAAATGCGCCTAAGATGCGACAGACCTGTACATAGATTTGAATAGTGGCAACTTCCACTTTGTATTCTTGTGTAGTTCATGGAAGAGGATGTATATGGCTTCCAGCTCATTGTATAATGTAATGTCCTCTCACTGGTGCATCTGAACTTCAGGTGCTAGGATGTCAACATATGTTTGTATACAAATTATGTGTATACAAATAAACGTATGAAAAGAAAGTATTTCTGGTTGTTCATATAAAGATGGGACTGTAGCTTGAAACTGTATTAAAGATAAGGACAGTCAGGAGATGCAGTTGATCCCTGGCCTGTACTTAGATCTGAAATGGTTAAAGCAAATACTAAGTAACTATTGAAAGAATGATTATTTGTAATTGATATTAAGTGGATAAAATGTGGGCCTGAAATTTGTGTTTCAAAGTGACGTACATCATTGATATTAAATGCTCCAGCTATGAAGATGTTTCTTGAATCAACTGATAACCTTTTAATATTTTTGTGAAAGAGTTTTGTGTGCTGAGCAAGAGTACAGTACAGATTATTTGTTTCGGAAAAAATATGTTGGAGGGTATAGTAGAACAAACAATTGAGGCTGTAAGTTCAGAATCCTATAAACAAGTGTAGGATAAACTCTCCTTTTGTGTCCAGATGCTGATGGGAACCAGGATGCTGTTTTGCATTGGGTGTTAATGCAAATCCAAGCTATAAAAGCCTAGAGCTAGTTTAGTAAAGTATGGAAACTCAGCAGATAGTTGAATGATTAAAAAGCTTTCATTAAACAGCTTTCAAGAGGAGTTTTGTTATGTTTGCAGACATTAGCTTTTGTGGAGCCATTTTGTGTGAAGGTAATTTTCCAATGACACAAAGATCACCTGTGAGAACCAGGAGACACATTTATAGTGGTGGTGTTTTTTTCCTGCTAGCAAACACTATGTTATCCATTCAGCAAATGAATCAGGAAGTGATTCTAACAATCAGAAAAATATTCCTGTGTTGACTGACATCTGGGAAGGCGGTTACTCACTTTGTTTTCAATTACTTCATCTGCAGCTTTGCAATAATCTAGAATGATTTTTCCAATATTGGCATAAAAGAAAACCTAGCTGAAAGTTTTTCCTTGGAGTTTTAAATGCTAATGAGGCTGAGTAATACTTGAACTGCAAACAGGAAATGCTAGCTCAACTAGATATAGCCAGGTATCAGTAGGAGGCTGTGGAAGTAGTAATCCATACTGATAACATATTATCCATAGAGAAGGCCACTGCTGAAACTGTTGTAACAAAACAAAACACGCTAATTGAGCAAACCTGAGACAATTCCAAGGAGACTATTGAAAAAAGTACTAATATGACTAATGGTCTGGAGTTGGTCTTTGCCAAGTAAAGAATATAACTTAATTTTCTTCTTTTTTCCTGAAGAAAAATCCCCTATTCAAAATATGCCATAAAATATCAGTTTTTCCCAGTAAAACTCTCTCTCCTCATGATGGACTCTAGAACTCTGTTTAGGAGTGTATAAATAAAATGGAAAAAAGTGCGTGTGTGTAGAATTAATAAATGTTCCTGACCAAATGCTTGTTTACACCTGGAAAACTCAACTGCAGAAAAATGGGTATTACATTCAGCATTGCTGATAATTCTCTCTTCTAGATATCTATAAATGCCAGTTCATTCAACGAATTTGTCTGGTTTGTCTAGAGCAATACCATAATCTGAAAATTTGATCTACACGTTTCTGATAGAAAAGCATATTATCACAGTTACTGCTTCCATAGTTTGTCTTGCTGTGTGAAGATCTGTTCAGAACACCCAGAAATATGAGATACTGAGGTTGGCGTTGATGTTGTAGTACAATTTCCTGACTTCTACTTTAATCTAATGTGTAGGTTTGAAATGTGACCACTAATTGTTCATCTAGGCAGAAAATCTGTAGTAGTAGCAGGCTATCTTGAATGGATTGAAGACATTGGGTGGGACCACTTCAAACTTGAAAATTACATTAGAGATTTATCTGTGAAGCATTCCTGTACTTGTATCATGCTGTAATAAATTATTTTGTTGCCCTGGACATCTAATGCAGCTAATCATCATTTCTTAACTAAGATGATATGTCAGTTTCATATCATTGGTGCTTAGAGGAAACCATGACGAAGCCTGAGGCAAAAGATACAGTGCTGACAATGAGAACATGACAGAGCAGTGCATATATTGTACCGAACGCTGACCACCACGCTTTAAGAATAAATGGGTATACATCCTTATATGGGTATGCTGGTATTGCTGAAAGGAGTGCTATATTTAAATAATTCAGGGTTGTGATTTTCAGAGTTGCTTGTTGGTTGTAAAGAAATACATCATGGTAGCATGATCTTATTCTTTAAATTTTATGTTGGGTAAATTGAGATGCTCCTTATGTATCAAAATTTCACTTCCCAACATTTGTGAAAAGAGAGAACCTATTGTAACATAGATATAATCTTTCCCTAGTGTTGCTGAATTAAATCAGATGTATGTACATGACATCTCTAAATATTTTTGTTTGTCATGAGGTGTTGTACAGGACAGAATTTTCTTTCGGCATTGGCATAGTCCCTTATTATATCCAGGTACTATGAAGAAACTATCTGGAAACTGGGTAACATATTAAGTAATATAGTCTGAATTATTGCCTTGCAAGATGGCATAAAAACCAAGGAATATGGACAATTTATTTTTTTTCCTCTCAAAGGTGAGCAAGACTCTTTTCAGGCAAATCAGTTTGCAGTAAGTTATGCACAGGTCATTGTTTCATGACTAACTTCATATGCCATTTTGTTCTATTACACCATTTGCAAGTCTTGATATTGTTTGTATCCATATGTAAATGCATGTTGGCAATACAGCACATGATAGAATCCAATATTTGTTCTTTCAGCTCAGCTCTGCAAATGTTATAGCTGAACAGCTTGTAACTGGATTGGGAATCAAAATTAGGTTTTCACAAGATATTTATATTTCAGATGTGACTCCCCACGTTCCCCAACTAATGCATTTTTTTAGCTCTTAATTTGTTTTTACTTAGGAGTTTTAGGAGAGAATACACAAAAAACAGAATTTGAGTCAATTAAATTGTCCAGTTTTAGAAGAAACAAAATGCATGCAGCATTTAGCAACAGACCAAGGCAGGGTGGTAAGAGTGAAGCAGAGTAACAAGCGTTTGTGTGGCACAAGCTTGTTGACACCAGGCTATGTTGTGGAGTATGCTAGTTGCCTAATTTCTTGGGAGAACCATGGAATTGAGGGGAGAGAAGAGAGTCAGAATTAATGTTCTCTGGAACCAGGGGCTGGGATGCGGGATGGGAGGAAGTTGTTGACATGTCTGATTCTGGGCTGGCTTGTGATTGTTATATCTGGGACTCATTTAGCCTTAATCCACTTGGGTAGGATTTTTAAAAACTTAATCCTATTTACCTGTGAGTCTGGGATATGAAATATGAGGTAACATTTTGAGTTGTTTTCCATGAAAGGCTGTATTTTTTGTTGTTAAAATGAATATCTTAAATAGAATTCTAAAATTGGAATATTTAGAAACCATTTCAGAAGGTGCTATGAGCCAAAATTAGCTTTAAATATGTTAACTTTTTTTTTTGCGGGGAGGGGAATCTTGAATGTTTGCTACGCTACGCAGAATGGTGTGTGTGTGGGAGGTGGTTGGGGGTGTGTGTTTGTGTGTTTTTGCAGGCTCTTATATGGAAATATAGTCTCATCTGTTTCGAATTTCCAGGACTGCTTTTGAAGTTCTGCTTATCTGGCCTAGTATAAAATATTGAAAAGTAGCTTGCCTGTTAACTTTTTGGTTTTGAACTGGATAAGACATTGTTCCCAATTTTTACGGTCGTGGTTTTGTTATCCAGGTGGTGTACATATTTGATCTTTCATTGCTCAAAAGATTACAATAGAATGGTGTCATCTGGCAAGCCCCTTTTGCAAAGAGAGCAACAAAGGTTGTTTTTTTCCTGATTATTCCTACTTGTCGTGGGGAGGGGAATGAACCCCTTTTCTGGGTTGGTATAGCGTATGTGGGACACCGTACAAACACTTTGCATGATCCAGATTCTTCAGTTTGTTTTTATGTAGGAAGATTAAAATGCTTTTATTAGTTTACCTGTGGAGTAGATCTATCTTCAGACAAACCAAGGTTCAGCATTTCAATTACATGGTTGCCATTACAACCCATTCCAATATTGTCAATCATCTGATAACCATTGTATTCCCTGTACAGTACTTAGTATAGGGAGTACTGAAGTAACTTTAATTATTTGCAAATTAGAGTTGTAAAGATTATGATGGCAACCCACTGCATGAGCTTAGGTGAAATGAACAAATTGTGCTTGTTTCAGTGTGTGACTCTGTATATGTATGAGAACATTCAGTGTGCATTCGAATGTTGTGAAATTTAGTTTTCTAAATAAAAGTAGCTATTGCACATGCATCAAAGTAATAAGGTTGAGAATTTAAATGCAGAAATGTCAGAAGATCCAAAACTATATTATTCTTAGTTGTGGTAACATCAGTTTTGCATATACTAGACACAAGTTAACAACATATGCATTAGTAGCATGCTAGGTGACCCAGTTAAAGTAGTTGTGGGAACCTAATAATGCTGGATTTTGTGACACGTGAACATTTAAATTATGAACTATAATGTTGAATAAACATGGGAATTTTAGTGACTGAATTTATAATAATCTAATTTGGGCTTTTGCAGTAATTAGGCCACTATAATAGTGTTACGTGGATGTGCTTTAAACAAAACGGTTGCCACTTTAACTTTTTTAAAGCGGTCTTGGTTTTGATATAAGTGTAGTCTACCAAAACAACAAACCTACCAAACCAAAACCTAGAGTGTCAAAAATGTTAAAACATGAAATCATGCTTTAAATCATGCTGGGCTGTAGGAATTACTGGTAGCAACTATGGAGAAAATAGTTACTGCAAAATTTGTTATAAAAAATACCAACAAAAACAAGGTGTAAGACTTGAGGTGAGATGGGAAAGAAAATACTTGCAGGGAAAGGAATACAGGAGTTATACAATTATAGAACAGGGCTGTTATCTTAGTGGAAAGATTTTAATAATCAAGACACAAATCCAATCAACTTTTTTTTTCTGGACTCTTTGCCACCGTTAATATGTAGTATGTGTTTGCATGCAATGTTTAGATTTGATTTTGTGTGTGTAAATCCTAGGCTCTGTCTACATGTGAAGTGGTGCAGCTGCATTGCGTCTGGTGAAGGCGCTCTATGCCGATGGGAGAGAGCTCTCCCGTCGGAATAATAAAACCACCTCCACGAGCGGCAGAAGCTATGTCTGCAGGAGAAGCTCTCCTGCTGACGTAGTGCTGTCCACACCGGTGCTTATGTCTGTGTAAATTGTCACTTGAGGGGGAAGGGGGGAAAAGTGTTATTCATTCCCTGAGCTACATAAGTTCTGCCAACATAAGCTATAGTGTAGATATAGCCCTAGTTTTTGTGCTTACAGATATGTCTATACTACGAAGACTATACTGGTATAGCTGCATTCCTATAGCTATGCTGGCATAACCCTCTAGCCTACACGAGTGGAAGGTGCTTATGTCTGTGTGGATTTTTCACACCTCTGACCGATGTAGCTATGCTGACAAAACCCCCATTGTAGACACGGCTGTGTCACTGGAAGAGTGCTTCCGTTGCTGTAGCTAAGTTCGGGGAAGTGGTGTTCCTACACTAAGGGTATGTCTACACTGCACAGTTGTCGCCAGAACTTTTGTCTTTCGCGGGTACTTAAACGCCCCCCCACCCCACCCCCGCAAAAGACAAAAGTTTTGCCGATGCAAGCGGCAGTGTGAGCGCGGCTTTGTCAGCAGGAGTGCTCTTTTTCTTTGCAAATCTGTGAAAGTAAACTAACAACTTTTAAAAACTATGATAGCTTCACATTTTTCAGAAGCTGCAGACCAGTAGGAAACTAGACGTAGTCAGTTTTTTCAACTTTCTTTTTTTATGATTTCCTCACTACTTTTCTCTAATGTTGAAGACATGAGAGGAAGTATTTGCTTAAGGATTAGCAACAGAAAAGAGAGGACTAAGGGGGGATCTGATAGAGGTCTATAAAATCAGGACTGGTGTGGCGAAAGTAAATAAGGAAGTGTTATTTACGCCTTCTGATAACACAAGAACTAGGGATCACCAAATGAAATTAATAGGTAGCAGGTTTAAAACAAACAAAAGAAAGTATTTCTTCACACAAGGCAGTCAACCTGTGGAACTTTTTGCTAGAGGATGTTGTGAAGGCCAAGACTATAACAGGGTTCAAAAAAGAACTAGATAAATTCATGAAGAATAGGTCCATCAATGGCTATTAGCAAAGATGGGCAGGAATGGTGTCCCTAGCTTCTGTTTGCCAGAAGCTGGGAATGGGCAACAGGGGATGGATCACTTGATGATTACTTGTCCTGTTCATTCCCTCTGGGGCACCTGGCTTTTGGTCACTGTTAGAAGACAGGATACTGGGCTAGATGGACTTTTGGTCGACCCAGTATGGCTGTTCTTATGAGGTCTATCTGGTGAACTTTGGATTTTGTTTGTGAGCTTTTTAGAATATAGTACAGCATATACAGCACACATTACGATTTAGTATAATATCCCTTTAAGATTTTGTGTGTGTTTTTAAAAAAAAAAGTCATTGTGAGCTGATGCGATAGTATCATCAGGTTCACTCTTCTGTATTCCTCAGTACCAAATAATTCAGTTGTTAAACTCCTTTTCTGTAAATCAGCCATTGTTTCCCAAAGGATAACTACTATTTGTACACATACGTGTGTGTGAGTATAATAAAACATTTACACACGTGTGTATTGGAATACAATATTAAGTTTTGAATCAGCCTAAAATCTTTATAAGGACAGGGAACACTTAGTGAAAATTTCCTTAATTAAAATGTCATCCATTATTCAAAAAGTGTACACTTGACTGCAGAATTGATTTACAAGCACTAATTTAAGCCTTGTCTACCTCTAGAGGAAGTCATGCTATTTCTACCCTATCCCACAACATGTCTACATAAAAAAGTGGTTCAGTTGATTGTTATGGTAACAACAATCATTGCAGTTTACCCCAGTATTGTGTTGGGGGTAAAGTCTCAATTGATTGAGGTTCAGTCAGTTAGAATGCCATTGTGGATGCGACACACTAGCACAGTTGGTGCACTGCCAACACTGAGAGCTGTCATCTTTGTCATCTCCCTTAGCTGTCAAATTTCCTTAGTGAGTGAAATTTTAGTGGCTTGGCTGAGAACCTGCCGAGATGAAGCTGATGGAATTACCGGAGTGGGGGAGCATGGTGAGGAAGCTGGGGAGGTAAGATGGGAGGGGCTGAGAAACTGTGGAGTTGGAGAAAGGAGGTGGGGAGAAACATGGCTTGGGGGAATGTTTCTGGGGAGGGGGAAAGTGGGGGATGTGGCATGGGGACAGAGAAGGGAGGCTTGTTGGCTGAGGCAGCTGTCAGATCTTACAGTTGTCAAAGATGACAGCTACCTCTCCTGAATTGGGGTAAGGCAACTCTACTTTGCATACATACAAGGACAAGCTTTACAGCACTTTAAGATGGCTAGTGTGGATTGTTTGTGCTTTAGTTAATTGTTCTGCAGACAACTGAGTGCTGAAGGTGTAGGTAAGACCTCATCTGTGTAGTTCTAAAGTACATCGTTTACTAGAGGCTGTAAGTCTTTTGCTTTACTGTAAGTCAAACTAGCTATTATACCCAATTTTGTAAAGTAGACCCCTGAGTGAGGCAATTGAAGTTTAAATGCAAGTGGCTTGTGACAAGCAGTGTAAATATGTATGTAAAGGATAGAAGTTTATGTGGTTAATGTTTTATTTATAGATAATAGTATTTTAACAATCACAGGCAGCCAGAAAGAAATCCGTGAAAGCAGTGGTGAAAAAGAATGGGTAATAGTTACAGGAGATGCATATCAAAGTAATTATGTGCAGTTCTAAATACAAGAGGATGGAAAAATTAATCTTTAGTAGAAAAGTGTATGGTTGGTTCATTTAAAGTAACACTCCCAACAAATCTTAGCTTTTAAAAATGTATTTTCACTTACTAGTTCTAAATTAAAACTATTCTTTAACATCACCTAGTATCTTATCGTGTGCTTTATATATGAAGTGAAGCTTGCCAACAGCATGCTTAAATAAGGACATAGACGTATGTTGAAAAAGGGAGGAAAAAATAGCGGTCATTGCTTCTAAACATGTAGACCAGGGGTAGGCAACCTATGGCACGCGTGCCGAAGGCGGCATGTGAGCTGATTTTCAGTGGCACTCGCACTGCCCGGGTCCTGGCCACCAGTCCAGGGAGCTCTGCATTTTAATTTAATTTTAAATGAAGCTTCTTAAACATTTAAAAAACCTTATTTACTTTACATACAACACTAGTTTAGTTATATATTATAGACTTACAGAAAGAGACCTTCTAAAAACGTTAAAATGTATGACTGGCACGCGAAACCTTACATTAGAGTGAATAAATGAAGACTCGGCACGCCACTTCTGAAAGGTTGCTGACCCCTGATATAGACAATCAAAGCTCTATGGCAGGGGTAGGCAACCTATGGCACGCATGCCAAAGGCGGCACGCGAGCTGATTTTCAGTGGCACTCAGACTGCCCGGGTCCTGGCCACCGGTCCGGGGGGCTCTGTATTTCAATTTAATTTTAAATGAATCTTCTTAAACATTTTAAAAACCTTATTTACTTTACATACAACAATAGTTTAGTTATATATTATAGACTTATAGAAAGAGACCTTCTAAAAACGTTAAAATGTATGACTGGCACGCGAAACCTTAAATTAGAGTGAATAAATGAAGACTTGGCACCCCACTTCTGAAAGGTTGCCGACCCCTGCTCTATGGCCAGGCTGTTCTGAGGGCAATGGGGAAGTGGGTGCACTCTTCTGCCTGCATAATAGCCGACAGCCGCACTTCCAGGTGTCTGTTTCCGTTCTAGGAGATGAATCTTGTCCGTAGCATGGTTTAAGACTACCTGTTTTTTTTTTATGGCAAACTATTACCTGCCAATCAGAGGCCCCCTCACTTATGCTTCATCACTTATGCTGTTAAATGTCTAGCCTGACTGTTCACTGTTCTTTGTGGGGAATTTTATTTGTAAATCTTTTCCCCTAAGGCAAGTCATGGTCCCTGCAAAAAGAAGCAGATCTCAGTAAGACTTCCCATATCTGTTCATGCTTGCCTATCTTTCTAAGCATCAATGAAGGATTTTTCCCATGTAGTGTATAATTTGCAAATATCTCTAATATTCACTACAAGAATTTATACTTCAGTCCTACAGTAGGATCCTCTGGTGTGGACTTTTACACCAGCAAGGGATTCTAATGAAGTCATTAGGGCCTTTAGACTCTGGTTTGGAAGAGGTTAGCTAATGTGCTAGCTACCACATGTTAACAGTCTAGTATAGATAAAGCAGTGTGCTTTTAACACGTGATGAACTGATCAAGTTAAAACCTTTAACTTGACCAGTTAACATGTTTACAGCACACTGTCTTGTTAACAATCTAATACCTTTCAAATCTTAGACATGGGCTTGGAATTACCGTAATACCAGGGTAGAAGTCTGTGCTGGCAGATCATGTGCTGGGTTGGGACCTTAATAGTTTGAAAGGGGAAAACAAACAAACTGACTAACTAAAGGCAGGTCTGTATCTATAAAACTTCATTCTAGTCAACTGATTTTTTTGTTTTTGTTGTGATCCAAATATTTCTGAATTTGCTACTATTCAATTAGACAACACATAATATTAAACAGATAAACATTCACAAAACTGAACATTTTCCACTGAAACTTCTAACTTGTCTATGATCAAAAGTGCATTAATTTGGAAGTCGTTTCATGGGAGGGGAGGTCAAGTTAGTAATATCAGGATTTTTAAGGGGCTTGTACTTTTAATGAGTGGTGTAAATATTTTAGCTGTACATTGACATCCATCGTAGTTTAGGCTGTCGTCATATGTCATTCTTCTCACTTGTGGGGGAATATACTTTTGCCATAATCTTTGGCTGGGAGTTATTGTTTTTATAATTAAAAAAAAAAAATTCACTGTTAAATTTAATAACTACTTAATATGCATTTTTGTACTACTGTGTACATCCTAAATATGAAGTGAAACAGTAGACTGGAACAACTCTATCAGGGTAAATAAGCTATTTTACAAAAGATCAGAACAGCTGTGTTGGAGACATTCCAAACTGTTGGACAAACATAAACTTTATTTCAGGTGGCTCAAGCTTCCATGAAAGAATTACATTTTTGTACGTGACTTGCTAGGTTTGATTTTACAGGCTGTTAGAACAGCTTCAGCATTAAAGGAAGGCTAATGCTATGTCTTTAGCTAATGCAATGTATGTGTATAGTGGCTGAATTAAAGATAGACTTATGTCAGTCTTAACATTAAATGTCCTGCCTTTGGTCAGCTTGTGAACCCTCCACGTTACTGCATTACGGTTTTTAAAGTGCTTAGTAAGAGGTCTGAAAACTAATGATAAAGGCAGTAAGCAGGATCACCAACATAAGAACATCCATACTGGGTCAAACCAAAGGTCCATCTAGCCTAGCATCCTGTCTTCCGACAGTAGCCAATGCCAGGTGCTCCAGAGGGAATGAACAGAACAGGTAATCATCAAGTGATCCATCCCCTGTCGCCCATTCCCAGCTTCTGGCAAACAGAGGCTAGGGATACCATCCCTTCCCATCCTGGCTAATAGCCATTGATGGACCTATCCTCCATGAACTTATCTGGTTCTTTTTTGACCCTGTTATAGTCTTGGCCTTCGCAACATTCTCTAGCAAGGAGTTCCAAAGGTTGACTGTGCATTATGTGAAGAAATACTTACTTTTTGTTTGTTTTAAACCTGCTACCTATTAATTTCATTTGGTGACCCCTAGTTCTTGTGTTATCAGAAGGCGTAAATAACACTTCCTTATTTATTCTCCACACCAGTCATGATTAGTAGTCTCTTTTCCAAGCTGAAAAGTCCCAAGTCCTAGTAGTAGCTTTCTTTAAGGAGTAGACACCTAGAAGAAGTTTACAGAGTTGAAACATTGCATCTGAGACTTAAAGATTTAATACTCTTTAAGCTGCTGTAGCTAACACTACACTGATCATAGCTTACTGAGTTTACAGAAGATACATGCTGATAAATAATTTTTTAGCATCTTACCATGTGGTATATTAACAGTGTAATTGAAAAGTATGTAATAAAAGCGTTCTTTTCTTATGAATTGTTACAAATCTGTGTGGACATTACAGTGTGTCATATAGGTTCAAGTGGCATCTTTGGACATTGTCCAAATGTCAATCTTTGGACATTAGAACATAGTTTTCCCCTTCCTTTGCTAGTCAAATATATGTAAAATTGAGCAAAGGATAAAAAGGGTTGGTCAAGGAAGATGGTGTGTGCAGCCTCCTTGTCATTTTGGACTTGCATTATTTCTAGTTTTAATCCCTAACCTCTTCCATGTCACATCCTTGCTACATTACCCCATACCACAGGCGGTGAACTTAAAGTTCCCTTTCCCCTCCAAACAGTGTAGCCTGAGAATGGACTACATCTTTGATTTGGTAGCAGTAATGCTGAGGTTGCTCATGCAGTTGGCGAACTAACAGTCAAGCAAGTGTTCTGGCTCTGATCTGATCTTAATTATTTGGTAGCATACTTCTTGAAAGCAGATAACATCTCCCACTTACTTTGTGTCGTTTTTTTAATTATTCCATGCCGTATAAATATTGGCAAATGTCTTTTAAAAAAGGCAGCATTGGCTAATCCTAGTCTCTAGGAAGTAAAATGGCTATCATTTAATGGTTTTAAATGGATTCTCTGCTACTGACTAAAATTGTTAGGTGGCTCAATCTTTTCTATTTACTATTGATAATCTCAGCATTTGTTTAGTGGAACCTATGTAATCCTGATTTTATTTTTAAAAGGAGATTATCTTCTGGAGATTCTCCTAAAAGTAGCAGCTGAGACACAAATGTCAAACAAGATCCAAATGTCAGACACCAGAAAGAGAGAGAGATGTGGAAGGATCTCTTTAACATAAAGTTTTCTATAATGTTGGTTTCGTGATTAAATAATCTGTATAATAGAGACCAGCAGGTTTCAGTGGGATGCAGCTAAATTTTGTTCTAATAAAACAAGTTTTTATTTACTATATTTAAATTTGTGTCTTGGATTAGTGTATTCCTCATCTGGATTTCAGTGTAAAAGGTAGCTCTTACACTAAGGTAAATTTATTTGGGGCATTGTCTTCAGATAAGAAAGGACCAAAGCACTGGATCTTTATCCTGCTTGCATCATTGGGGGCAGAGATGGATCTATGAGAACTTCTCTGTCACCCCTGGTCCTCGCCCAAGCTGCTGCTCCTGAATAATCTATTACTTTTCTCTCCCTCTGCAGCTGCAGGCAGGAAGAACTTAGACTGCTGTAGAGTTTAGGTTCTTCTCTCCCAAAAACCAAAATGTTAATCTGGGACTAAAGCTGTAATGGTAATTTAATATTCCCTTTCTTTGTTTGGATCAACTCTCCCTTTGATACCACCAGAGCTAGCGTTCCCCCTGTTTCTCCCCAACACAAACCCACCTTAGCTACGGCTAAGTACACTTCCAAAATTCTAAATATCTAGATGGCTTAAATGGCATGTATTGGAACCATACAAAGCAAGGAATAGAGTTTTTCTATTAGTAGACATTGCTTGTTCCTTAAGGGCAATGGCCACATCCAGGGATGAGAGATCCTACTTTTATGAAGAGATCTCTAAGGTCATCTACTGTCACATTTCCCATTTTCTCCCAATGAGACTTAAAAACCACCTCAGATTTTCAGAAGGTTCATAATTAATAAAGTGAAGGATGGTTGCAATTACAAGGTGAGCTGTCCCCTAGATCTCTTTTAGTCCCTCCTAAGTGCATCCCTGAGGTGATAGGACTGTCTTCCTGCACCTCTCTCAAAGGTTGAACCCCACTTTTCAACTACTGTGGGACTGGATCAATGGGAGGCAGCAACCCCCATTTCCCAACCAAGTTAACATCATAGGTCCGTTTGGCAAGTGTAAGCCCTCTTCTTCTGGGAGCCCATGACTGCAGCTGATTAACGTGACTTTAAAACCGCTTCTTCAAAACAAAGCATTATTTATTCACCCAAAGATACATAGCATGCAGGGTTAAAACAGAAAAGGCCTATACTCAAGGGATTTGTCTACACTGTAATGTTTAATTGCAAGCTTTTGTAAGTTCCCTTTAGCGCAGTTACCTCCATCTCTGTGTTGGGAGAGACAGGCTACACTGATGACCTACCCAACCCTACTTCTTCCGTAGGTCAACATCTTTACGGTTTTATTATCCCCTTTGAGCCTAGACTCAGGTCTGGGAAAAATAAACCTTGCCAACTTAGCTGGAGCTAGGCTGGAGGTATTCCCCAAAGAGTATCTTCCACATTGTTTCCTCAAAAACCCTTTGTCTTTTCTGTACATTACCTTAACTTTGCCATTGTTTCCTATTTGTTTTCCACCAACAGTCTCCTTTGATTTAACTCATTCCAGTCATGCAGGATAATATTAAACAGGTAACCTGTGGCACCTTGGATAGTCATAAAAATAATACAGATCTCCTTTGTTCTCCACAAGGATATAAAGGTTAAAATTACTAGAATCCTTACCTGTGGAAGTTATTGCAACTGCCTTGAGGTATTGTGAGTGACCAATAGGTCTGTTTCTGCTGCAAACACCGCAAACAAATACTATTTATTAATAGCTTCAGATCCACTGACTTCTTAAAAATACTGACCATTTAGTTGCTTATTAGAAACTTAGTAGCCTGAACCAGACCCTCCATTCCATGCCCTATTCCCTTTTAGGGCAAGTCCTCCTGGGTGATTTTGAAGATTCTGTAGAGGTCAAAAAGTCAGTTGCACAAAAGCCACTTTCCAAAATGCATTTTATGTGAAGGGTTGCTATTTTCATGCTGCTGCAGAATAATATGCATTGTAAGTTACTTGAACCTGGTTCTAAAAATGAATGGAGAAGTGGGTATTTGGAGAAATATTCTTTATATTCTTAAGATGCTACAGTGAAAGTAAAATACAGTAAGTGCAAAAGGAAAAGCGATTTTCTGGTTATGAACATAGGGTTTCAGATACCTATTTGTGTGAGGTGCAAAAGCAATGCAAGAATATATAGTAATAAGTATCTAGGGTAGCAAGTAGATAACAAACAGTTGTCTTGCATTTCCATTTTACTGGGTGATTTTTATGATTCAGAGTTTGAGAGAAGTAGACCTGGCAGACAGTGATTGTAAAGCCAGAAAGGATTTGTCTGTCTGAAAAGAAATAATTCCCGACAGCTTTTGTTAAGCAAATTCCAAAAGATGATATAGACAAATTTATTTTTGATACAAGGCTTGTAATATCTGAAAGATAAAATTAGGCTCACTTTTTTGCCTTGGGTTTTTTTTTTGTTTTTGTTCAGTGTTATGGGAGACATAGGGAAAGCAAATGGTAAACATGGCAATACAAGAGGGGAAAAACCTGAGGTGGAAGTGGAAACTTTAGCAAAGAAAAGGCATTGTCATTTAAAGAACAATTGAATTGAATGAAATGGAGGAACAAAATTGATTGTTTATTGAAAAGCTGAAAAGTCTGAGCAAAGATGAGATTAAATAATTTTACATTGAAACTATCCCATGTGTGATAAATCTGAAGTAAAAAACACCCAAAACTTAGTGGTCTTGCAGTCACTTAGCTTGTTTTATCAAGTCATGACTACTGTTTTAATAGTGTGAATATATCCAGAATAGACAAGAAAATAAGTAAAAAGAGGTATCTTGGAAAATGATAGAACCTGCCAACGTTATTGTAACACAAGTTTCCTTCAGGTGATCATTCCAGGAACTTTAGTGTTAACAGCATTTAAGGGAAAACAAAGGTTAATTGTTTAAATTTTCTGTTGATTGGCTCCTGTTTCTGTGAATTCAGAGAACATATGAACTTCTTAAAATGTTCACGAACAAACATTAGCACAAGTAACTATAATGACCAAGCGTATTACATGTTTTTCTGTATTTAAATCTAAATACTGTATAAGCGAGCAGAAGAAGTTCTTCCAAAATAGATGTATGTATATTAGTCATACTATCACATCTTTGTAACTAGGTTCAAATTGCTGTAGAGAGAGACTCCAATGTAACGTTCCCTGTAAATTTCATAAACCTTATGAACAGACGGAATTTATTTTTTCCCCCACCTCTTAGTCACCATGACAAGTTAATCCAGGCTCTTCTGAGCTGCTGATGTGTTATCTTCTCTTGATCATTGTAAGGTCTGACACAATGAAACATATGTTGAAAGATTCAGTTTTAATTCTAGAAACTAAACATAATAAGTCACTTAACCTGCAAGATGCCAGTAATCAGTTGGGGGCGAGGGAAGTATCCAAGTAGTGAGTTTGAATTATAGAACAAAATCAAAGGGGGAAGGGAAATGAATACCTACTGTAATATCCTCCATGAGGTTGTATTACATACAGTAGTTTGTAGGTACAATTATTTAAATAGGTGAACTTTGTGAATTTATGACCATGCAAGGCAAGGAAGCATATTACTTTCTCCAAATAGATCCAGTCTACGTCTTGAAGTAGGTGGGTTTATAGAATATTTTATGCCACCAATCTTTGAGGCAGTATGAATAGCTCAAATTCCACATACTAGTAATGATTATGCATAACTAGTCTGATAGTGTATATAGTAAAGCAAATATTGTCTCTGCCATAGTTGGTATTGCTCAAAACAAGAAGTCAGTATATATTGTTACATACCTCAGTTTGTATTGATTCAAGCATGAAGTTCCATCTAAACATTAAACTGCTTTTTCTTTTAGAGATGAAGTGGACAGCAAAAATATTGTTGTGTTTTGCCTTTAATTACTTCTTGATATATAAAAATGGCCTTAAACGTACCCAAATATCTTTCTAATTGTTTTTTATATTTGAAAAGTCAGGAATAAGCAGGTCCTTGCATCCCACTCTTTGCTGGACCTTGACGGCTCTAGAGGATCTGAATATTGAGTCACCCAAAACTGTAACCTGAATTGAAGCTCTTTCTGCCCTTACTGAGGAGGAAGGGATTCTTATTCTCAGAATTGAAAACTTGGTCTGTGAATTTCTCAACTTCTTGAGGCAGCGTGATCTAATGGACAATACTAGACAGGGAGGCAGGAATTAGAGCTGTCCTGAAAACAATTTCCCCCAAAATGTTGAGGTTTTGAGATATATTTTTTGTTTGGCTTTGGAATGAAACTGGAACATTTAAAAAAAATTGAGCAGACAAAGAACACAACCACCTCAGAATAGCCAATAGTAAATTGTAACCTGTTGATTAGGGCACGAGCCTGGGATGTGGGAGACCAAGGTTCAAGTTCTGGTGTGTGTGTCTGTCCATCCGTCCCAGTCCTGGACCCGAGAAACTGTCTGGATGAAATCTGTGTTGAAACATGTACATTTTCACAAAACATTTAGTTTTTGACCAAATGGACCTGAGTCTGCAGACAGATTGTTCCAGTGCTTCTGCTGCTTTTCTCAGCTTTGCTAGGCAGTGGCAGCATAAAACTGACCAGACCCTTGTTAATTTCTCTGCTGCTACAAATCTTTGACACTTACTAACCAGAGCCTGCCACAAAGAATGAAAACTTCTAAACTGGTGTCTGGGGACACTATCCTGGTAATGGTCCCAGCAGCTGGAGAGGAGTTGGGGGCTAGGCTTTTCAATAAAGCATTACTCCTGATCCCCACTGGTAGGCTTCCTTCCTCTTCTTTTTTGTAATTAAGCCACCGAGTTTAGTACTCTGGCTAATTTTTCAAGCCCTGGTCAAATATAGTAAGCTAGAAATTGATACCTTTTTAACAAGAAATCAAAACAGAATGGTCCATATCGGGGTAGTTGAAACTAAAGAAATAAGGACATTCTGAATGAAGTTATCCTTTTCTGTGTATGTAAGTACTGGAAATACCTCTGGGAGGCACACTGTTTATTAGCGGAGAATAAACTCTACATCAACTTTTCAGTATTGCCTTCAGTATCTGCCCTTTTTATGCGTGAAGTAACTCTATGCTGTATATTTTAATCTCATGGGGTTTTGTATGGCTGGTGAGATCACAGTCTGATTCATCTGTTTCAGAGGTTGGTCATTTTAATTAATTTTTTGAGTTATTGAGTTCTACCTCAATCTAAAAACTCTATTTTTTAAGGATAAATAACACAGCTTCTAAGAGTCTATAATTGGAACTTTCAACTTAGAATTTTAGTTTCCATTTCATATTGCTGTTGACTGAGTTGTGTACACGCATGTTTAGTTTCACTGATACATTTTTGTGAGTATTAAAGTGTTTTGAATTACAGTGAAATAAATTACACTTAATTCTATTTTCTGCAGTTAAATAGGCAATGGTGTAAGAAATGCCTTTAAGTAAGAATGCTTATGTTTTAAAATATTGTACTAGCTTCAATAATTAAACAATAATTCTGTCTTATTATAAAAGAAATGTAAACATTTGTGCCTACAGACAGGAGAAGTATATATATTTAATCATATCTTGTAAGTCAACAGTTAGGTATAAATCATAGGAAAGTTAAGGTTTTTAAAAACCCCTACAGAACTTGAAGTTTGAGGGAGAGGACAGCCATTAACTGCTACTGCGCCATGCAGTTCTTTAAAATATTACTCCATTAATCTAGTAAGCACAAAAGTAAACAGCAATTTGACTCAACTCCCATCAACAACAGCATTCTATTATCACTTCCCTCTTGTTTTGTCTTCTCCCTCAAATTAACAGAATTGTTGATTTTTCTCCTCAAGGATGAAATATAGGAATTATGTATACATGTTTTACTAACCTGAATGCTATTTTCTTCCTTTTCCCATTTTCTTCCTCAGTTTCCCTTTCTCCTTGTTTATTTTGTGTTCAATGTTCATCCTCTTCCTGTGTGTCTATCTTATATACGTAACTTTTTTTACAAGAAAATAACTCTTCATTTGTGTTTTGTTCCCCCTCCCCTGCTGTGTTGTCTATTATCTTTACTTTTTCATAGTCTTTTCCTGCTACCTAACATCCTGAATTAGGAGCTTCAATAGGCAGGATTCCTTCCTCTCTTTCCTTTCCACAAAGATAATAGATATTTTAGCTACTGAGAGGCAAGCTCCTGATCAAGCAGTCTAAAAAAGTTACTGGAGGAGAAGGAAGTAGGCATTCAAATCAACTTGATGTATAGTGTTGTTAGATTACATTTCCATTAGTGGAATGTAAATGCTGTTAGATTTAACTATTGCACATTGTCCCAGAGATAGTCTTTTTAAAAAGACATTTAAAATGCTAAAATGTTTTGGAACTTCAGCTACTGATTACAGCAGCATTGTAGAGAGTACGAGAGTTGATTGTGATAGATAAGCAATTCATTCCACCTGAAGATTGTACAGGAGATTTTTCAAAGCCCACAGTGTTTCAGTTACTGACTTCTGAATCAGTTGATCTGCAGTGTGTTATATTGTTAGACGTGATGAAGAACTATATGTGTTACTTATCAGGCTGTCTGTCAGAGATAGAAATAGAAAGAATTGGAAAAATATTTGGTCCAAACTCTCTCTCCGCAAATGTCAGTCTATCCAAGGACTTTATACATTACAACATCCTGCCTGTCTCTCTTAGGGTTTTTTTGTAGTAACTATCACCATAGTATCTATGCACTTCCTAAGCTACCTTCTGAATATAAAGAAGAATGCTCTTTTTGGAAGCTTTTTTGAAGCCTTTACAAAGAGATGAATAAGGAGCTAAATACTACTGAATGAAGACTAATACATCTGCTGAACAGCTGGTTTGTAGTTACTATATGCTTGTTCAACACTCAAGTTTCGTTGTCTGTTTCTTGGCATTATGCAGGATGACTATACAGTTTTGGTCACCAACACAGCTTTATAAAACAATAAACCACTAAGGGATCTTGAATAGTGAATATTTCTAAAGCAAATATATGAAACCTCAAAATCGTAAGACAAAAGATAAGGAGACTGTAACCGAAGTGGTAATGACCCCAGCTGCTACAGCCAAAATAAAAAACACATCACTTGCAATTTAAATTATTCCTGCCTTGGAACAAATTTTAAATAACTGATTAATGTATGAGATGCAGAAAATGAATTTACTTTAGTAGAAGTGATAATTATTCAAACAACTATAAATAAAAACTTATCTGGTATGCTGTTTGTTCCTCTTGGATGTGTTGGATTACTTCCCATTTTTTAGGTTATTTATTTAGTGACAATAAGTTTCCTGATGATACAGCATGCCATGAAAAAAATATTTTCTAGAGCTAGTGACAAGTGATCTGTGCAGATCATCCCTAGATGTATATTTTGTATAAAGAACAGCTTTTTGGAAATGGGAAGGCATTTTCCTTCACCTAAAAATAATTTTTTCTTTGCTTATGCTGAAATCAGTTTATAGTCCCAGAAATAAATGGAGAACAGGGGCTTGTTCATGAAGATATGATGGCTTTCTTAGATCTCCTCCCCCACCCACCCCCAAAAAGAGAGAGAGATTGCCAGGGGTGAACCAGAAGTGAAGTCCTCAGAATTTAATTTAAATTTTATAATTACTTCTTTAAGATGAAAATGACAAGCAGTTCCTGAAAAAGGAGTTTGTTTCCACTACTTACAACTCAAAATAATGTCCCGTTGCCTTTCCACCCTCTTTATAGACTGTAGCTTCCAGATCCAGATAAATCTTTCAACAAGGGCTGCCAAGAAGAAAAAAGTGAAAGTTGTGTATATATTCTGAAATTACAAATTTGTATATAGTTTTTCATCTAAAAGGCCCCAAAGCCTTCTACAAATAGTTTTCAGTCTGTTTATATATGGCCCATGAGTAGATACCAAATTCATCATAATCTGTTTAAAATATCTACTGATTTTCTCTTTAAATTTAAAAGTGAACTACCAAGCTAAAATAGAAGTTGAGTTAGTCTCAGATTTTGGTGCTGAAAACTTCCACTGGCAAATCTCTTAGGTGGGACTTTTGGTATTCAGCAAATAAACTTTATCAGACATTTATAGAATTCAAAATGACCTTGACACATTGGAGAACTGGTCTGAATTCATCAAGATGAAGTTCAATGAAATCAAGTGCAAAGTACTACATTTAGGAAGGCAATATCAAATGCACAACTGCTAAATGGGGAATAACTGCCTAGGTGGTAGTACTGCAGAAAAGGATCTGGGGGTTATAGCGGTTCACAAATTGAAGATGAGTCAACAGTGTGATACAGCAGCGAAAAAGACTAATATCATTCTGGGTTGTATTAACAGGAGTGTTGCATGTAAGACACAGAAGGCAATTGTCCTGCTCTGCTTGGCATTGGTGAGGCCTCAGCTGGAATACTGTGTCCAGTTCTGGGCACCACACTTTAGGAAAGATGTGGGCAAATTGGGGAAGGTCCAGAGGAGAGCAACAAAAATGATAGAAGGTTAAAAAACCTGACTTATGAAGAAAGGTTTAAAAAAAACTGGGCATGTTTAGTCTTGGGAAAAGAAGACTTAGGGGGAACCTGATAAGTCTTCAAATATGTTGAGGGTTGTTTAAAATAGGAACAAATGAGTAGACTTTTAATACCTTTAATATACACGGATTGCATATAGTGATCTTCATTCACATCTTATAGAATTATGCCATTGATATTTTTTTTTCTTTTAATCAAATTGTCTTTTTTAAGGAATGGAAGGAAAAATGGGAACATAGACTTCCTAAATGGTGTAATAACTTGGTGTCACCAAGATTCATGCATGTAAATCAGGAGGTAAATGAAAATGCTAGAGCATAGCAGCTTGCCAGAAGAAGTTGCATAAATGGAGAAATATAAACTTGATTTGGAAATGGTTTCAGTTTTAAGCTTCCATGGAGTAAGGCAAATTAAACATTTTTAAAGGCATTAACCATGACAGTATCCCTTTAATTTCCTATCCTTTCTTGTAAGTTAGATACTCTGAATCAATTTTTGTTCAAGGAGACCGATTTCTTTCAGTAATCAGTTTTGCTTTTAGCTCTGATTTTTAAAGAATAAGTGATAATGGCACACATGCTTGAGGGGGTGATTAGAGTGCAACATTAAAAGGCTTTTTAGGACATCTACAGTTGAAAAAGGAGCTCTGGAGAGGTCTGCATTTGGCAGCTGAACAAGATGTGAATAAAACTTACCTTTGAAGTATATCATGAAGAGCAAGTTGCTTAACCCCTTCGTGTGAAAAATGCCTTTTTGGTTTTAGAGAAGGCTAAATATGGATGGTTTTAGATTCATCTTAAAGTTAACCATTAAATGTATTAGCTTGCATTCAATCTTGTCTTCCCCAAACAGATCCTGTACCCTAAAATAGACTACCCATCAAGCATACGTGTTAGAGAGATTTTTATATTTGAAACGAGTGAAACTTTGTCAGATGCTCATAGTATTCTATTAGGTATTTCCAAGCAATTTTATTGCAGTTTTTGAGAATAGAAATATTACATTTGCCATATAGTGGGCTGGCTGTCAGAAGAAAACAGCCTTTATTAAAGGAAATGGTTTTCTGTGCAGCCTTTTTAAACACATTGCTGGTGATCAAACAAAAATCCCAGGATACAAAATTCATTTTAGCTGCCTAAATTGCAGGAAAATATTTAGCTGGCAAAATACAGCTTTACAGGTCCCAGATGTCTAATTATAACTGTAAGACATTTTCTGCTTTTGTTTGCTAATACATTCATCCAGCTTTTATCAATTCACTTCTGTCTGCAAACAGGATGTAAAAAAAAGAAAAAGAAAGGACACGACTAAAGCTATGGTTCTGCAACTCTGTTTAATTTGTTGGGTGATCTGCAGTTGGATCGTGGACTCAAAATGAAGCGAGAAACTTCAAGTTGACCTTCAAAATATAAGGACAAAAAGAGGGACATATTTTGTCACTAAAAGACAAAATAACTTCTTGGCCTTAGATTATAAACAGTGCACATTTTACAATTATGGTAAATGACAAAAGCTGAACCTAAATGGGCTGCTAAGGGAAAAAATAACATTTTTTAGCCAATAGAGTTGATAGAATATTTTAACTTAAAGCTGGGTACACTATAAAGTTCACATTATGTGTGTGTGTTTGATATCACTGTTTATTTTTTATTTTTAAGTTCTGATTTTGAAAAGATAAACATATCATATAATGTGGTAGATACATCTGTCAGTGCCACAATGAGAACAATTCTAGCTAGCACCAAGTGCAAAATTAGTGTTTCTTCTATGTGTGACTTTCTTTTAATTAGGATAATTTTTTACAGAACCTCTCAACACACACACACACACACACACACACACACACACACTGTATATATATATATATATATATATATATATATAAACAAACACTCTAAAGTTACATTCCTGTATCCATAGTTAGGCTTCTAAGTAAAAGACTAGATTTTTCAGAAGTACTGAACAGCCAGCAGTTGCCTCTGAGGTAAATAGGCACATCTGCTTTAGAGAAGGCAGTGGCTCCCTGAAAATGGGTGAGAGTGTTGGAAGGTCAGAGCTGCACTTGGGGCAGAGAGATGGGTCCTGGACCTCGGTTGGGAGGGAGGAGCGGGACAAGAGGTTCCTAGCCACACTCCATACACAACTCCAATTCTCCTGTTAGCCCACCCCCTGGCACAGCACTAGGCTTCCCTCAGTTTCAAGTCTGTGGCACAGCCAGGGCTAGAATAGAGTTCTCTTTGGTTCTAGTCCATTGCCTTAACCACAGAACCACCCTTTCTCTTTGTGAAGGCCCCTGCTTCATTCACTGCACAGTGATTCTATCCATGTGCAACTGTTTGATAGGCAAATTCAGTTGTCTTGCAGCACTTTGTTGAGATGGGGTTGAGGACTTGACCTACCAAGTTTTAGGCTGATCCTACTTTTGAGATTTTAGAGAGGATATTTACAGGATATTGGCTTTAAACAGAAATTTAGCTACAGCCTTAATATTCGGCTTCAGCTTCACCATAAGTCATTCTCCACCCTCACTTTCAAAATCTGATGCCTATTTATTTAGAAATCATGCTAAGTGTCTTCCTTTCAGTCCCTCGGGGAAACCCACAACTCTGTTCAGTCAAAGAGAATTCTCGAAAATTTCCAATCTAATATACCGTATATTTTCTGGAAAGGCACCACATTTTAATTGTAATTGCCTGCTTCTCTGATGGATGACAGGAAGCAGGCTTAACATTTTTTTGGCACCTTTCTGCATTGTTCCTTTCAACTGTGACTTTCTCTGACTTGAAAAGAAATAAATAAGAATTTCTGCATGTATTTTGAGACGATTCATAAGAAGTTTAATATGGGCAACAACTTTTACAGAGGTTTGTAATAAGTTGAGGGTGAATAGTGTTTCATACCTGTCAGTTGAGAAATTCATAATGCAAATTTATTGTCACAAATTGAATCCAAGAGGTTGTAGTGAAGGTCTCCATTTCACATTGTTTTCTCCTAAAAAGTTTTAATGCTTAGCATGTCTTTTCTGAGTTTTAAAGCAATGATGGTGGACTATCTGCTTTAGATAAAGGAGCCAGTGTTTTGGAGAAACAGCTATATGTTCCTTTTATTTTTGTCCCGTCTTGATGTTTCAGTAGTTATTGACACTCTCTGGGATTTTCCCAGTATTGTTGGAAGTGTTTTGAGAGCAAAATTAGTGAAGTGATAAGGTTTTCCCAGCAGACTTATGAAATTCGTGTACAAAGTTGTGTTGTCCTGTGACATGGCTAATAGGCAGTTGAATTTGCTTCCTTCTCCCTTATTGCATTTTATACTGTCTGCAAATACACCATGAATACTGCAGACTTTTTATCACTTACTATTTAGTGATGTAATATTGTGTAAGTTATTTATAATGCACACTACAGTTTCCTTAAGAGAATTATCTTATAATAACTAGAATAACATTTGAAAGTTTAGATCGGAATTGTCATATTTTTCTCAAAGCAATTCAAGTTATGAAATTTTAAATAATTGCATGTTTGCCAGTTTATTAAAGCACCTACCCAGGAAGTAATGAGAATGCTTTGTCTGGGTGTAATGATACTGTTGAAGTATACCAATATCTTTAGATGTTATTGCTTGAAAAACAGGTTAATACCTGGCTAGAATATTTTGTAGAAAACTTAATTTTTCTTTAGACAAGTTTATTAAGTTATCCAAATTTTAGTAACATATTCACCACAGTCAGATTATAGTTCAGTCTTAAACATTCCAATATTTTATATTGAGAATACTCATATACAGCAGTGCATTTTGTAAAGGTCTGTTTTGTCGTATTTAGTATTTCCGCACGGAACATGTTGCCTTGAAATCACTGCTTAAAATTCTTCGTTGCCGCTGTCCTGTAAATTGGCATTGCTAATGTGGGACTTGTTTCCACAGTCTGAGCAGGGTCTCCAGAGGATATAGCTTCCAAGGTTTTGTAAACACTGGAATTGTGCTTTCAGTCTGACAAGTTAATTCTCACTTTCTACACTCTACGGATTTTTGATTAAAAACTTCAAGATGGGCTTTCTAAATAAACCAGCTAAACTTCATGAATACTTTGAGAACTTTATCAGATATGTGTGCTGTGTTAGAGTGATTTACTCTTACAGATTCTTTATTTCAGTATTTTAATTAAAATCTAGATTAGCTGGATGTTGAGTTGCTAACAAATAGATAAACACTCTTTCAGTGAACTTATAAGGAGTTTTAAAAATGCTCTCAACTCTAGGTCATTATTCAGCATACATTCCAGGTTGATTGTGACTGAAAGTTTGTTTGTTTTTAACTAGCTGATGGCTGTTTGCAAAACATTGAATTAATTGCAGTTTCCAGACTAGTTCCTAGTAGACAGCTGTCCGTTTCAAAGTCCCCCATTACAATTGGCTGTTTTGGCAGTCTCATTCCCACTGTGTGGATCTGGATATTGTGGATATTGTTTTCAATAATTTGTCATACAGATAAATGAACAGGGCATCTGTTTAAAGATGGGATAGCTATGTTACTAAAAAGTGACATAGTATGGACAGCTAGGATGTAGCCCATAAATTAGTAGGTTCTTATG
This sequence comes from Platysternon megacephalum, assembly GCA_003942145.1. Lineage (NCBI taxonomy): Eukaryota > Metazoa > Chordata > Testudines > Platysternidae > Platysternon > Platysternon megacephalum. Next base: position 10,791,745 of record QXTE01000018.1, on the reverse strand, counting down.
ACATGCAGTCTAAGAAGCTAAGGACATACTGTAATGAATTTGCCAAACCAATGGCAGTCATATTTGATAAATCATGAAGATCTGGGAATTAGAGAATTAGAATTAGAAAAAGCAAAACAATGTAAGGCTTTGAGAAAGGATGAGTAGTTGTGGCAATGATCATCTGCAAATCTAAATTGTTATCCCTAGCAAAATAGGGATTGAGGAACTGTACTTGCAAAAGTTTGAAAACTGCATTACTAACTAAAGTTAACTCATTATTAAAGAAATACTAGAGAATCCCTGTTTGAGACTAGTGGTCTAAAAATGGTTATAGTTGAGCATTTTTGCTGTTTCAAACCCTTTTGCCAGTGAAGAGGAATTATATTCAATTATTCAAGTGGCTTATTTATTCTAAACCCATCTGGATTCATTATGGAATTTTGCTAATTGCACACTTAAAACTGCAAAAATGCAAGTTTAGCTCTTAATAAAAGTTACTTGCATGCTTATATTTAAATTCCACAAACAAATTAGTTCACTAACTACTTGGCAGTCTTTAAAAACTGCACTTTTATGTACAATATAAAACTTTCCCAATCACTCAGACTAATAATTTTTTTGCAGGTCTAGTAAGCAAAAACAATTACATGAAAAATTGTACTTTCTCACTGATAACTTGTATGTTAGTTTTCAGCTTGATTTTATTTTGCTTAAACCTTAAGGCTAAAGGTTCATGATGGAAATTATGATGTTCTGTAAAGTAGTTAAAAAGTGCCTTGGTTTTTTTATAGCAAATCATTACCACCTAGCATGAGAACAGCTTTTATTACAGTAATTCTGAAGCTTGGGAAAATGCCGGATAGTGGCTAAAATTATTGGCCAGTTTGATTAATAAATGTAGCCTGCGAAGTATTGGCAGGGGTTCTGGCAAACAGATTGTAAACTGCCCTCTCTGGTATTATTCACCTTAAGCTAGTGGGCTTTAGTGAAAACAGGTTTTCTTTTATTGTGAGAGACTCGCTAAATATATAGTAAAATCCATTTATAATGAAATTGGATATAGTAAAACTGCATTTTGAGTGAAATAAAAATCCTGAATTGCTTTAGTACATTTCAGTTGGTTTTCACTCTGCTTTAGTTTTGTTCCACTATAAGGTCTTGGCCATACTGGAAAAATGCATCATATTATGAAGTTAAGTTAACATGGTTTAACTAGCACAGAGTTACAGGATTTTGCCCTTGGTGTGGACAAGGTTAATCATGACCAACCAGTTCTTTTAAACATCTGTCCACAGTAAGGACAGTATCATTAACCAACTTCAAATCATCCAGCTGTGCACATAGCTGGCTCTGCTGCAAACACATTATTAGCTTTCCCTTATCCTCCCATCTCCATTGTTTTTGATTGTTTGTTATACCGACTTGTTGCTTCTTGCCTTATATTTAACTCTCATTTTTCTGGGGCGGGCGTTGTCTTGTACTCTATATTGTACAGCATCTAGCACAATGGGGCTTCATTTCTGATTGGGGCTTTGAAGCATTACTGCAGTACAACTAATAAATAGAAAAAAAAATCACCTGACAGCTATGAAATATGGCATTTCATTGTAGATATGCTTGTTCTGTGAAATTGTTTTTAAATCATACAACTAACCATATAAAGAATTTCAACAAATTGAAAGGCTAGAGTTTTATATGCCATTATAAAAAAATATGATGTGTAAAATTAAGACACACGCATAAATACATGCTGTGAGGAAGAGATGTGGTGGTTGCACTATTATTCAAATACCCTATACCTCCTAGATCTATTGGGCCCTTCCCTCAAATTGTCAGAGTGTTTTCTTGATCTTGTCTGGTTGCCTTTGCAATTACTAATCTTGGATGTCTGTTTCATGCAGCTGAATCAAAGTCAAAGCCAGGTTTTACTTGATGGCCCTAGATGGATGGTGGGTAACCTGCCCCCTCCCTAGCTATCTCTTTCAATAATGCTCTTTTAACATATCTCCCAAAATAAAAGGATCTTTGTGTCATGCTGGCTTCTGATTTATCTTTTGACAGCCACCTCCTTGCTGTCTCCAGGATTTCATTTTCTCTTCTTTGAAATATTGTCAGGTTGAGACCCCGGCTCAACAATAAAGACCTGGAAATCACTATAACTAATAACATATTATGTTTTCTTAAATGTATCTCAAAAGGGTACAACCTCTGTGGTGATATGTATCTTTTTAACACTAAAGCCTTTCACTTATTTTCTAGGCTAACATGCAAGAACTTCACTTACCTAGTACTACTTTTCCCTCAATGAATACTTCTAAGCCTTGTTATTAGAGCTGTGTGACTCTTTTGTTGTGAAACCACATGAAGCTCTGTAGTTTTGTGAGTTCTACATAAAATAGTGTAGCTCTGGTTTGTGAAAACTTTTGGGTCTGTGAACCTTTGTGATGCAGGGGAATGAGCATACTTCATAAAAGTTTTGAGTTTGTTACAAAACTGTTTCAGGTCACGTAATGTAAGTACCATCTTACGGGTCACCAATTAGCTGCCACCTCAGCATGGTCAGGCATGACAGCCATAATGCCATTTGAAAACAGGTATTAAACGATTTTGTGCTTAACTGCGCTCTGGTTATATATTTTCAAAAAGCACAAAAAAGTAAGTGTCTTTATGTTTTACATTGAATTATGTCTGGGTGGGGAAAGAGAAGTAGTATTTTGCCTTTAGCAAAAAATCTCCAGCATGAGTTTCTTAACATCCGTAAAGTACATTGAGGTATTTTGATGAAAAGATGCTGTGTAACTGCAAAATATTAGATCTTGGTGAGGTAATCCTTGGACCAACGTGCACAGTGCAAGCCCAGTAAAGTTTAGTACTTCAGCATAGGTACTATTTTTCATCTAATCTGTTCATAAAGTAGTAGCTTGGACAGAAACAATTATTACAACGAAGAGCTCATAACAGAGACAACCATCATGCAAAAACACCCAATACATCTCAGTCCTTGTTTACACCTGGAAATTGATCAGAATAGCGATTTCAGAATAACTATTCTGAAGTGGCTGTTCTGGAATAGCTCCCCCTGTGGACACTCTATTCTGTAACAAAAGTGGCCTTATTCCAGAATAATTATGCTATTCACAAAGCAGAGTAATTATTCTGGAATAAAATCACTTTTATTCTGAAATTTTGTGCCCACATGAGGGAGTTACTCCGGTAGAGCTATGCCGGTCAGTTTCCCCTGTGTAGACAAGACCTTGGAAAAAGACTATCTCTGAGGGCCAATAGCCAAATGCACAGAACAAAGTTTAGGGAGGTTGGGGCATCTTACTGTCTTCATAATTTTCCACCTTTTAACCAGGCATTTCTGTCCTTGGTATTCCCAAAACTGAGAACTGCTAGATTTAAATTGAATTTATATTTAAAATCCCAGTAATGTGTCCTCCACCTCAGTCAATGAAGCATCAGTGGTTAAGTGTACCTCCTCCTAGGCCAGTGTCTCTGGCTATTGCATGGAGATCCAGTCAAAGTTCCTTTAGTGCACCTCGCTGAACTCTACTTTAGGAGCCCTGTGTGTGGCATCAGCATTGGGCCCGGTTTTTCTCACTCATACACTCATATATTGCATGATTTTGCAGCATCTACTTTTTCTTCATCAGCATCTATGCTATGGCTGCTTGAATCTGTTGATGTCAGCCTCTCACCACCCTGTTTGTGGTGGCAGGCCACCTTTTTAAGTTGGATATCTCCAAAGTGCTAGAGCTCTCCAGAAACTTCTGTTAGGGTAGCAAGACAGTTTCTAATGTAATGTGTAGATGACATTGTCTGACAACCAGAGCGAATTGACCCCACACCAAAGACCGTTCTCTGCAGTGGGATGAATTGGAGACCAGAATAAAAGCATTGCACTTGCTATCATATTCTCCTCCTACCATAATTGTGGGTAGCATTTCCTTTTTTTTTTTTTTTTTTAAAGACAATTAAAATAGTTAATTACGCCTATATCCTTCAAAGTGCAATCTGCCAACTTCTAGAACTCTTAAACATCCAAACGTAGGGAGGAAAAACACTTACGGAACTGTGCTATTATGTGAATGTGTGTGCTTCTCTGCCCAATCTGAAAAACCAGCAACAAAAATAAACCTACCTCACTCCTAACTACCACCCACAGCTAGCCACTTATAGATGGCCACCAGTCCTGTTTCTGATGGCAAATGAAGCGTAACTAGCACCATAGTTAGGGCATAGAGTTTAATTAAACTTGTCATTCCTAGTACTGTACCTCTGAAATTCAAGGGCTGTGAAGTTCATAAAGGGTGTAACCCAAAATTAACAAGGCTGATACATCTTTGATTTTTACCATAAAACTGGTGTGTGTGTGCTCTGCATTTACCAACTGAACCGTCTACCTTCTGCTCAGAAAAGAAAAGCTGCAGCCCATTAAGACAAAGTATTTTATATGTATCTGTGAATGTGGGCAGTAATTGCCAGGAACCACTTGAGAAAGTGAACTCTTCAATTTGTGACTGTCAAATCAATAGAAATATCTCCTCCAAGGATATGGTGAGGCAGTCTACAACATTATATGTGCAATGCCTCACCCATGTCTCTTAATGTTGCTGGGACTGGTAAAATGACCGTATGCAATGTGTTCATTTATTTATTTATTTTTTTAACTAAATGTTCAGTTTATCAAATCAGAGCAGAACATAGTCCAACTTAATTTCCTAGTAATGTTTGAACAAAGAAATCTCTTGTAAAACTTTTGTATTTTTAGAATAACTTCTCAAGTGATATGTCACATCATTCAGATATTCCCAGTGTTCAGTTAAATCTTATCAAACTGCTTGTAGTAGTGGGTTAGTAAGGCTCATTATTCTTTAGTGTTCCTGCGGAAAGAGCAGACCATATTGGTCCTTAATGGCCTTTTCCTGTTCGTAAACTTTATGTACCTGATCATATCTTTTCCACTCTCTCTTCCTTACCCCTCCTTCTATATCCTCCTTCTGCCTTATCCCCCAGTCTAAGTGATGTTGGATTTTATTTGCATATTTCAAATAATCATTTTAGTAATTGAACTAGAAGCTTTTTATCCACCCTGAAAAAAGTGGTTTTGGTGTATGCCAAACTGCGATCATCTCTTGTAACAAGATATACAATATGCAAAATGTCTTCACTGAGCCTTGGCCAAAAAAAATGCTCAAGTCAGCAAACAAGTTACTGAGCCACCCTGATAGTAAGAATCTTGTGTCACTGTCAAGAACATGCTGCAGTAATGTATTTATTTTGAAGTGATCCACACATTTTTTCCCCCCAAGTGTCTTGTTTGCTTGGAAATGGTACACCACATAGTTGTGGGTGAACAAGGGAAGCTCTTGGGTGCTTATTACATGCCTAAAACATTTAGGTTAAGTTAAGGCTTTCTGAAAGAGAGTTGCAATTATTTAGAAAGTTTCTATTATCCGGTGTTTTGGACTAATCATCACTTTTACTTACCAAGTTTTTTTTTAAAGCTTCTTTCCATTCTGTATGTCTTATGTAGGTGTTGCCTATAAAACATGTGAGAGAAGGTTACTTCCCTCTTAACTTTCACTTAACAGTTTTCCCACTCCACCCTGTGAGAACATTCTTTCACTATCTTGTTTCTGTATAATAATTGCAATTGAGTAGCCACAAACTTGTTTTTCTACCAGTTGAGACTCTAGAACAAAGTATACACATTGCTAAATGAGCTGGATTCAGAAAGGAGAAAGGAACTGCTGGCATAATCATTAGCCAAAGGGTTTGTCATAAACATGGTGGAAGGTCACTTGAGTCTTCAAAGGGTTAAATCCCTGAAAAGGATAGTTATCTGAACTAAGCATTACCTCTGACAACATGACATACTTAAGTGTCTGGGTCATTAATCCTTTCTGCAGCTCCACAATTTATCTTAAAATTATATTTTCCAAAGCTTTTAGCCTATAAATCCTCCACTCTGTAAACAAATATGTAAAATATTTCTATTCCTCATAGACTGTATTTGTCAAGCTTCATTTCATTCTGTGTTTGTGAACAACATGCATAATAAACAAGGGAAGTTTTCATAGAGTAGGAAAGATAATTCAGTTGGTGGTACTGTACTCTGGAATGGGATTCAGGATATCTGAGTTTAGTTTCTGGCTCAGTCATAGACTTCCTATGGGATTTTAGGTAAATTATTGTAATCTGCCCTGTGCATCAGTTCCCCATCTGAACAGTTGTGATAAGACTTCCCCACTTCACAAAGGTGTTGTGAGGATAAAAATTAATTGTGAAATGCTCAGATCCTGTGGTGATGAGGACTATATAAATATCTAGATCGACTAGACTTTTTGTTTAGAAAAAAATCCTGACGCTCCAATTTGCAACGTAAGTGACTGGTACTGTAGCATAAGTGTCAGTTTCTAGCAGGACTTCCACCTTTTAAAATAAAGTGACCTGTTTTTTACTATGGCTATTGGAATCTCTGATCGTATAGGAAAATCCTCATTTACCCTTAAGGCGAACATAATTTAAATTGGATCAAGGATGCTGCCATAAGTTTTCTGACACTCCTGGTAAATGTATTAGGATTTTCTAAAAGTAGTGTGCTTAAATCAACTTTGTTACTTTTTTCATGCTAAATATAAAATGTTTGAGATTTGCAACATCAGTTTAAATTGAACCACGCACTTTTGGGGGAAGAAAATGAAAATAAGCCTTCATGTTTAGCAGTGCTTTGTATGAATTGGGTTAAGGCAACATCAAGCCAAATCTTGGGCTAATAACTTTTTGAAAAACAATAATTGAAGGAAAAGTGAGATAACTGTCTAAATCATTGTTCCTAGTGTGTATTAGAATAAATGGCAGTTTTTTATGCTAGAAAAAAGCATACAGTATGTCTTTTGCCTATATTCTGTTTAAATTAGTCAATCCCAGAAAGCCGGTTGAGGAAACCTTGTTACAGGACTATGATTCTTGGGTAATATGCAATATTTTAAATGTACCAGTGAATAAATAAAGTAAGTAAATGAACAAGAATGAAGACAAAATGGGTGGATTTTAAGAGAGGGCTTGAATTTCAGAAATAAGCATTTCTTTCTTGGCAAGCAAATGGCTTGTTCCTCCAAGTTCAGATAAAGTATTGCAAAACCAGTGTTTCTAAAAAGATGAACTTTCAACTCAGCTGAGGATGTCGAGCAAGCTGTTTCCCAGGCAGCTCATGGAACACTTTTTCCTCTAGCAACAAAGACAATGCCACTTGTAACACAAGATTCCCAATCTAAACTGTCCCTTAAACTCTCTAGCAGGTTCTCTTTAAACTCTACTTTTGTAAGTGTCAGGCTACCTAAAATCTCAATTTTAACTAATCTTTCATTACAAAAACAAGAGTATCAAACTATTGATCACCTGAGTAGATAACTGAACCTGATTCAGTTAAATTTGGGTAGTTGAATAGGTAACAGGATGCACTCTTTGAAATTTACCTTATGTTCTAGTTTTCATCAGGCTATTTGATTGACCATACTTAATGTCTGATAAATTGTATATTCCCTTTTGTACCATGTCATGGGTTATTCAGGGCCATTTCCAGAGCTAATGTTGACTTTGGATTTCCTTATGGATGCAGTTTAGTTTAATATGTTGAGTCCGAGACGCATTGTGGCTGTAAAACATTTTTATATGTAAAGTCTGTCAAGCTAAGTATTTTAAAATTATAACAAGTCAAAATATTAACGTGTTTTAAATTGATCTGGCAATTTTTATCACAAACATTCTGTTTGAGTTTGATTCAAAGTGCTATTGTTTCTCTCCTTAGAAATTTAATTCTCTACGTTTTTTGTGAAGTTGAATCTGTAGCAACTTTCTTTATAGTTTTTGATTATTTGGCTTGGTCTAGCCTGCCAATATCTGAGAGATTTGCTGGATAACAAGACTTCTATTAATACCGTGCAGTTTTCCACAATGGAATTTGCATACATTTTGAATCTGAAAAATAAATTGTCCTTCAAAGCTAACTTAGGTTAAGGAATGTGATAGTACTGTATTCCGCTTGTGTTTGGTAGTATTCTGACTGCAGCATCTCAGGTCTTGTCCAAAAAGTTGTGTGGCCATAGTTACAGCTAGAGAGGCTTTCTTTTTATTTATTACAGCTCACTGTATGTGGGAGTCCTTATTGACTATTAAAATAGAGGTAGTGTACAGTTTAGTTTTAACCCAGGAGTTCTCAGGTCAAATTGTGAGGTTTTTACTGGCTCTTGGAAAATAAATGTACTGTACAGTTTACTGTTTAATCCAGGGACTCGTAAGGAGAGCTGTGTGCATAACTGATTTTTCGTTTCAGTTCCAAAAAATTGGGGGGGAAATTGTTTTGGGTCAACCAGTGGTCATTGGTTCTGAAGCTTCATCCACATGACTTCTTCCTAAATATGCTCATGAGTTGCTGGTGGTTATCATAATTTTAAAAAATTGTTTACCAATAATTTTTGATCACTTGTTCAATTTTTGTCTTGTTAGTAAATACTGGGCACACTTTCTGTGGAAAGGAACTATGCTTTTCTTGTGTCAGAACATGAACAAAAGTCTTGGGTAGAGTTTCTAACTATATATTTCTCTCTGTGGACCGTTCCATTGAGTGCAGCTGGTCTTTGTCTCTTTCACCAGTGCTGCCTCAAAGTAAAGTCCCTGCCATCTGCACTATAGACAGTAGCTATGCAATCCATGAAGACTTCGGCAACATTACCCCCGCTATTCCCATCTGTTGAGTGCATGTCTGTTTGTGTTAATAATTTTGTCCTTTGTTTTCAGATCTCTATCTGCTTCACGTGTGAATGCAAATCTTGATGAGGGCAGGTGGAAAAACAGTCCCCAAAAGAGTCATCCTGGAAATATTGTGCACATCTTGGAGGGGGTTGCATTTTTTTAGTGCAGAAAAATAGATTTATATTGCACTGCCAATAGCTTTAAATTATGGGTTTAAAAACTTGTTTTGTATTCCTCCTAGCGTTTACAGAATTGACTTCTTTAATACACATTTGACACAAGCTTATTTTGCTGAACTCTGAAAATTTCTAATATAAAGTTTTTGCAAATGTTTGTATTCAGCATTTTTTTCAGATTAAACATTCAATGGGACCTCTTTGAGATAGTCACTAAATATTTTAAAGAGAAATTGACTATATTTCAAGGTGACAATTTCCCAAAATGAGTTTAAAAGTAGTTTGCCTACTTTACCTGCACTTTAATATCTTTGCTTTTTTTTGGTGAGTTAGTAATCACTTTGCTATTCTTAAATATTTTCTCTCCTTTGTTGATACGTGAAAGACCCTTCTTTCCTATACACCACTCCATCTAACAGACAGACACAGACATGCACAACTAAGTTGACACTACCGAGAACAGTGAAAATTGTTAAAATTAACAAAATGCTATCAAATGCATGATGTAAACAAACAGTAAAGAAATAATTTTCTGTAATTTTTGGGGTATAGTAATCTTAGGTGTTGCTTGTGACAATAGATGATGAAAAATAATTAGTTATTTTTAAGTTGGAGTCCCTTTGTAAATAGCTGAATCTGAAGCAAATTAAGTTGGGGAGAAATTAATACAGGTATTGTCACCAGGGAAGTTACTTTCATACATTGATTACTTACTAGCAGTGAAGGTCAAGACACGCAACAGCCTTCTCAGCAAGGCTGGCAGGTTCTTCATGGGGAGCGGATGCTCCAGCCCTAGGGACCTCAGCCCTTGCCATCTCATAATAGCAGAGTACTATTGCACCTGTATGGAATTGATCGACACAAACCAAACTTGTTGTGCAACTCAGGAGCGCTCCGACTGACTCATCTTTCATGGCTTCCAGTTCTGCTCCTCCTTACATTAGAAGGGCGATTGCAGCTGACAAGCTGCTTGAGAAGACGTGCCAACCCAAGCTTGCCCTTGTTCAGAGACCTTTTTAGCCCACCAGCTACACGCCTTTCATCGCAACACCCACTGTGATCGAGGCTGCCACGCCAGCCCGTGACAGTGGAGTCCCTGTGGCGGGAAGACTGGTGATTAACATCAACCACCAATCAGTTCCTTGTCACAGATCCTATTGCTTGCCCACCTGACTTTGACCTACCATGTCGTCAGTGGCCCTTCTTAACCAATTCCGGACTAGGCAATGCCTCTGTACAGCCAACCAGCACTGTTGGGGTCTTGGAGGCAATCCACACTGCAGCTGCAGCGAAGATCAAACGGTGATGCCCATTGTCAAGGAGTGCCCACTAACCAAATTCAGCTACTGAGAACACTATTGTTTGGCTCGGCGCATACGCAAATGCAAAATAAATAAATAAGCGGGAATAATAAGGGGAGAGAATATCTCAATAAACTTGTGTTGTCTTTCATAATTCATTTTACAAAATATACAGCATTGTATGCTACCATTATTAGATACATAGAGGTTGAGAGTTTGTGGAAGGTAACTGAGTCACGTTAACAAGTTGTGTACAAATGTTTTTACAATGGATCAGATTGTGAGCCTCTCAGTGTCAATACTGAGTACTTACTCATATGACTAGTTCCAGTAACATTAGCAGAATGACATATGTGAATAAAAGTTCACTAGTGTAAGTAAGGAATTTACAATATGGCAGTAAGTAGCTTGAGCCAAACATTTTGCCCTAAATTTAAACTATTGGTAGATGTATTTTTTCCTTTAATATGTACAATATAATATGAAATCCTAAAGATGGTGCAAGTAAGATGCATTGTTTTGAATTCTCATAGTAATATCTAGAATTAAATAGTTATTAAAGACCTGGTTACATATAAACTAGACCTTCATGAACTCTCTGTGAGGCTGTATTTACCTATTTAATTTTTTTCCAATACTGACATCATTTTTCTTAGATTATTTTTAGTTTAAATCCTCTTAGTCTCTTATCTATCTCCAGCTACACTTGATGCTTAATAAGTGAGACCTTTGCAGACTTCTGTAGTGGCTTGAAAGAGCACCCCACTGACTCTGTGCTGAGTGATGGATAGATTCCCTGCCTGCTGTTCACTTTACTGCTAGATTCACCTAGGGTGCAATATCCTAACAAAGCAGAGCAGGGAATTGAAATGTGTTCTTCTGAGAACAGCAGTAAGTAAAGCTGCCTTTCTAGCTATTCTCTCAATTAGCTCCTAAGAGACTTTCATGCTTTAGCTAGTTTCTCTTGCGAATTTGTGACCTGATAACATATTGCTATAAATAATTATTTTGCCAGTATCAAAGTATGTACTGTATACAAAAGGCAAGTGACACTTTTCAGCTTCTCTATTAGACGCTGTAAATAGCAGTTGTTTTCAGGCAAGCTTTTTTTTTTGGGGGGTGGGGGGAGGAGGAATGCAGTCTTGTTACTTCCGATCTTCATGACTCCAGTGGTTAGCTTCCCGCTGCTCCCTGAAGTGAAATTGACAATGAGTGGTGCAGAGCTCACCAGCAGAGGTGAGGATGTAGAGAGCAGTGTGAAATTAATGTGCAGTTATTTTGGGGAGATCAGGTTGATAGTTGGACATTCTGGTGATCATTGGTTGTATTGTGGGGTATGATTAGGAAAAACTGGCTCATTTATACATATGCTGCAGTGATCCATTTTACTCATTTGATACCCCACACTCTGGAACAGGATAGTCAGGAAAAGGCTACTGGGTAAAACCTGCTTTTGGAAAGAACAGGCCTTCAAAAAACAAGATGAGAGCAGAGGTCACTTTAGATCCTGCTTATTCAGCCATGATGGAGTTTAACAGTTGTAACTGATCAGCGTATCTGGCCCACTGAGGATGGGGCCCACACCTGAGAAATGTGCATAATCAGATTTAGAAACTTGTGATAACTCTGGTAGTCAATGTAAGCTAGATCAGACCATTTTATGGCTTGATCACCGGCCTTGTCTTCACAAGCCCCTTTCCCAGGAAATCTTCCACTGTTACTATTGGGCAGTGACACCAGTGGTAACAATGTGTAAGTAACAAGCATAAGTGGCATTCACTGACATTTTTTTCACTGTCATCTAAACACATGCAGACCTTTTTCTTGCTGTTAAATAGGCATTACCACAATATAAGTGTTAAAGTATTATGGTGGCATGGGTTGCTACTCCATTGTTAAAGTTGAGGGTTTTTTGTATGTAAAGTAAGGATTCTACTGTGTAGGAAAAATATGCATACTCTCCAAAATTACAGCACTGACTCATTGGATGCACCATGACATTTCTGAGGATTCACAATTATAGTTTTTTAATTTGAGGGGAACTGATGTGTTGGGGAACGTGGAAAAGATGACGGGGAACTTGGGGTGTGTGGGTAAGTCAGGAAGTATGGAAAACTGAACTCTTACGCTCTGACTACTTTTTGCTGCTCCAAAGTGGTATAAAATAGTCAAAACATCTCAGTGAATCTGACCCTAAATTTCAGTTTGTGTGTGTGTGTGTGTGTGTGTGTACGTGTGTATTTTGTATAACATGAAATTTATAAAAAAGATTGATAATGCATATCATCATCATTATTAGATATCACATTCTATTTGGGTTTCTTGTTCACTGTTCATGTATTAAATGCTTTTTTAAGCATTAAGTAAGTTGAGATGGATTTAAGGTTGAGTATGTATGAATAATTTAGGGTGAAAAAGATTACATGGATGTTGTAACTATCCACTGAATAAGCAGCATAAAAACCCTAGAAATTCAGAGTTAAAGTTAAATGTCAAAGAAATAAAACATGTTATGGCATGGAAATACACAGTTAAGCACCCAAACAACTTTAACTTTGCCCTGTAGTGACACTATGAAGGGGGGGGGAGGGAATCTGTCTTTAAAAATCAGTTTAACTTAATCTGGGACTACACACACTAGTATGCATTCATCATAAATGTATGGTTATTGCATGATGTCATTGCAGGATCAGAGTTAAGATTATTTGAATGCTCTAACTATGCTTTTCCATGAACACTACTTCAGTTTCCCTAATGATATCATAGGGAAGCTTCACTTATAGAGATATTGAGGTTTAATGGTGGTTTGTAAACAGCTTCCAAGATGCCATATAGGGGCAAGTATAAGATACTGTTCTAAGTAGTAGTTGCAAGTCTTTAGTTTTCCTTTAGTATGCTTATAGCCAACACTTTTGAGTGCATTTAAGTCTTATTTTATATTATCATACAAAATCTAATTTTTTTGTAGCGAAATGTTAATTACCTTATTGAACAGCACTGAGAGCCTGACGGTATTTTTGACAGCTATGAAATATCTGTCAGGGATGGTTTAGGTTTACTTGGTCCTGCTCAGCCCAGGAGTCTGGACTTTGATGACCTCTCGAGGTCCCTTCCAGCCCTACATTTCTGTGATTCCATCTGTCTACGTTCAAATTAAATACATGGCCTCTATAGCCCTTATGGATAAAACTAGAATGAATGAGAAAGAAGGTGAAGAAATCTGTTCAATCTGTTTTCAGAAATTATAAAAGTCTTACGCTTTTTTCTTTCTCTTTTACTATCTTTTTTTTACATAATTTCTTCAATATAAGCAAGAGTTTAAATAATTTTATGACTAAGGAGGGAACTGATTTAAGAATTTAGCTCTAGATATGATATCTGTAGCTTATTTTTAAAAACAACTGTGTTTTAATTTTGTGTTTAGAAGCAGGGAAAGCATTCCTGATTTTTAATTGTATTTTTGGAATAGGGAAGGGGAAATGGAGTGTGATTACATAATTGGAAAACTAAATATTTAGTGCCCATAAAAAATTAATATATTGTTCAATTGTTTTATTATTGAGCATATAAATTTAATGTTGATTTATCAGAACTATCAATTATGTAACTATAAACTCTAACTCTATGCCTTGCTGTGTAGCAGAAGCTGTTTATCTGCATAAACAAATTTTTCATAGATTAAAGTCTTTTTTCTCCAACTTGAAAATGCTTCCACAAATTGGCAGTCCTGAACTTTTGCAATGTGTTGCACAGAATCGGCATGTTTTTATGGCAGTATAGCTGAAGGAATGTAATGCTCCAAATCTGCTGCTAGAGAAATCCAACTGCATTAGCATGTTGTAAGTAGGCACTAAACATCTTTTTTCTCTCCACTGTGTCATGCTCTTGCAATTTCTTATGTTCCGTTTGCCTGTTGCCACATTACTTTAGTTAAATTTACATCTGGGCTTCAGCCTCATAGCTCTGACTACACTGTCTCCATAAAAACTTCTTGTCACATTCATTCCCTCACCACTTGTCTTTGAAGCTCTTCATGGGCAAGTGGACAAAAATGAGGTATGTGTAGGGCTGTTACTTCAATATGTCGATACTATTAGAGTTATTCTGGTGGAATCAAGCCACTGAACACCAAAATGATATAAAGCTTTACCAAAAAATAAAATAAAAATCCACATGTGCAGCCATGGAGGCAGTATAGATGGATAACTCTAGTTGTAAGTAACTAAGTTCACAGTGTTGATCACTATATGTTAAAATGTCCAAAATTTTGGACAGTTTGGATTGAGTATTCTTGTTGTGTTACATTAATCTCTCAAATTTAACATTTTGCTTGATATCTCTGGGATTAGTAATTTAAAACAATAGGTGTTTGCCATTGAGTGTTCATGTTTTATGAGAATCGGGAATGGCATTTCTTCAATCTACGAAATTATCTTTTAGTTCATTTAGTAATTTCCACCTGTGTCTAGTCATACTCTTGTCTGAAGAGCAAATGTGTGTGTGGGGGGGTGGTAGTTTTTAACCACTTACGATGGATTAGTAGCACTCACTAGGCATTAGTGTACAGGCAAACACTACCATACTGACTTTGTGCTATGCTATTCTTCTCATTTGTAAAACTTCTGCTGTTCCAGGTTGTACGTTACTAATTGTAATAACTTATTTTTTTGACAAATTTGACAAATGAGCACTAAACTGACGTTCTCTAATGTATTGACTTATGACATTAGCAAGACTTGAGCTTTGAGCTCCAGAAGCAAGTATATTAATACAGTAACCCCATTTACCATCTATGTCTGTCACTGATAGTCTTTGCATTCAGGTAAATCTAAAACTTTTACAGATTTTTATAGTTAAAGGGAGGCAGTGTTTTCTAGTGGATAGAGTACTGGATTGAGAGTCAGGAAGACCTGGGTTTTGTACTTGGCTCTCTTTGATCTACTGTGAGATCTTAGTCAAGTCACTTCCGCTCTCAGTACCTGTTTCCCCATCCTCTTCTTAAAAAGAGCTTTGAAATGTATAGTTGAAAAGTACAGTGTAAGATTTAATTATTATTCTCAATTACTTGCACTTTAGTGTTTTTAAAAATATCAAATTTTCTAAGTAAATTGACTTAAATTTATATAATATCTGTTGTTGTAATAATTAGGCCTATAAATTTACCCTAATTGCGAGCTCAAATGTAAGAAATAAGTGAAAGTTTATAAAATGTCACAATCACCTATAATAATAACTGTTGATGGAAAAAGGTGCAAAAGGGAAACAGACTGAATTAATCCAAACTAAAAGGCCTACTGTTGTAACTCAAAGATTGTGTTAAGATCATGCCTGTTAAATAAGAGAAGTGTGAGACCGCGAATCAGTGGACCAAAATTGGTGTATCAGACATTAGGCCTAATTGGTGAACAAAATAATGAGGGGATGGGCTATTCCACCCTCTCTCCTCCTTGAGGTCCTTAAGAGAAAAGGCTTTTTGGGGAATAATCAAGAAGCAGCAGCTGTCTGCGAACAACTGTTGCAGTGGGCTTTACCATCATAGCTGTCACCCCCACCATCTTCTGGGAACCTAAGATCTATCATAACACTGAGGGGCCTTGGTTGTCCTGAGAGAGATCTGGAGCAGGCTAGAAAGAGGGACCCAAATGACAATTATTACCATCATTAATACCATCTAAAATACTGTGAAAATGAGGACGGAAGGGAGGGTTCTTTTTAAAAAGTTTCTCCAGCTAGAAGGAAAAGAAACAAGGAATGTTGTTCAAATGAAAGCTTTACTTTCAATTTCAAAGGCTTTACCTGATTTTCCTTTTCTATGTGTTTAATAAAAGGTTACAATTTTTATCGGTGTGTTTGCAGTGGTACTAAGCAGGCCAGCATCTCTGTATACCAAACCTTGAACTTAGCTTGAAACTGTTTAATGTTGGGCAGTGACAGGGTCATGTTAACACCTTTGAGTATTTGGGCCTGTATAGTCCATCTAAATAAATGTAACACACCTTTACCAGTAAAATGAAGTTTCATTTATGGTTTTCTATAAAAATCAGGTATACATTGTGTCATTTAACACATTATGTAAATCATAATCTAATGTCATTAAAGCACTTAATACTAAAAAAAAATTATGGTGTAAAGTTTACTGTAAAAAGTAACTGGTCACTAACACATCAGCTCTCTCTCATGAAGAGGGTCATTTTCACTAGAGATAACGGAAGCTGCCTTCAGAGCTGTTCATTATCTTTACAGCCTGAGATTCATTAGCTAATACAGATGGGATAACCAGTGTGTCTCAGCACCAGAAGACTCAGCACAGCAAGCCTTTCAGCAACAAAGAAAATAAAAGCATTCCTGTGTAACAGGCTTCAGCACTTATCTCTGTTCTCTGGTACTGTTTGTGCTGAACCAAAGCAGCTGCTCCTCCGAGTTAAGAGAGAACAAACTCAACATGGTGTGAAATTACTGCACTACCATTCACATTCATTAGAGTTATATTGTTACCAGCTACAAGTATGACTGGTCTTTGCATGAATAATAAAATGAAATGCTACTTTGTGAGTTTTACCTTAGAACACTGGCAAGCCACAACACTAACCTTGAAACCATATACAGTAGAACCTCAGAGTGACCAATGCCTCAGGAATGGAGGTTGTTCGTAACTCTGACATGTTTGTAACTCTGAACAAAACCTTATGGTTGTTCTTTCAAAAGTTTACAACTGAACATTTACTTAATACAGCTTTGAAACTTTACTATGCAGAAGAAAAATGCTGCTTTTAAAACCTCTTAATTTAAATGAAACAAGCAAAGAAACAGTTTCCTTACCTTGTCAAATCGTTTTTTTTAAACTTTCCCTTCATTTTTTTTAGTGGTTTACGTTTAGCATAGTACTGTAGTGTCTTTGCATTTTTTTTGTCTCTTGTGCTGCCTGATTGCGTACTTCTGGTTCCACGTGAGGTGTTTGGTTGACCAGTCAGTTCATAACTCTGGTGTTCGTAACTCTGAGGTTCTACTGTATAGTATCACCACATCTGGGTTAATTTTACAGCAACTATCCTGTCCAATGTTGGAAGAGGGTTCATAGCTATGAGACTTGAAAAATGCAGGTTTGAAGCATGCAGAAGAAAACATGGTAAATACATGTGGTTATTAAAAAGAGAAGTTTCTTGGTATGTGTTTCTATCATTTTTTCTGCTGCCAAAATATGCAGTCCCAATAGACTTCAGATGGAGTCTTTTCATAGGGGAAGCAAATCTCACACAAATCCGTGACACTAAAAAGGTTGTTCTCCTCTTGTTCAATTAGAAATGACCTAATGAGACACCAAAGACTCTCAGCTCTTATTTATTCCTCCTCTAGCAGAGATACGTTTCATTTCAGACACAACTTTTCAGTCTGTCTCCAGTTTGAGTATTTTGCTAGTGCTGCAGTTATGAGATTACAAGAGACTTTTAAGAATGGCTGCAAATGCTCCACATGCATAGTTTTTCCAAGATGGCTTTTACCTTTGTGCAGTCCAATCTCCACTAACCTGAAAGCCAAAGGAACTTCAAAACTCTTTCCAGGAGGTGAATTAATAAAGCAACGCCTGGAGAGTGACAAGACATTTGTTAGCTTTCTGTTTAATTTTACAGTCCAGAGGGGCTCTCACTCCACTGGTCTTGTGAATAAAATCTTTCATATTTTACCAGGCTCTAACCCAAACGCAAAGCCACATTATTCTTTTTTGCTCAAACCCTTCATAGAAATAACTTTTTAAAATGTTGGGTATCTGCCTCGCTTAGACAAGGCCAAACACGTAGTGCAATTCACTTTATGAAATTTCACAATCTTAAAACGATCTAAGTGTCTAAGTTGATTCTGGCATGGTGCATAAATTATAGACTGACCTTTTTTTACATTACCTGTTAACATAGAAGTGGAGGATCTTTCTACCATGACTTCTGTGCCTGTTTATTTCAATTGTGGTAGCACCCAAAGGCCCCAATCAAGTTCACTCGCTCTCACTCACTTTCACTGGGCTGGGGCAGGGGGTTGGGGTTCGGGAGGGGGTGTGGGCTCTGGGCTGGGGCCAAGGGCTTCGCAGTGTGGGAGGAGGCTCTGGGCTAAGCCCGGGGCAGGGGGTTGGGATGCAGGAGGGGGTGAGGGGTGCAAGCTGTAGGAGGGAGTTTGGGTGCAGGAGGGGGCTGCGGGCTGGGGCAGTGTGTTGGGGTGCAGGAGGGGGTACAGGGTGCTGGCTCTGGGAGGCGAGTCAGAGCTGGGGGTTGGGAAATTAGCCTCATTACATTTGCTTTCGGGCACCAGATCTCATGTATATTGACATGGTTTTTATACTAACTAGTTCTTTTAGAAGTATGGTGCATCTTAATCCCATTTTCAAAGAATCAGATTAATGAAAAAGATTCATGAACAAACATGGCATTTCTGAGCATGTCTGTAGGTATTCCATCCTGTCTTCCCCGCAGAAAATACTGTGGCCAAGGAATAACAATATTAGAATTATATATTGTAGCAAATACTTTATTTTAAAGAGAGCCAATTTATAAAGTGATAATATTAACATAGCCAAGGTTGAGAATTGAGTGGCTAGAGGTTGTGGTAGGGTTGTAGCAAAACTGAAATTTGTTTTGTTATAAGTACTTTCAGGTGATACAACAGCCCCCAAGTTATCCTACCAATTTTTGTTGTTTTACAATCACATATTCCTATTTTAAAAACATTTCTTCCCCATGTTGTTGGGACAATCGGGAAGCTTACTTTAAAGAGAAAAAGTGATACAGAGTGCATGGCGTGCTGTCCATTGCATGAAAAAACAAACTGAAAAACTAGAGAATTTTTTTCTATCATGATTGTTTTCCAGCGAAGTTGATATGTCCCTTTAGACATACAGATTCATGTTTGTGACTAAGTTACTAATATTGAATTATTTAAGGACATGACCTAAACCTAGAAATAGGTGTGTGTATGGAACTGTTTATAGGTTATCTGTAAAAGTTTTTGATGGTTAATAGTAAGGAGTTTTTTTAGGTAAAAGGAAACGTACGGAAGCTGTGAAATTGCAGTTTCCTTCAGTGAAATCTGACTACAGACAAATCATCTTTAGATTGCATCCTTGTTTTATGACACCCATCCGTGTCTTCCCTCCACTCCTCAGGATGGAAAAAAGTGACCTAAGGCAATTTGTCTGTAGCCTATTTACAGATGAATCCCATTCTGATTACAGCACTAATTCAGTGCAGATCATATGACTGGAAACTGTAGAAACACGTGTTTGAGAGTGAGCTTACATGCTGTCTTGATGTAGATCAGTGATTATTGCTACTGTTCCAGTTCCTTTGAAACAACTTCAAGAAAGACCAGTATTTTCTTTATCAAAGTATTTGTATGGACAGATAATGAAGCTGAATTTTGTTTGCCTTTATTCACTATAATTTAAGGCTGATTATATTAATCTCTGATTAGATCAGGGGTAGGCAACCTATGGCACGGGTGCCGAAGGCGGCACGCGAGCTGATTTTCAGTGGCACTCGCACTGCCCGGGTCCTGGCCACCGGTCCGGGGGGCTCTGCATTTTAATTTAATTTTAAATGAAGCTTCTTAAACATTTTAAAAACCTTATTTACTTTACATACAACGATAGTTTGGTTATATATGATAGACTTATAGAAAGAGACCTTCTAAAAACGTTAACATGTATGACTGGCACGCGAAACCTTAAATTAGAGTGAATAAATGAAGACTCGGCACACCACGTCTGAAAGGTTGCCGACCCCTGGATTAGATCCTTCTGGTAAAATAACTAAACTAGGACATATACTGTAATCATTCCATTCCCTCAATCAAAGAAGTTTGCAAACTGTTGCAGTATTTTGGGACCTTAGTTGAACCAGATTCACATATTATAAATGATTTTTGTCCAATAGTTAGCCCTCGTAAGATTGGGTTTGTATTTTATTTCTGGGAAAAACAATGTGGTGAAATATTGGGATGTTTTCATTTCATACTGAATAACTTTCACAATCAGAGTAACAGTTTACTGTACTGCAGTGGAAATACCCGCTGTTAAATATACTTTTCTTTTTATTAGAAGCAGAAATTGGCCTTTTGGTTGAATATTCAGCTATTGTGAATTTTGTGTTCTGAGTGTCTTTTAGTGAGATTACTCAACATGTGCTAAAATAAATGAGCAGCCTGTTATCTTCAATAGAAGCTAAAGTCCACTTTTTTCCCTTGTGGAATTGTTTGTGCTAAAAGCCCATTATGTAGTATGTGGCAGTGACATTTGGATGAAGGTAGGGATTTAAACCACTAGCATGCATGCATTTCATGTAATTGCTTTAATGATTATAAGCATAGAATAAAAACCAACTGGATTTGGATACTAATCCTGGCGTAGTATTCCTCTTAAACCTTTCCCTATTTTATTAAACAATGGTTCAGCCTCCAGAGATGATACAACCTACCACTGTACACAGATTAGCAAATAAATAAGACTTCCAAACACTCACTACTTGAGCTGTTCTGTCATCATTTTCATCATAAGAGGAAGAATGAAGACTCTCTGTGAAATGTGACATTTTGCTAATGGGGAGAGAGCATTAATTACCTTCAATTATTTTTCTGAATCTGTGCCTGAGCATTTGTCTGTAGAGTTTATTTCTTATGGTATTACTTTAGTGAGGTGGGGAGAGGAGATAGTTACCTAAAGTATTTATGAAGAACATTTTCAGGTATGTCAGGTAGACATGTACAAGGTAGATGAATATGAATTGAAAATGTATAAGTGGTACCTAAATGAGTAATTTTTCTGTAAGTAGTCATTGTAACTCTATTTGCAAATAGTACAAGAATCTAATTTGTAAACGTCTCAGATTTTGCCCATGGTAGTATTGTGTACAATGAGGTTTTTTTTTTTTAAACAGCTTCTCAAATTTCAGTTGAGTTAGCTGATTCTACTTAATGCAGCTCATTGTGCCACTGTGAAAGTGGATTGCGTATATTTGAGAGAGATCAGTCCCACTTAATTTAAGTTGTTGGTTTTTTAGTCAAACTGGGCTGCTTCCTTGAAAATAACTTGGTACTTAAACTGTAAGTTAAGATGCAGCTTGGTTTAATAGGATAATTTATTTAGAAACTTAACTACACTTACTGTATGTGCACTTCTGTCTTTTCATTTCCTACCCCCCCCCTTTTTTTTTCTGAAATGTGTTGATGTCCCCATGAAATGTGAAGCCAAGCTGGTAACTTTGTTTATCCATATGTACAACACGTGCCACAGTAGCTTGTATGCCATATTAGAATCAATAGGTGAACAGGTTCTTGTTCTGCAGTAGGTTGAGAAAAGCGCAATACTGATTCTGTCAGGATGTACAGTTACTTATATATGTATCATCCACAGACATTGAAACTCCTGCATTTAAAATACTTTGAGACCTTAATGCTTAGATTACCGAAATTAATTCCAACTTCAGACCTAGCTGTAGCTATTTAGTGAACTGCTCATTGTGGATATCTTGGATGTCATGAGATTTGTAATTATGCATTTACTTGAAAATAATGAAATTAATTAAGTCTAAAAATGATCAGTTACTCGACAATTTAAATATTAGTTAATTTAAATGCAACACTGAATGAAGTCTTTTGATTTGTGGAAGGTGCTCAGATGCAACAGAGACACTTGCATGTTGCTGTGATGGAGGCCACATAATCTCTAGGCTATGGAAGCCATTCTTCCGGTTTTACGACAGATAGGCCTCTTTTTGGGTGATTTGTCTCCTGTCTAGTGCTGAGACAAGACCAGACGTCGTTTTGTCTGCCATTTTGAAGAGTGTGCAGCTCCGTCCGCACTGGCATGACCTTGCATACACAGTGTGTGTGCAAGGTCACACCGGCCAGGGCTGGCTCATGCAACTTCTGGAAGTGATGGAATGTCCAGTATTCTGGGACTCTGTGAGTGGCCACTCTAAGCTAGACAGCAACTAGATCCAGCTGTTGGACTCCTGCACCTGTGTGAAGTGCTGTTGGTGTTCAGTGGGGCTCTGTACAAACACAGAGTTCCACCTGCATGCATCTCACTGTGGGATTGGTCATAAAGACCCAATCCTGCATCAGGCTTCAGTAGCATGCTCTCCAGGACCTGGACAAAGCCCTGTTCACTTCAGTGGGACTGTGCGTAAGTGCGGTGATTGGCACAAGGATCAGGACTCTAAAGAACAATTCTGGCAGTTCAGTCACATGTAGAATTTAAAACCCAGGGGTAATTACATCTTGACGCTGTAGGTTAGACTATATATATTTTTGCTCATACTACATATTGCAATGCTTGAAATAGGGATAGCAAAATTTATTAGAGACTCCATGATGGAATAGAAAATTGTTACAGGAGATGGTTCTTTCTTTGAAAAATGTTTGAGACTAAAACAACTTGTATCCTATTAATGTTCGGTTTCTACAATTCATATAAATTATTCCAAATTAATGATGGATAAGGGAAGTCTTTTCCTTGGTGTAATATTAAAGCTATAGGGCCAAATTGTGAACCCCTTAGTCACATTTAGTACCCGGTTTTGAAAATAGTTTCATTGAAGTCAGTGGGAATGTGTGGAGTAAGGTAAACATAAGAAGAGGTGTTGTAATCTCTGCAGTAATGAGCACCGATTTGTGCAGACAATGGACTTTCTTTGACTCTGTCTGAATGCCATATCATCCTTCCTTTTTTGCCAGTTTGTCCTCAAGGAAGCGTTTTACCAGCTATTGATTGCCTGGTTGTAAGCAAATTTTACCCACTTAAAAACATGCTCTTTCTGTACTTCATATATAGACACACAGCAAAATAAATAAATTGTTTTTGTTCTCTTTTTTTTTTTTTTTTTTTTTCTGTGTCTGTTCTGAAGTGAGACCTGTGGGTTTGGTGTGTTAGGGGGGGAAAGGACAGAAAATGCAGATTGCAAATATTGCTTTGCAGTCCTCTGTTTTGGGCTTCTATCCACAAAGCATCTTGAATCTAGTTTCTCTAACAGAAACCAATGGCACTGTCAATGGATACTTCTAAAGCCGACATTTTTCTCTAGAAGACAGGATTCTTGAATAATGTATGGGCATAAAGTTGAATCCTTCTCAGGTAAAAGCCTAGTCAAATGTAACTGCCATGGGGCTTTCTCCTGCCCGTTGTATTCTTCTTAAAGGATGCTAGGGGCATTTTACCTGAACTCTGAACCGGTGGAAACTGGTGCAAAGGGACACTGCAGCCCTTCCCACCCAATGTCATTGGACTCTAACTTAAATTTTGTCAGACCGGATGCTTGGAGATGTGACAGGTGGGCCCCCCCCCGAAGCCATAATGCACTTCCTCTTGGGAGACAAGAAAAAGTCAGTCTAAAGTTTGCTCTTTGATAAATAGTGTGAGCCAGTGACTTTCTCAGTCCTCACTCAGTCTCTTTGCGAGTGAATTGTTCTGACTTTTTCCTTGTCACTACTCCTATCCTCCCCGTCTGTCTTCTGCTGCCGCCTCTTTCTGACATCTTGCCTTTCACTTCATGTTCCATCTTCACCTCCTCAGTCTCATTTATTTTGATACTAGAAACTTAAACCAGGAGAATACTATTTTCTGTTTTACTATAAGAAAATTATTTCATGATCAAAACAGTTCATAAGGCAACATTTCTTAATTAGTACAACATTAATTTTGTCCACATAGTATAATATTGCCATGACTAAACTCACAATGACATGTTATTGTGTAGTTTTCTTTTCTTTTTTTGCTGTGTGTGTGTGTGTGTTGGTGATATAAGGAAATCTCTCAAAGCGATCAGTAAAGAATTAAGATGACAGCATCATAAATGACTTCAGGGAAAAAAGGTCTTGTCAAACAAACTTGATATTGTTTTTCAATGAGATTTCTAGTTTGGTTGATGAAAGTAACTGGTGTCATAATCTACTTGAACTTCTATAAGGCATTTGATTTAATGCCTCCCAGTATTATGATTAAAAATTATCATGATACAAAATCAGTGTAGCACATATTAAACTAATTTAAAAACTGACTAACAATTAACTTTCTGAAATTGTAATGGGAATAGTCATCAAATGGCTATATAGTGGGGTTCTACAGGATCTGTTTTTGTCCTAATATTATTCAGTGTCTTTATCAGTGATTTGGAAGAAAATATAAAATCATTGCTGATAAAGTCTGCATATGACAACCTGCTTGATGGAGTGGTAAATGACAAGTTGATTATACAAAGCGATCTGGATTGCTTGGTAAGCTAGGCTCATTAAAAGAATGTGCCTTTTTACTATAGCCAAATGCAAGGTGTTACATCTAGGAGCAAACAGCGTAGATCCCTTTTACCAGATGGGGTAATGTATCCTGTAAAGGAGTGACTCTGGAAAGGATTTAGGTGTTATGGTGGATAGCTGATTGTGAACTCCAGGTGCAATGCTGTTTATCTGGTGCTATGTCCAGTTTTGGTGTGAACACTTCAAAAAGGATTTGGAAAAATTGCAGGGGCTTCAGAATGGAGCTACACGAATGATTCGAGGTCTGAAAACCTGCCTTATAATGACAGATAATAAGAATCTTGATTGATATATTTAGCTTATCAAAGAGGAGGTTAAGAGAAATTCAGACTGGAAATAAGGCACAAATATTTAACAGTGAGAGTACTTAACTGTTGGATTGAGGAATTTTCCATCACTTTAAGACCTTAAATAAGGGTCAAATGTCTTTCTAAAAGATATGCTGTGGCTCAGCCAGAAGTCATGGAACTGATGGAGGAATTAATGGGTAAAATTCTTTGGCCTGTGTTAGGCAGGTGGTCAAAATGTTGGTCCAGTGCTTAATTTGTAACAAAAGAGGTGCAAGGGCTCAAGCACTTTTTTTTTACATAACTTATGCTGCAAGCCCAGAGGTGCCAGGTCTATGAACTCCCAAGCCCAGAGGTGCCAGGTCTATGAACTCCCAAGCCCAGAGGTGCCAGGTCTATGAACTCCCAAGCCTAGGGGTGCCAGGGCTCAGCCCTGGAAAGCCCTGGCACAACTTAAGCACTGTAATTGCTCCCTTCTTGCTTTAAAATCTTATGACTGTGGAGTTGAGGCATCAGAGTTCCATTTCTCTGACTTTAAAGTTCTCAGAATTCTCTATTTTCAGAGGCCAGTAACTTTAGAATAAAATACTTAACACTTGCAGGGCTCCTTGTAACTTCTGTATATACATCCTCATAAAACCCTTATGAGAAAAGTAAACATCATACCCACAATTACGGATCAGGAAACTCAGACACCAGTTGGAGTGATTTCTCCAAAGTGTTATGCTCAGAGTTAGAAACAAAATATAAATACTTGTCCTGAAAATTTGCAGTGAAAACTCTTTTCTTTCTTAGAATCCAGAAATCTAACATGCAACAACCCAATACTGGGGGAGAGAGACAGACAGACATAAATAGCAGGTGCTACCTAAAGCAGAGAGGTGCAACTCAACGCACCTTGATGACTGGCTCTTTTGCAGGCTAACTGCTGAGGAACCAGATCACGTGTTTCTTTCAGAGCCCCCTAGTCCACAAGCGGGACCAGGAATCCCCTTCGAATTTAAAATGATAGCTTGTAATTTTAACACAGTTTTCAAAACACCACACAAAGATGCTTGGTCGCAGATCCAAGATCAGAACAGAGTTTCCAAGTCTGATTGACAGTGTGGTTTAGTGGATTTATCTTTAAGTTGTATTCACCTCTATTATACCACCATGCAATAGTTAACTCTGTTCTTTTGTATAACTGAAAAATGTTCTCATATTAATAGACTGTTTAGTGGGAGGCTGAAGGAAATGTTTGTGGTCTGACATGAGTTATGGTTCCAGTTATTGATCTCTGACTTCAAATAGTAGTGTATGTTAGGGGTAAATTCACTAATGCATGACATGCTCAGCCACTTAAATAACCAGGAGGAGTTGAATGTGTGTAGATATATAATCTAACCAAAGAATGCTTGGAATTTACTTAATAAAGGACAGTAAATTGACGCTGTGTTCCCCTTGCTTACATGATTTCCCTCCCCTCCCCCCAAGTGTCTTGAACCACCTTCCTGTTTGAAAAGTATTGTAACCTTTTAAACATTTTTTTTTCTGTTCTAGAAAAGTTTACTTGAACTAGTTTTTAACCTTTCTGTTTTTGTATTTTCTAGGTCAGTAACAGATCCACGAGATGGAAAGAGAGTTGCACTCAAAAAGATGCCCAATGTCTTCCAAAATCTGGTCTCTTGCAAAAGGGTCTTCCGGGAATTGAAGATGTTGTGTTTTTTTAAGCATGACAATGTGAGTAAAGTTTGAGTTCTTAGTATACTAATAGAAGTTTTAAGAAAAGATTTAAAATCTGGATTCTTAAATCAACTTTAAAAATCAATTTGCTTTAGGATTCTCTAAAAATCCAGAGGTTGCACACAGTGAAAGGATTAAATTCTTGGCCTATGGGTGCTTGCACCCACTTATTCATCCTGAGCTGAACTGACTGACATAGTGGAATCTCTGCCTAAATGTCCTTTATTTCACTACCTTGTCTTGTCTTCTCCCTCCTCTTTATATCCAGTTCATCTGAGGGTTTCAGATTCTAAAAATGATTTTCTTGTATGTGGTTAAATGCTGAATTCACATCAGTGTTCGCAGTACTGAATTGTTGGTGTACTTTTATTCTTGCATCTGCCTTAATAAATGGGAGTGAGGGGAAAGCAAAGCAGATTCATGGAAGCTTTAAGACTTTTTTTCCCCAGACATAAGGCTTTTGAGGTATACATGAATCTCTGTTTGGCCAGCAATCCCTACTCCACTCTGTTATCTGATTTAAATGAGTCTTATTTTTTCAGTCCTCTTCCAACCCAATTTGGTCATGGATACCACTAAAGTACAACCCATTAACCTGTGATGATGATCTGATCAGCAAAAAAAGAATCCTACCCATATACTCACTCTGTGATTATTTCACCAGTCCAGATTCTGCTCAGAAATCTGTATATAAATTGTAGAGAAGCATAAACTGAGGAATCAGTTGGAGAAATGGCTAAAAAGTTGTTAGTGTGGGAGATAGAGGAGTTCTTCATACATTAAGCAACAGGAATGTGGACCCAGATGTGGTGTCTCTTCTAATTCAAAGAGTTGACCGATTTGTATACAGGTCTGTCGCATCTTACGCGGGGGTTACGTTCCGCGGTCAGCGCGTAAAGCGAAAACCGCATATAGCCAAAATCCCATTGACTTTAATGGCGGGCGGAATCGCCCGCACTACAGACACAGTGCATAAATTGCTTTTTTTCTCTCTCTTTTTTTTGTGTGTGTGTGTGTGTGTTTTTGCCGACCGCGCAAAGCCGAAATCGCGCATGTTAAATCTCCGTAAGATGCGACAGACCTGTACTACTGGTAGCAGTTCAAGTTTTACTTGCAGTTTCTGTTCTGGCAGATATGTCTATTGTAGTGTAAGTAGAACTTGCTAATTCTGCATTGATTTCTTTGCTTAGAGACTCTCTCTATAAAGACAGCCCTTAATTAGAGCAAAGGGACAATCTATGACTGAGGAGATTGAGGAAAAAACACAAACTGGACTCTAGAAATAAGCCAGATGGTAACTAACTAAAACACTATAACAAAGCTGCAGTTTCCAGGGGTGGCCTACAAATCATTACTCAAATTTCTACAAAACAGTGCTCCAAGGTAGAATAGGTACTGCGTAACAGACTTCTACACTAGCAGACATTTTTCTGTCTTTACACTGATTCATAGCCATTGGGTGGGTTCCTTCCCCCCCCCCCCCCCCCCCCCCCCCCCCCCCCCCCTNCGCGGACCCTTGGTGGAAATAAAGCTCATGACAGTAGGGGAGATTTTTTTTTTTTTTTTTACTCTTTATAAAAATGCCGTGACACCTGAGTCTAAGAAAATCTTTTTGTTTTTTTACTAAAGATTTCCTTGGGGTAATACATTAAATCATTTCTGTGCAGCAGCTTCATTACAGGTTAACTTTTGTTTTGGAGTAAGAAGTAATAAACTGCTTTGGCAGGTGATCTGAAGCGCCAGAAGCAGTTTGTGCAAATGCACTTAAATGCCATAGATTATATTCCCCACACCAAAGTAGTTTTCTAGTCTTGTGAGGATTTAAATTCTATGCAATTACTTTCTCAAACATGTCACTGTAGGGACACAACTTAAGTGACTGTCTGGGCTGTTGGTTCAAAAAGTGAATAACTTTAATGTCTGTTGTAAATGCCTTTATGGAAATGGAGTGATATGTTGGGATGTTGTTAAAAAGATAAATTGCAAGACAAAATCAACCCCCTTTTTGTTTGTATGCTTAGTATATTTTACATTTAAAAATGACTTCAAACTTCTTTCAGAGGTTTTGTGGTCGTATTTTTACATTTGTGATACTAGGGCCAAGATATTTTAAAATGGGTGCCTTAAACTTGTGCTTTTAAGCTAGTATACAGGCACCTGAAAAATAGCTTTATTTTTCAAAAAGCGCTGAACAGCTAGAACCTTGCATTGACTTAGAACTGCTGGGCGCTTAGTATTTTTGAAAATCAGACCACTTACTCAGGCATCTAATTGTGGATTCAGGAGCTTGAGTTTAGGCATCCATTTTGAAAATCTTGCCCTCTGAACATCTTGTCCTAACTCTCCTTATTTTGCTTATTTTGTTGGGAGAAACAAAGACACGGGCTAAATTCTACGCTCACCTGCATGCTGTGCAATCTTCCTGAAGTCTGTGGGGCTGGCTTTGTCATGCAAGTGCAAAATTTCTCCTTGTGTCCTGTGTGTTGACAGAATACAGCCTATGTGACAGTGTTGCCATACAATATAACATGCAGTGATGTCAACTTTACAAATATTTGGAAGCCAGCTACTCTTTCACCTTTTAAAGAGATGTTCTCCAAATGTGAAGACCAGCCTAATCTTAGTTTGTGGGGCAGAATAAGGCTAAGTCCTACTAGAAAAATGAGTCAGTTTACAGACAGAGATGTTGGTAGGTAGGATACAGAAAGTCTACTTAGGTGTTTGAAATTAATAAATAACAAGTAAATTATGCCAGCTGTAAAGCAGGACTAAGTAATCGGCCAGGCCAAGGTTAAACAGTCAAATCTTAATTCACCAGCCAGTTAAAAATTACGTTCTGTTTGTCAAATCTATTAAAAGGACATCTCAAATATTTTAAACAGTAGGCAAACAAAGGGCTAAAAATATAGCCTGACCTTGCCTTTGTAGTAAGTATTTGTTTTGATTTGACTAAGATTTCTATTTTCTTTCTGGTAAAATTGTCTTGCCTGTTGTTCCATAGGTGCTCTCCGCCCTTGACATACTCCAGCCTCCACACATTGACTACTTTGAAGAAATGTATCCTAAATATAAAATAATTTTAATTGAGGTAGGTGTGATTGACTTTAGACTACAAATTGCAAGTGTTTGATTTAATCTGTGATCTCTATATAGGAAATTGGAAAGAACTTGGGCCCAATTTTCATAGCCTTTATGTGAATAGTTTTGTTGACATCAATGGGACTGCTCATGCAAGAGCAGTTTGTTCATGTTCTCATTAGAGATGAACAGGTTCAGGATTGATCATGAAGCTTTGACTTGAGTGCCAACAGGCAAGTGGGGTATAGTGCTACTTACCAGCAGGCACCACTTGTAGTTACGAATCCCCCAAATACTGTATTGAAAATTACATCCAAGAATTATTTCTTTGTTGGTCTGTGTTTATTAGGTAACACTCTAAAAACAATTCCTAAAAATGCCCATCTTCTCCTACTCACGCGTGAGTGGTGATGACACATACCAGAATATGGAATTTCTAGGGATATTCTTACGCAACTAGTGATGTGTGGCATCTATTATTCAGGCCTCATATTGAAGTAGAAAACAGATGCCACATGAAATTATACATTGTTTGTCATAGCATTTACGCAAAAGAGCCCATGTGCTGTTGTGGATAATTTTTTGAGAAACCATGATAGATTACCTAACATTAAGATATTTCTCAGATCACTGGAAGAGTGTTGATTCATTCCAAAAAACAGTATTTGACAACTATGAAAAAATACAAAATACACAGTTCAGTTGGCTGGTTTTGTTTTTTGAGGGGGATGAGGTTTAGAGGTTAAAAAGTGTACTGAGAACATATTTAGTGATTATCTGTGACCTGTTAGTTGCACATTCTTATATATTATAGAGAAATAGAAACAATTAGGCAATATTATGGTTAGAGCTCACTTGCTTTAATAGAAATATAATTCTAGAATATTTTTAGCCTTTTGTATAGCGCCCATCACCACAATATATAAGTAGTGATTTGTACAAAAAGTACATAGGAATATTATGATTCTGGTTTCAGCATCAAGGGCTGTGATTGAAATAATCATTTTGTTCCTCTTTGCAAGACTTTACCATCTTACAGATCTAGAGATCCCAATAAAAATTTTATGCCTACCCTGATCTCACTAATCTATTACTATTTTTAGAGCTAATTTACACATTTAATACACAAAACGTTAATTTATGGGAAATGTTTAGGAAAGTTTTAAACAGCTCTTAATAGGGAAATAAACCAGATCATCAGTGTACACTGGGATTATTTGGTTATAGACATATTTCCAGTGGAAAGTAATTCATCAGACTCCTTTCCATGACTGATATTTAAAGTAAACTGCAAAACTTTACAAACATTTTAAAATGTTTTAAGAACCCAAATAAGTAGCAGAATATTTTTTGCAGACTTAAAAGGAAAAGGGTATTTTAAGGAGCAGATAATTTAGGTAATGTAAAAGTTATTTTAATTAAGATACTTGGTTAATATTTCATACTGAAGAATATATAGAAAGGGTATGTACTCAGTGGGCTTTTTAATGCAGGAGTGTTTTTGTCCTTTTCCCTTTTTATGGAGTTTAGGTTTTAGAGACTATCTAAATAATTTACTTAACTCACTTTCAGTTTCTTATAGTATATCATCATAACAAACATCAACATAAGGCTTGTAAATAAAATAATAGAACTTTATTAAAAGATGCAAATTTGTCCTCAATGGATTGTCAACATCCAAGTTCAGTATTCTGTGGGTCCTGAAAACAGGTCCTGTTTTAGATCGTTTTATTGTTTTCAGTTGTGGTAAGAGAAATGTAAGTTAGAATTTGTCAAGTAAATGAACTGTTTAATAAATACATTGTTTTTAAAAGTTATTCTCTATGTAACATATATTATGTATATATCAATTATAAATACCATGCCTGTATTAGATAGGATTAAAGCATAATAGAATAGTTTGTAAAATTATAACATGCAAGCTATAGTAATGACGTCTTTAAGTTTAATCAAAAGTTTATCTGAACTGAGAGTTCAGAATGAATGTCTGCTCACCTATGTACCCTCTTATTAAAATATTTGAAATCTATAGAACCAAAAAGCAGGTCACAGCTATATTACCATAATTTGAATGGCTAGAAATGCTGATGTACTACATGCCTGAAGAGAAATCTGAAACATTTCTGGGTTTTGTTCCCTTTTTAATTCTCTATTTTCTAGTGGAATCCTTTGGTCTTGTAATAAATAAATCTTAGCTGAAATGGTGCTAACTTTTAGATACAGTTAAAGTCCTTGTAGTTGTGGGAGAAACACCATTTTACTGTTTGGCTTTTTTTCAAGAACTGTAAACTTACAGGCTTACTAACTGAAGCTTGTTATATAAGAAATAAAGTTCATAGTGATGGAAGATAGAGGAATCCAAGGTCAACCCCAGAGCTGTTTTATTTTAAATTGAATAATAAGACAATTAACGTGGGCAAACTACATGAAACCAACTATTAAAATTTTGGTCGTAAACCAATTAAGTGAAAGATTGAGAGTTGCTGAAAAGCCGCTCAGGGTAAAAACACAGATTCTATTTAAATTACATGCTAGTGGGGAATATCCTCAGATTTTTTGGTGTATGTGATATAACCCTATCACATTTTCTAATAAATTAAAACTACGAGCGGCTAGTTTTGTGTGCCAAGATTTTAAATATAGTTTTACAGAGGTTAGCTTTCTTCTTAGTTCCTAATATCCTCAGAAGTTTGAAAATAATATCAGGTTTGTCTGTTTGGCATACAGACTTCCTCACCCTCTCCTTGCTTTTCATAGTGCACAATCCAGTATGACTCTAATTTTGATTATTCTGTTACTTTATTTGCCAAAATCATAATTAAAGAGGTCATCAATTTTTGGAATAAGCTTTATTTGTTAAGTTTAGCTTCCTCCTCCCCAGCAGAAAAATATTGCAGAGGCCTGGGTTAAGTGCTGTATTTCACATATTTCCCAGTAAACAGAAGATTTTATAGACATATGGGGGAGGAGTGTGTGTGTGTGCACGCACATGTATGTATGTTTGGGTTTTTGTGTGAATGTATTGTAAAATTAAGAATCTGGAGGATATTCTTTCTTGCATTCAGGCCTCCATATTTTGATAGTAGGCCGGCCTTCAGCCTTCTCTGCTGCTTTTTGAGGCAGGGACAAACTTGTGGGCACTCACTGAAGAGCCAGCCTATTTCTCTGTCTCTTGAGCTGCGGAGATTTCCTCTTCAGAGGGCAGTCTTCAAAAATAAATAATTCTGTTTTACTTGAACTCTGGAATATATTGGATCAACTTGAAGTTCTTAAATTTTTCAAAAAAATACAATTGGAAAAATAAAGATGACTTTTTAGTGAAAAATTTTCCGTTTTTGGACCAACTGTCTATCCGCTCAAAATTTTGAAATTCCCCATATTTTTCAACAAGCTCTAATATTGGCTGCTAAAAAATATTCTACATTAAAGTGAAGTTTACTGAAAATTTCAGTAGCTCTCCCATCTTGTAGGATCAGACTGTTTTGCTGAGGTGGAACAAATGGCAGGGGAATGCAAAGGGGGGGAAAATGCCAGGTTGCTGCTGCTTGTTCTCCAAGTGCATTGAAGATGGAAGGAAAATGCTGCCTATTCTATGGCCAACAGATGGGCTCCACCTCAAGGGGATAGCCTGTCATAGAAAGGTGCCTGTACAGCCCCCTGCACCCAACTGTGTGCCTGTCTCTCGCGCAAAGCAGGAGTCTGGTGGGGTGCCAAACTGTCTTCAGTTAGGCCAAATGTAACATTAGTCAAAGTTCCCAACCCAACTTTAGGACTCATCTCAGCTTGTGCATCCGATTGTTGGCTACCTGGGTTTGACCCTTATATTGGAATAGAGTTCTTTTCTGCTAGAATAGATAACTCAGAAGGTGCATCTTAAATGCCAAATGGAATTTTTAGGCTGATTTTACAGATTATGTATCTTTTTGGCAGGGAAATATTTAGATAAATGTCTCCCTAAGACAGCTGAAGAAGAAAGAGAATCTCTGTACTGTTAGTATACAGTATGTGCCTGTAGGGCACATTTAGTTTTAGCTGAGGAAAAAGTCAGTCAGATGGAAATAATAACAAATTCCATGGAGACCATGGTATCTTCTTGCTTTTGTGTTTTCACACCATTGAATCTAATTTGTCAACCAGTAGTGGCATAGTATTCGATACTGTCTGTGAAAAAGCTTAATTTGCTTTTTTTCCTCATCATGCACTAACTATAGCTTTTAATTATTTAAGGGTTTGAGACTGGGTATTGCATAAAGATATGACACCATGTTATGAATTGAAATACCGTATGTTTGCTTTATTAAAACTACATCTGTAGGTTCATTCAGCACCTGATTCGTGAAATAGCAAGTTCAGTGCATGTGGCAAAAGGCTGGTAGGAAGAAGAATCTGGGTTCCATTCCTGCCTCTATCACCATTTTGGAATGTGCTCTTAGGCAAGTTGGTTGTGGTAATATGTTGTAAGGATTCCTCATATCCGTCACAGCAATTCTCATTTAATTGATATAAATTATTGACTTCTAGCAGATACAAAATTATAGTCGTTATTCATTTCAAAATTATAGTAGGAGGAAATCTAAGCGAAAATTGCAGCAGTTCTTTTTCTGATTAATTTAAATATTTGCAAAAAATTACCAAAAGATGATTGTTCCTTAAATGTTGCAAGCCAAATAAGTTTATTTTCCCATCAGCATTGCTATAACATGCGACCAAACACCAAGCCATAACTTCATGTTATAGCATCTGTTAAGTTAGTTGTCAGTGTCCTTGTTCAGTCTGGTTTATTTTATCAGAGTTCTTTTAGTTTGACCATTGCTTTATGTTTCACTCTGATACTTGAGGCAGGGAGGGAGAAATGGAAAAAACAGGTTCTTTTTATTAGACTGGAAAAATCATTTGTAGTTAAAAACCTATGTTGTACACTCATCTTGCAAAACTACCATTGCAATGTATATATTTTTTATCCCTGTCTGGAATTAGAGGTGAAGTCAATCTTGGAATTGGTGCTTAGCAATTGCTTACCCAAAATATTGAATGTTTCATTAGACTAGTCTGGATTGAGATGAGTTTTCTGTACACTTATTGTATGTTGATATGTTACTTCCCCAAACACCTTTCAGGGTTAAGAAAACTGCAAGCTAATTTGTAGCTTCACAATAAACTGCTGATTTTAAAAGCATTTGTGCAGTTGGGTCAGAATATATATAAAAAAAAAAGCTTTGTAAGTAATGATTTGATAACACATACTTGTATAAAGCAAGGGATTGTTTATTTGGCTGAGTCAAGCATAAAAATCTTTACAGGATTTATTTGTGGGTTAAGAGTACCCAATTCATCAAACAGGATTGACTATTTCCACAGGATTTTCCATATAATTACAACGTGGAATGCAGTACTTTTCCTCTGTGTAACTCTCAAGGTTGTGTAATTCATTAAATATTTCTCAGCTTGCATAAGTGGCCAGATCCTACATCTCAAGGTGGCATAAAACTAAATGGTCACTCAGGCATTTCCGTCATGTTATCAAGAATACAAAGTGCTGCCTTCAGTTAGAAAGTGGTGTGTTGTGGGCTGGAATAGGGCTATGAAAACAGTCTTTTCATTTAGAGAATCTGAGTAGAATAGCAATTGTTAATTACAAAACAGAAACAGAAAAGGCATTCAAGAATGAACTAATACATTCTAGGAAAAGTTAGATTTCTTAGTTTTTTCTTGTTTCTATTATCCTCTAACATTTTCAACTTGCAGAACCTTAAGAGA
Organism: Platysternon megacephalum; assembly: GCA_003942145.1. Lineage (NCBI taxonomy): Eukaryota > Metazoa > Chordata > Testudines > Platysternidae > Platysternon > Platysternon megacephalum. The sequence continues at coordinate 10,756,387 of QXTE01000018.1, read as the reverse complement.
GTGGTGCTTATAATACTGAAAATTGGTAAGGCTAATCAGATTCAAACTTGGTCATGTAAGGGAGAATGACCTATATTAAACTTGTAATGCCTCTGGTGGTTTTACATACCTTGGTCTTGTATGCAGGATTTGGGGATAATTTTTAATTGAACTTTTTTTGCAAAGAGACTCCCAAATTTTGGAAAGGCCAGTCAGTTTTGTGTGTGAGTGAAGATAAATATATTGCCTGAAGTAGTCAGATTTTTTTAAAGGACCTTCTGTAGCATTTAAAGTTTAAATAATTTTGGTTTATTTACAGCGTGTATTTTATTTTATATTTATACAAAAATTAGAACTACCTTTGCGTCTTATTGGTAATACCATGACTACAGGGGTCATTTTGCAGTGTGTGTAACATGTCTAAATTGTGTTAACTCAGCTATTGTGCAGAAATCTTAAACTGAACAGTATAACCTCTTCTCTCTAGTTTTAATGCCTTTCTTGGTTGAAATTGTGGAGTTGGTGGTAATTTCATGCTGTGTCTTTAAAAAAAAAAGAAAAGAAAAAGAAAAAAGACTGTGAGCTGGGCCGGTGGTTCTCAAACTTTTGTACTGGTGACCCCTTTCACATAGCAAGCCTCTGAGTGCAACCCCCCATATAAATTAAAAACACTTTTTAATATATTAACACCATTACAAATGCTGGAGGCGAAGTGGGGTTTGGGGTGGTGGCTGACAGCTCGCAACCCCCCCATGTAATAACCTCGTAACCCCCTCAGGGATCCCGACTCCCTGTTTGAGAACCCCTGATGTAGGCTGAGCCCTTCTGAGCAGATAGGGTTGGATGATGCTCCAGTTGCCTGAGAGGTTGCTCAAGTGACCATCTTTCAGAAGGAGCCAAAAGCTTTTCCTTGGGTAGCATTTTCAGGCTGTTCTGGCCTGTGCTGCTAAGCATTTAACTTTAACATTTGCTTTTGTTTATAATAAAAAGATGAAAGATTTAAACCAAATGCAGAAGAGTTGAAAGGAAACTCCTGTGACTTGGCTTGTTCAAGCATTTCTTGCCATCATACTGCTGCCCTTTGTTAGCTTTCTGTTTCCAGTTTTTATTTATACCACTTTGTTGTGAATTATAAACTGACTAGAGACAGAAATTACACCATCAAATCCCGCTGGGCAACTCGAGGGCAGTCCATGATATTGAAATAGCCATTGTAAACTTCCAGCAATATGATGGCTGCAAACCATTTCCAGAAGTTTTAAAAAGAAGGGTGTATGTGTAGATACACATACATATGCACACGAATAAAATACTTTTGTTGAGGAAATGATTGTATTTCCTATATTTTTGTATAAACCCCCCCCTAAATTTCTACACAAAATAACATCCATGAGTATTCAGAACTAGGTGTACTGATATTTTTCTGCAATGTTATCCTGCATACATGGTAGCGCTAAAGTTGGAACTGATTAATTCAATATCCCACACTTGCTCATTATACATTCTGCTTATCCTACAGGAAGCTTTATTGTATTTGGTTTCAGCCTGTAACTGAGCTCTTTGGAATTTTGTGGAGTATTGCTAGGCTTTTGGAAGGCTGTTTTTACTGGTTGATCAGGTTATAGTTATTTTTCTATTTTTGACCAATTTAACAATTTTTTTGACCAGCTGAAAATTGTCAGTTTTTTATATTTAGATAATCTTTGCTTGGGAAATAAACTATTTTGTTTTGTATAATACCCTATATTGATTGCTGCAGAAAAATATGAACACATTTCAAGGTCAATGATTCTAACCGAAGCGCGTGCAGATTTTCTGTTTCATACCAAGTTACTGGTTGCAAAGATTGGATATACTTTACGGCTGGCTCTTTCATATGAACGATAGATAATACTCCCATCAGTGTGCATAGCTATTTCTTTCATGTGGACAGCAGTGTCTGAGACAAATAATCTTCATAAATTGGATTTCAGTTATCTGCACTAGTTAAATGCCCTCATTTTATTACGCGTCATATGAGTTATAAATCAGATCTAGGTTAAGGATTGCTTCCTCTGTGGGACTGTACTATCAAGAATATTTAAATTGGGTAACCATAATCTTTTTATATAGATGTTTTTGAACAATTCTATACGTAAAATATGTATTCATTTTTTCATAAATGTAACTGATTTTAAGGATAGTGTATTTTGACAGTGTTTTATAAAACTCTACATAGGAGTTTTGATTTTAGTTTTTTGACGTTTGGATTGTATTGTTCATATGAAACTATTTTGTCTTGTGGTCTGATTGCTCCTTTCCAGGGAAATGATTGTCCTACAGAGGCGACAAGTGGCATACTTGGTTAAAATCTGTTACAATCAATGCACCAGTTCATATTTGCTTTTTAAAATCACACCTTTTAATAGGTTTGTTTTAATTTTTAGATAGATTTAGTGCACATAAAAGTAGTATTTTGAACTTTTTTATTCAAGTAGATTCTGTTAATTCATTATTTTTGGGTGCTTAGGAAGTTTATTATTTTAACCCGTTTGTTCTGGGCGTCAACTTCCTGACACAAACCATTGCAACAATTGAACACTGAGGACCCTCACCATAGAGGTATTGAAGTGAAATTAATGTATGAGAGCTTCATTGTATATGTTGATTGTTTTTTCCTTGTTTCTGTTTCTACTAATGGTAAGTGGACTTGAAGTTGTCCATTTGAAGTTTTAACGGTTTATTTTTAAGAAAATAGCTCTAGAAGTTATTGTCGTTACTATTCATACAATGTCCAATTCAGGGAAACAGTAATTAAATTTTCATGGAACTTGAATTTTTTTAAGAAGTGTCTGCCCTTGTGAATAATTAACAAATAATGACAGGGACTGCCAACTCTTTTCACTTAAATCACCACACATTTTCCAGATGGTAACTACTTTGCTTATTGCCAGTCCAACCTGAATTTGATACTCATAGATTTCGTTCAAGAGGTTGGTTGGTCATTAGTTTAGTGACTTGTTGTAGTGATTTTCCACTTAGGATTTCACGTTGGCAAGCCCATAGTAAACATCTGGAATGTCATTGAAAAATTCCATCTGCTGGTAAGGAGGAGCCATACCCAAGTATTTGGCTTTGCTAATAGACACAAGGGGAGAAAACTAACAGGTACCATATTTCCCTTGTTATGTATTGCATATAATGAAAATGAGGGTAAAAATCTCTTCACAAAATGTAGATCCTGGTTCCTTGTCCTGTAGAACTTTTGAAGGTTCAACATCCCACCTTTTAAGATGTAAGACTTCACAATACACATGTTCCAATCCCCCCACCTCCCCAAAAGAAGTCTGCCAGCAAAACTAAGGAAGACCAGACTTGGCATTCTTGATATTTCTAAAGTTTTAAAAAGGAAAAAAGCAGAATCATCATCCCCTCTACTTTTAACATGCACCTTTAAACCTCTGTACATCTCTTGTAAAAGGAAACATTCCAATCTTTTTTTTTTTTTTAAAGCTTTGTAGGTCAGTATAAGAGAATTCTAGTCCTAATAACCCATTTTTAGTTACACTTTGTTTAATATGGAATGTTGTTTTAATGTCTGTATATGAATTTCCTTTGAGGTTTTGTAGAATTCATTGCTTCACTGTTGCCAAGTACAGTAACAGCACACATTGCAGATGTGTACCTGTGCTGCTGAACGTGAAGTTTAATGGGCAGATGCCATTGAATGTTATGCTAAATGCATTCCATTTGCCAAGGAAACTTCTAAGATGCGGAACCTAGAAGCTTTTCTGGGAAAGGGAGATGTCGGTGAAAACAATCTGGATGAATCTTTTATTTCCCAAGCTTATCTGGTGAGTGAATTTAAGGCCTGAATACTTAGACTGGATTGCTCCTCTAAAGGAATGAATAGAAGGTCAGGCTGTGGGTTTGACTACAGAACTGTTGGTGGGGGGGAGCCTTACAATTCTGAAAACCAAGGATTTGTCTGGTCTACACAGAACTAAGTATAACACAATAATGAAATGAATTATAATTCACGACTTCCGTTATTTTAGTGCATATTTGTGTGTTAATGCTTATTTCAGATTGAGTGTCCTATTTTGATATAGCTATTAAAAACTTAAGTGATATGTGTTGGTTTAGCTATTTTGATTCCAATTAAACAAGTAGTGTCATAAGATTAGAAGTAGGAAGGCTGAGAGGAACCCTAGTTCAGGAGTGCAGTTAAGTGCACACTAATTTTATGTAATTTGGACTTGATGTATATAGTTTAGTGTTTATTTTAGAAAGCTCTCATTCTTTCATGTCTGATTCAAATCTTTTCTACTTTTATATGTAACCCATTTATTAACCATCTACCTCTAGCTTGTGGAGGATGCTTTATTTAGTATAATAGTAATAAAATATTATGGATGAGAGTAGTCTAATGTGACTGCTTGTGAAGCATGTACTTCGTATCTAAAGAGGATTCTAGGGAGATGACCCTTTGTCCCATGTAAATGTAAATCCTTAGACTAAAGGTAGTTTGGCAGCAATGAAAACTTCTCCTCTCTTAAGAGGTCTGCCAAATAGATGGGATAATCTTGATGTTCCTCTCTTATTACACAGAATCTAGTGAGGTTTAACTTTTATAAGTTATTTATAACACATAATTCTAATTTTTGTATATTCTAAGTTACCTAAATTTGTAACAAGCAAGTTTTTGCATTTTAAAATCTGTGATGAACATTCAGTATATCTTACCTGTTTATTGATATAATTGTCCCAGTCTAACCTACTGAGGAGTCAGATATAAAGACATCATTAGGTAATGGTTGAGGCATTTGCCAGGCTCTATATTTTTATAGAGAAAATAGCACCGAAAATACCTTCCTAACATTACTCAGTTTATTTCCATGTTGTACCATCTATACATGGATAGAAATTTGAACTGTGCTTTTGTTTTTGCTGCAAGTACCACTCAAGCTCTTACCTGTGAGAAATTGTACATGGGCTTCTGTGGTAGGTTACATGTGTGCCTTGCACACCTCTCCAAGCTATTGACTGGGAAACTTAGCATTTTTGCCATGATCTGCAGGTGCTCTTTGCCGTCCTAAGCAGAAGCTTTTTACGGACTTCATCATATTGCTCTACTTTACACGTATCTAACCTCCAACAGAACACTAAGGCTCATACGTAAGCAGTAACAATTTACTTTACACAGGTGTAGAAGCTGTGTTTGATTGTTCAACGTTAATCCGTCTCTGAGCTGGAGTTGATGGCATATCCCCATAACCATAGGCATGGAAATGGTATTCAAAAAACTGTTGTGCAGAAATCCAACCGCTGTTACCAAGCTTAGATATGCATTCTGGTGATATGATATGCCTAAACTCATAGCCAACTGTTAGTGTGACATAGATACCCATTTATAAAGTGTTTGTCCGTTTAAAATATAGGTGCATAGGTGCCAGTCACTTAAATATGAACTTTTTTACAAGGATTCATGACCATTAATTCTAGTGGATGTTATTGCATTGACGAATAACTTAATTTTGTTTCACTTTTTTATGTTTAAAAAACTTTACTGAAAGTGGCATAACCTTTATAGAAATAAAATCAAAACAATAATATATGTAAAGATAATATAAATAACAAACCGAGGAATCTAGCAATAAAATACTCCATCCCCATGGAAAATATGGAGCAAGAATCTGTCCTCTACAGTAAATACCAGATAGTTGAGTGAAATATTTAGTCATAAGATTCCAAATGTTGAACAATCCATCTTGACAACATAACAGCTCAAATTATAAGCCAAGAAGATGGAGATCTAATGTCTTAATAAGAAGTTGTATACCCTCCATATAGTACTGAAGGATTATTGGAACATCTGAATTAATAGTACAGCACTTTTCTAGTATCAATCCAGAATATTGCTTTCTAATCTTTTGTAGTATTGAATTCTGCAACTGGAGAAAGACAGATGTTCTCCTTCTTGGCCAATAATTATTGCAGGCTTCTCTAGTTACTCTTTCTCTGAAGATTTTCCCGATTAAAGCTTATGCCAGAAGCAGCTGAAGATTAACAATATTGTCACTTTTTGTCAATCACATGTGTCAACCTGAATTGATGCACTGCAGGAAGAGATGTGCAGCGGACTTTCCCGTTCTGTCTTAAGAGCTCTCTGACAGTGTTTCATGAGACATGACCTGGACAAATGCATCATTTAAAAATTATTCAAGCTCCCAATGAGAAGGATGACTGGTCATACTATCAGAGTGCCTATTAGAGTACGCTGACCTCTCATTCTTTCACAGGACCTTTTCAAAATGTTATACAGTAGTCTTTTACTCTTTTAATTTCTATCTTCTTCTTCCCTCATTGTTACTCATCCTTCTTTCTTCCCCTCTTTAGACATTTTAAATCTGTTGCTTGTAGCATAATATGCCATGCTGCTTGCACCTGTTGAAAATGTGATATTTCCAAACCAATAAACTAAGGTCTGCCTTCCCCCACCCTCTGTATTTTCTGAGTAAGGTCTGCCTTTTCCCCCCTTTGTATTTTTTGAAGGGCCTTTGCTATGGACTGAAAATCTGTTTTATGCATCAGGAAAACTGAAATACCTTTGTTCCAAATGCTGGAAAACCAGTTGGATAATGTCACTTGGAACTGAACATATAAATCCTAGAACCTCCTGTCTATGTGCACAAACGCACCACACTGACAAAGGAGTTATCGTTTGAGGCCAGATAAAAGTATACATTCATAGCCAGGAGTCTAACCCTAAATGATAAACCAAAGTGGTGTGGGTTTTTTTGCCCAGCCTGATCTATTATACAGTCATTTACTAATTAGCAAAGTATCTAAGTTTATATAGCTGAACCAACAGTAAGAGTAAATATGCCTTTTTATCTATGACCACGCTGAAGTTGGCTTGTGAAGTATCTTGACAGAATTTCAAATGGGTGCAGCTTTTAAAATATATGTTCTCAGACACACGAGTTGAAAACAATTTCCATTTTCAGACTTTTGTCATCGTATTAGTTATATGGGCACAAGGGAAGCATGTTTTAATGATGCAAGAAAGAGGCATTTTGTATTGCTTCTTGCATTGTGATTAAGCGCTAAGATTTCTGAGACATGGACATCATAAAATTTTTGTCAGCCTCCCATGGAAGTTGTTTCCACTGACCAGGCCTCTTGTTGATCAGTGATATCAGTTCACACCTGCATTAATGTTACAGAATGAATGTCACTGACACCACTGAAAATGTCTACGTGAAGTGTTCATACAGCAGCATGCACTGGCTAATGGCACATAGTTTTGCAAAAATAAAAATAGGTTAACAGATCAAAATTGCATCTTTTCGATGTAATTTTCATTTTATAGAAACAATCTACTTATTGGGATTTTATTTTACTGTAGCCAAATATTGGTTTTGTGAGGTTTTTCCTTAGTATTGTCTGAATATGAAACCGCTTCTGTCTAGAAAATGTGCCTAAAGTTAGGGAGATTTGTATACATGCTGAAAAATATCAAGCAAAACAGCTTCAACGTTTTTCTTTGCTTTAACTTATCAATGACATGAACATTAATCACAGTAACCCCTGTCAATTTTTACAAAACCGTGATTCATTAGCAGCCACCTTGGAACCACCTAAAATTTCCTAAAAGTGTTAAAAATATACTTTAAAATAAGAGACAGTTTTGTGATAAGTTAAATAATACTTGCCACTTATGTAGCCCCTTTGATCTCAGGATCTGAGTACTTTACAAATTAGCCTCATAACATCCCTGTGAGGTGGATGATGATATACCCATTTTACAGGCTAATCCAAAGTACTCTTAATTGACTTGCCCACACAAGCCATTCATACAGAACCCAGGAGTCCTGTTTCCATCACCTGAATAAGTACTAAACACAGATTTTTCTTTCTTTAACCTTAAAGTTTATTTTTAATGTGCATAATATTGGATCATTATTCCTGTTGCAGATTATGTATACAATGAGAGGGTAGTTTTATTTAGTCAGTTGTTTCATCAAGTACTTATTTGACCATAAGCCCCCCCCCCCCCCCCCCCCCCCCCCCCCCCCCCCCCCCCCCNAATCACTTCTTTGACTTAAATCGTGACTACAAGATTGTGACTTTGTTGTTGAGCAAATACAAATTACATAATGAGGAAAGTCTTAAAATGTTAGCTTTGTGTAGAAATACTTGACAATATTTTGTCATTTTCTCAATATCATATGTTCTCTGTTCCAAATGTCTGAAGGTATTTATTTATTTAAAAAATCAGTAGTAACTTGTGTATCAGTATGTCATCCATAAAAATACTTCTCCCCTTAATTTGTACTGCTTCTTACATTGCTTCCTCTTTTATGCATGGCTGCATTTAATAGTTGTACTGAAGCCTTACATGCATACTGTGCTGTATCAACGCTGTAAACTGCAACAAGTGCATAGTAATACGAGCACTTGAAGAATTTCCCATTTAAACATCAAATTAATTTAATCTTGAGTCCAAATAATTATATAATTGAGAGGATTTAGAAAATCTTAAAAATAGGTGGTGTAGTTTATCGCAATACCACAGGCCATGTTCTGTTATCTCTTCCTTTCCCATGCCTTCAGGGAATGAATCTTTACTCATTATACCACTAGTTAAATAGGAGGTTTTCAAACTAGTGTTTTTTACTGAGCAACAGAGAGCCCTGAACATTTTACTCTTGCCAACCAGAAGAACAGAGCCCACAACACCCCTTACGTAATAGATGGTGATTCCACTGCCAGTTAATTATTAACATGGGTTGAGAGGAAATGCCAACATATTTTTAACTATAAATGAGGATATATAGAAATATAAGTTTCATGAGATTTTATTCCATTAATTCTTATACTATTCTTAACCAGACCAGCCTTTTCTTACTTTGATATTAATATGAAACAAGCGTATTATAGGAGAATTATAATTAATGGGTTATTGCATTTGGGAAGTGGCAAGAAGAAACAGATATGGCACCACAGATTGAGCTAGTATGATCCTAATGTGCTAAAGTGGCTGAATGAGAGAATTCCTGTCTGTTTCAAAGGGCATCCTGAAATGTAAAAATTATAAGAACTTCTCTGTTTAGAAAATAAACTGTTGAAACCTTTTCCCATGGTAACATAGCAGTTGAACACATCTTTCACCATTTACTTCCTCAGGACCTTGCTAATTCATATTCTGCTAATCCACATACCCCATAACTTGGCCAAAACATGATGGTCTCATCCCAACCTAAATGTGAGATTTCTGAGACTTCTTTCCTTGTTAATATCCGATAGGTAAGGCTGCGAGTTGGTCACGGGGTCACAGAAGTCATGGATTCCATGATTTTCTGTGACTTCTGGTGCGGTTGACCCTGGGCAGCCCCTGGGCCAGCCGCACCAGCCGCTGCTGGGGCAGTCTGTCCACTGCCTCCCTCCCCCCCCCCCCCAGCAGGAGTTTGGGAGGGGGGCTCAGAGTAGGGGGTTGGGGCATGGGAGGAGGTGAGCACTCTGGGCAGTGCTTACCTCAGGGGGGCTCCCCGGAAGCAGTGACATCTCTAGTTTCTTAAGGGGAGGCACGGCCAGGGGGCTCTGCGTGCTGCCTTTGCCTGCAGGCACCGCCCCCGCAGCTCCCATTGGGCACAGTTCCCGGCAAATGGGAGTTGCGGAGCCAGTGCTCGGGGAGGAGGCAGGGTGCAGAGCTGTGTGGCTGTGCCTCCGCTTAGGAGCTGAGGGATGTTGCCGCTTCCAGGGAGGTGCGGAGCTGAGTAGGGAGCCTGCCAGCCCTGCCAACCCCCCCACATCAGCACCAGCGCAGGTCCCAGGTCGTGTGCCACTGCTCCCCCCGCACCCATGCCCCCTGGGCTGCCAATCCCCCCCCCCCCAGCACCCGCAGCACCCCTGGGCCACCACCCTCCCCAAGATTTAGTCGGGAGTATATAGTACAAGTCATGGACAGGTCACGGGCTGTGAATTTTTGTTTACTGCCTGTAACCTGTCCATGACTTTTATTAAAACATAGCCTTCACTATAGGACATGAGTTATGTTTATACATTATTGAAATTAAGTTAATACATCCAATGAACAAAGTACACTTTCATGCAATATTCTTGGTTTTTGTTTGCTTACTTGTCAATTTGCAAAATTTACTAATTTCGGTGGGTCTCTGAGTCTGTGTGAATTAGTGAGGGTCTATTGTGCTCCGCATTTTCCTTTATAATTGTTCTGAAGCGAACTGGTACACTTTGTAGTTCTAATTTTATACAGCTACTTAACTAATTACAGCTGTCAGTAGCAATTTTCATCTGGTGGTAATGTTCAGTTTAGCTGTGTAATATAGCTCCAGTGACGACCTACTGGCCAGCATATATTATAGATCAATTTAAATAGGAAAAATGCAAGTGTCAGTTAAAATATTTTATTGAAATCCCATAACTTTAGACACAGCCTGTTGTTTTAGCTAAATATTAACAGGCCTAAGCAAAGACATTGACCTGGTTGGGCACCAGCTGTTTAAGAGGCTGCCACATTTGCAAAAGACAGATACACTGAGCAAGTCCTGCTTTCACTCTTGTTTAGAGATCCTCATTAAATTATCCAGACACAATAATCAGATAGCTGCTGTTCAAGTTAATGGCACCTCTGAGCCCCTGTCAAGAGAGCTTTATTTAATGCGCAACAGACCTGGAGTGGTGCAGGTGCCATTTCAGGCCCTCGTTTAATTTAAGCGGCTTTAGTTGGCATGGCAACTAGTTGAGACATCTGGGAGACATTATGCTAGGGATTGAGATTTAGGAGGATTTGTGGTATAGCAAAACAGAAATCTTATAATAAAGTGCACAGTATTGCTTTTGAGTTTTTGAATATTTTATTGGAAAATGTAGAATTTCAGGATAAGTTGCAGCCAGCAGGTAAAATGAAATGTAAAAAGGCTGGCATAACTATTAAAAGGAGGCCTTTGGAAAGTGGAAATTGCTTTATTAAACTAAAAATTATTGTATTGCAATGTTGCTGAACTTCTCTTTGGGTTACATTTATGAGAGAAGTTCTAGGGAAGTTTTTGTTAGAAAATTATGTGATGTGTCATTAATTTATTAAATATAACTTGGTGGGTTTTAGTACTGTACCAGTTAAAAAATTTTAATGCATTTTTAGATTATATCTAAAACCTGGTTAGATAGAGGACCTAAAAAATTTGATACTCGAAAGGAATGAAGTGAATGGTAATTTATATGAAGCAACAGACAGGGTTGGTGGGGTAAGCAATCATTTGGCTGGGGAAGAAAGGAGGTTGCAGGATCTTACTGGGTCATCGTACATGAGGTTTAAATTGTGCTGATTCACTAACCAAGGAGTGGTAAGAAGAAGGGGTGGAAATTCCTGACAAGGCTCGTCCGTTTATCAATTTACTGGCTTAGATATCTTTCTGAACTCTATCTCACAGTTAGTTTGCTGTCATTTGCAGTTATTTAGCAGAGGATTTAGCCTAGCTATAAGTATTGAGGTAGTGGATGCATAGACGATCTAGTGGTTTTACAGGTTAAAGGTGGGATTTTTAAAAAGCACTCAACTCAGCATTGACTTAATGGTGTTCCCACTGAAATCATTGGTAAAACTCCTATCGACTTCAGTGGCTGCAGAGTTAGGGTCAACACTTTTGAAAATCCCACTGAAAGGTGCAGAGTTTACAGAATTGCCATGGCTGGTGCACAGCAGATAGGAATGCTACTGGATTATGTCTCATTCATAAGGATTTTTGTTTCCAAAAGTCAAAGTGTCAAGTGTGAAAGATAGAATTTTCTCTTCTGGATTAGTCCATACATTTTGTTATCCTGCTTCTGCCAGCAGCCTGATGCTTCAGAAGAAGGCAGGAAAAATATTATGCCCCTCACAATTGTGCAGTGCTGAATTCTGGTGGGTGGAAATTGTTCCTGTCCCCTGCAGATCATCAGCTTATACCTCGAAGAACAGGAGAGCCGATTGCAATTCTCTTAGCTTGAATTGCAAATGAGACAGTGTGACTCACTGAAGAAGACACTGGACTGGGACTTGAGAGACCTATGCTCTATTTCTGGCTCTGCAGCTGACCTGATGTGTGGCCTTGGCAAGGCACTTCCTCTCTGTGCCTTTGTTTCCCCTCCTAACCTTTTTTGGCTACTTGGATTGTATATTCTTTGGGCCAAGGAGTATCTCTTAACTGTGTGTTTGTACCATGCCCACCACTACTATCTAACCACAGCTGGGGCTCTAGGCATTATTATAATATAAATAATAATAATAGTGTATTGAAAATAAGGCCACAATATTTGACTGACCATCTGCAACAGTGAGTACATTAAGTTACTTGTATATTAGTACAGCAAATCCCAGAATTTCCCTTTTCATTTTGAATGTGGCTGTCCCCTGAAAAGCAGCTGGGTAAACATAGTATGTTTCTTTCTTCTCTTATCAAACTTGCTCAGTTTATACATCAAAATAAGATTTTTCTGAACCGTCAGCATTAGAAATTCAACCTGTTACTTGAAAATCAAGACATACTGGCTCTACTTCAGACTGTCCATCATTGCAGACGCTCATCAACAATAAAGAATGCAAATCAGTACTTAGCTGGCAATTTTGTTGACGCAGGAGGCAGAATAAAATACAACTTGCTTTTCAGCAGCTATGTATGCTGCTGACATGAGCAGAAATGTGTCAGTAAAGTAAGCAGATATGTCTGATGTGGTGAGCAGCTATCCTCAGCACCCAAGGTACCCTTTTCGGGTTTTTTTAAGAGTTACTTTTTTGTCCATAACCCCGGCATTCAGGAAATTGACAACTTCATCAATTTCCTGACAATGTTGTTTCTGTGGTCCCTCTGCTGTATTTCTCCATTTGTGAAAGATAGTATTTTGCGATGTCTGAGCAGACATGCCCCCCTTCTTAATTTACATCTCGACATTGGTGTCAGCAAGAATAACAGCATTTGGAATATTCAGCGACTGTTGTAAATCACCAGCAGGCTCCTACACCTGTTGCGTTGTGTGTGTGACAGCACACCAATTGGTGGCTTTTGCCTTTTCTTCCACATAGAGGTGCTATTTTTTTAAATTAGAACTTGAAAGAGATTTACAACCAGTGATTTGTATGTGTGTGCAAGGAAGGAGATTTGGAGCTTGTGGAAGTGAAATATTGATACTATAGGTAGAGCTGGCACAATGCACTGTACAAACTTCCTATAAGAGCAATGCGCTACTGACCTACAATACGCCTGCTTGGGCGGTATTTTCCAACTGTATTGACCTCTATCAATTGGTCTGGTTATGTGATGTGGATACATTTCCGCTAAGGATTAAGATGATGCCACCAGAATCGCATGTAATTTATTATTTAATAAGAATTTTGAGCCCAAAATTACAGGCTTTAAAATACGATTAAATTAATACTGGGCATCTTATCCTTCATGAACCATGTTTTGGCTTTCAGATAGTTTTGTAATGTATATACATAAGTATAAATGTGGCTTTGTTCAGTAATTAAGTTTTCTCTTGTAACTAAACTGTCAAGTAATTCTTGTGGAAGTCTGGAGATTTGACCTCTATTATATCAGTCAAGAAGCTTTATTCTTTTGTTATTCTACGGCTTTGAGCTATAAGACTTAAAATTCTTGTGAGCAAGAGTAACTGTTTCAAATGGATTATATGCTGCACTCTCTGTACTTTCCTTAACTAATAACTTGAAGATACGTTGTCACCGAATTGATGCAGAGTGACCTCCATAAGATTATCGTCTCTCCTCAACCACTCAGCTCGGATCACGTCAAAGTTTTTCTTTACCAGATTTTAAGAGGTAACTTTTGTTAAAAATTGATGAAACAATATTAAACTAAGTGATGTATTCTTACTTGGTAATTTTCTCTTCGTAGTTTCTGAAATTTTACTCCCAAGACTTGTCTCACTAATGTGTAGAACAAGATATATTTAATAAATTGTTTTGTTACTTAAAGTTGTCTTTGAAAGAATAGCAAATGTGTACAGGAAGCTCTTGGCCTTGCTGCTTTTTTAGAGTACTGTATGTATAAAGATGGCAATCCTTCTGCTTTAACCTGAATGACTTTTCTAATGGTTACTGAAAAGATGAAGCACAACACTGATTTTTTTTAAACTGTGGATCTTGTGAAGTAAAGTGGCCTTTTGAATTAGGCTGCAGAGAAGACACCTGAGGCCATCCTATCTGGTGAATACATTTTAGCCAGAACTAAATATGATGCTATACAGGTCTGTCTCATCTTAGGCTGTGGTTACGTTCCACGGTCAGCGTGTAAAGCGAAAACCGCGTAGAGTCAAAATTACATTGCGTGTAATGGCGGGCAGAATCGCCCGCACTACAGAAACAGTATTTAAATTGTTATTTTTCTCTTTTTTTTGTTTTTTTTCTTGTTTTTGCCGACTGCATAAAGCTGAAATCGCACATGTTAAATGCACCTAAGATGCGACAGACCTGTATTGTAAAACAACATAACTGAAATTGTTGTAGAAATGGCCACTAAAATTGGCTCAGTACAAATAATTTTATGATACTGGTTATAAATGTAGATCTTTCAGTGGATTCGGAAATTACTGATTCAGGTTAATGAGTTGGACTTCTGACTTGTAATCAGTTCTAAACTGCCTCACTTTCCATGTGTTTTTTTTGTTTTCCCCACCCGCAATGAAAATCAGCTGAAAATAAACAGAAGCCATTTTTTCTTGATAAAAATAGTTATTGGGTTATATTCAGCAATGTCAGAACAAGGAGGTGTAAAGTACATCCAAAGGCGGTACTGTCCCCCAGCCAAGCCTGTTGAACCAGAGGAAAGGTTTATCCCTGTGAAGGACAAATTGTGTTTGTGCCTCTGTCGTGAGTTGGCTTTAGAGTAAGTGGTAGTACACATCAACTTTAATTTCCATCAAGCTGACAATGTAATGCTGCCAGTTGGCGCCTCTTCAGAGAGCTCTGTGAATAATTTTTGATTCTATCTGCCCTGGTCACTTGACCTTTGACCTCAGCACTACCCATTTTGTCCCATATCCCTAAGTGAGGATCTGGTTACTTTTCTATTGACCAGTTTTTGTCCGCTACATTTCCAATACCTAGTGAACTTCACACTGACATCATTCCTTTCATGGACGCTTACTCCATGATGAGCTTTAGTGAGGTGCTTCCTGAATTGTTTGTTTGTTTGTTAAAATGGACCAGAGTTGCAACCACGGAGACTATAAAAGCACAGGGGAAGCAGCTGCGAGGGGGATAACTCATGGAAATGGTTTGTCCTCTCCCCTCCCAGCCTGATGAAAGTTGAAAGGCCTCTAGTGGCAGTGACCAAATGCTCTGAGTTGCTTTGTTTTGTTTTGAAATTTTTTGTAGTAATAAAGTTAGCCCTGAATAAAGGGCCTTGGGCTAAACTGTAGTTTGGGACTTTATTTTACATTCCATGGCTGGTGTATCTGCCCACCAGTTTACAAGGTAATAAACAACAGAAAATCATCACAGCAACTGTGAGCTGTAAAATAATTACATTGAACCAAAACCTGTGTTGTATATTATACTGCCTCACGCTACTTCCTCTTGAACACTCCTCTTAAAAACTTCTAGTTATACTTCAATGGAATGTTAGTGCTTCAGAAATTATGTAATTGAAATAGATAGATTTATTTATAAGAACTGTTTATAATATAATTTTTATAGAATAATATGGGTACTTTTATAGGAAAACAGAGGAAGAAAGTATGTTGAAAAGTATGTTTGCTTAAATAATTTGCTCTCTATGACCTGGATCCTGCAAAGACTTATTTATATGTTTAACTTTATTCTTGAGTAGTAAAGTAGTGAATTAAAGTCAATGGGACTACTAGCAGTGTGTAAAGTTAAGCAGATGCATAAGTCTTTGCAGGTTCAGGATTTATGATGCCTTTCAGGAAAATATGTCCTCAGTCATAGATTATAGTAGAGAATATATTTACTTTGTTTAATATTTCAGGTCTGAAATACCTACATTCAGCTGGGATTTTACATCGAGACATTAAACCAGGGAACCTACTTGTGAACAGCAACTGTGTTCTTAAGGTGGTGTCTAAATTTATTTAAAATTTGTACAGTTCATTATATATCAGGGGTCATGGTCAAAAAGATTTGTCGGTTAATAAAATCTTTCCCCAGTTAAGTGTTTTCATAAGTAAAAACAGCCCCACGCTTCCCCCCCCAAGAAAACAAGAGTAAAGCTATATGGACAGAAATTTTTTTCCGTTGACTTCAGTGGGAACTGCTGTGTGCTTAGTGGTTTTGAAAAGCCTGTAATACGTTTAAGTGTTGCCACAGCACTGTCAATAACCCATTGCCACCATGAAGGTGGCAGTGAATACTGGAGAGTTCTCCTTTAATTTATTTTTATACTTTTAAGGGTAAGGAAATGTGCCCTACTGTAATTAAACCAGCTTTATTTGTTTTTAATTTAATTAGGTCCTTATTTTGAAAATCTTGGCTGGCTACTTTTTCCTTTACCCTAATAAAAAGAAACTAAAAAAAAAAATTAAGAACAGCCACACTCTGTAGTGACAGGAAAGGCCAAATCTCACTGCTGACATCTTTAAGGAGCACCATCAAAAAAGGAAATGTGTATTGGAATGAATCATTTTGAGCCCAGGAAGTTGTCAGTGATCTTTTAAGAGCAAAATGCTGGATTGGGATTTTAATATTAAATTTAACAGTGTAATGCCAGCTGAAAAATATATTGTCACTTCAAGAAAATCTAAATAATGATAGACATTTTAGGTATTTAAATATTCAACTAAATAACATAATAGGCCCCCCAAAAAACAAACACTTTATTTAAAAAAAAAGAAAAAGTAAAGCTTGCTTATGCAGTTATTGCAATATGCAGATTTTTTAAAACAATTAATGCTGGTTTGGGATTTTATACTTTGTTACTAAAGACATATCTGTGTGAAATGCACTAAGTATTTTGGTTTTGTTTTTTTATTTATTTACCTTCTCAATTTAGATTTGTGATTTTGGATTGGCCAGGGTGGAAGAATTAGATGAATCTCGTCACATGACTCAGGAAGTTGTCACTCAGTATTATCGGGCTCCGGAAATCCTGATGGGCAGCCGTCACTACAGCAATGCTATTGATATTTGGTCTGTGGGCTGTATCTTTGCAGAACTACTTGGCCGAAGAATATTGTTTCAGGCCCAAAGTCCCATTCAGCAGGTATAACTAAACTTCACTGTAAAAGTCTTCACTATAGTGTACTGCAGAATTCCTTGAAATCATCACATTTGAACCTCAAACCTGCTTTTGTATCACCTGCTTTACACATAGGCAAAAACATTTCCAATTTGGTCTGTGTTGAAATAAGGTGAACGTGATCTAACTGAGACCAACAGATTTTAACATTTAGCAAAAAGAAAAAAACTATTGGGTTTCAGTTGATATTTACATGCTGATACTGTGTACACAGTGCTCCATTTCAACTTAATTTAGAAAAAATAAATTTGGCAATTAGTATGATTAACGGTCAAATTGCTTTAGGATTGTTTTAGCAGAGTTCAGAATACATGAATTTAAACAATATTTTGATCTGTTGTATAATTCATGATTTTAAAAAGAATTTAAACAGTAGATCGGAATACTCCCCTAACACTGAAACCTTCAGATTGTCTAACATAAGATTTTTAAACAAAAAAACTCAACCAAACAAAGCCTTGTATGCATATGCCCTTTTGGTGTTCCTCAGCCTTGTTCTGGAAGAAGCAATTCTCAAGGTGAGGGTGATAGTCTCAGATGCAACACATCAACAAGGGTTTCATCTGTAGTGGTGACTTCTGTGGTGTGAACAGCTGTCCTGTAGGAACTGTACTGAGACCATCAACTTATTTAAAATCGGCCACTGAAACGTCAGTGTACCTATGGATGTTATAGGAATGCAACCCAGTGACTTAAAGATGAAAGTCTGACAGTTGTGTCCCCTGAGCTGTTAAATATGGTTAAGGGGAGAAAGTTATAGTTAAATGTTAACGATATGTGAAACTATAGACGTGGGCCAGATCCTCAGTTGATGTAAATTGGCATTGCTCCATTGAAGCCGATAGTTACATCAGTTTACACCAGTTAAGGATCTGATCAGTTAATTCCACAGTGGTATTGCTGGTTTCATATTTACACTTATGTTTGGGTAATTTACAATATATACTTTCCCAATTTCAAAAAGAAGAAAACCCTAACGCATGAGCTATCTCGTTTCCCCCATCTGGTTATGTTTATAGGTATTTGTTTTACTACTTCAGTACCTATACTTAAAGATCATTTGTTGGGGGAGGGGGGGAGGGCTAGACATATACTCAACACCATGCAAAAGTGTTAAGTGTGCAAAGAGGCACCTTTATAGATTGGGATCTCTGCTGGAGAGTAGGAAATGATCTCATATTTGCAGGGAACTGGCAGCTTTAACAGCAACAAATGCTTTGGTGGTGTGTAAGCAATAATCACACTTCCCTATTTTGAACTGACAGTCAAAGTGGGTTGTCATCCATATGAGCCTGTACAATGATAATGGCTTTACTCTGCAGGGAAAGCTTTGCAGTTGATCCATTAGCTCAAGTGCATAATGGTCATATAGGAACATTTGGAACTTGGGTGCTAATCTGCCCACTGACTCTTTCTAATAAGTGTTACCTGGCATTTGGCAATGTCTTTTTTTCACCGTAAACATGCATGTACATGCACACGCTTGTGGGCAATAAGAGTAAAAAAAAATCATACTATAAAGTATTGCTTACACAAATAAAGAAATGTAAACAAAACAAACTCAACAAGACAAACTCAAAACAAGGCATTATCTAAGGTGTATAGGGTAGTGAATATCTTTTTGTTCTGTTTTTGTTCAACACCTATCACAATAGGGCCCTGGTCCATGACTGGGGCTCCTTGACACTACAATAATACTAACAACAACTCCCATACAGTTAACTTGCTTTCTCACTATCCAAAACCAGACTACTCTTCCCTGGGTCCTGGGCAGGCCTTTTACTTTTACTTATTCTTGCCTCCCAAACAAATTCACCGCTCATGTAATTTAACACCATTTCTTTACGTCAGCAATTCTACAAAGGAGATTAAATCATTCTTTATCTAATGGATAATTTAAATTCAAGAACATCTAATTTTAAAAGGCTACACAAAATTGAATACACATAGCCTATATCTACTGATGAATATTTAATCTAAAAAGAAAACTAAAGCAGGTTCTGTTAAAGACATTTTTCATATTTTGATTCTTTGCTCTAAAGTAACAAACAGACTAAGCACTCTTGTTCACATAAGAATTTCTCACACTTGAGGGCACTGGAATTTGGCTTTATATAATACTTTGCATAGTAGTTCTGATCATAAGTTTTTATCACTAAAAAATATTTTACCATCTACGTGCATTTGTATGTGGCTGTTTTTACCTATCTTTCGTTGCTTAGTGCTTTGAGGTGTACTGTTGACATTCAAACAAGACTAGACATTCAGTTTGTAGTATGCATAACATATTTTAAATGGTATTTTCAAAAATTATAACAGAGTAAATCTATTTTTTTTAAATTACAATAAAACGTTTCCGTAAACCTACACTAAATACTCCCAAACATGGTAGTGAATGGTTTGTTTGCCTTTGCCATTAATCTAGTTTTATTTTAGTGTCTATTTAAAACTGATTGCACTTATGTAGTTTATTAAAAGTAAAATTTAACTTTGGAAGCTTATTTCAGACTGAATCAGACTTTACAAATCCATTGTTCCAGCTTTGTGTGAATTCAAAGATAAGCATATCTCTGAAATTAATCTATAATGTACGTATTCTACACCTACAGTTGGATTTGATCACAGATCTATTGGGAACACCGTCACTGGAAGCAATGAGGACGGCTTGTGAAGGCGCCAAGGCGCACATACTCAGGGGTCCTCATAAACAGGTATGAGTTGCACTTCATTCATTCATATATATATATGAATTAATTTATATTTATATTTATATATATAAATATATATAATTCATTGGTGTGTGTGCACACATGCACAATCTACTGAGCCTGCTCTTGCCCTCTTCAAAACTGTCATTCAGTCGGAGTTTATAAATTTAGTGTTTCCTCTGTGTGGGATTTTCCCCCCTCAAACTTTCCATCTTGGTAACTAACAGGCCAACAAAAAAGCCAGACACAGTACAATACAGTAAAAGATGGATCCATTATTTTGTACACATCCTGTACAATAAAAGTATTAGCTTCATTTCTGTGAAATTCCCTGTTTTATTAAGATAAACCTGTCTAAGAAGTTCATGGGGAAAACCAAAAATAATTAACGTAACTTTTATGCAAGAAGTTATCAGAAGTTTAAAAAACACCACCTGCCATTCTTCCCTGTGGTTCCTATTTGTCACCTGTACTTTTATAAATAATTTATGTAAGCATCTCACCCATTGTATTCATTAACATGATCTGTTAACATGTTGCCTCTGCCTGTTAGCCAATTCTGAATTTACCCAAGATGGCTCTTGGATTAGCACTTATCAAAATTGCAGCTAGTCAAAATGCTGTTGAGACAAAGCAGTTTTTCATCTGTAAATTGCACTTGCGGCTGCAACCTCACAAATATTTCTCTGACTGGCATGGGCAAAAATCTTCCAATTTTAGAAGGACAGGCTGCATCATGACAGTCACTTTAAAGGAGGATGTAAGGAGAGGCATGGATTAAAATCAATAGTATAATTCAGAAAGCTGCTGAGACGCTTCTGTATTGATAGGAGGTTAGATCAGTAGGTCTTTTCCTCCTGTAATATCGGGTTCTGTGGAAACAGAACACTCCATCAGTTGACTGACAGATGGTAAAAATGAACAAAAAACATAACATGTATACTTTATATCACTGAAAAATTTGATATATGTATGTTTGTCTTTGTTCTTTCTTTGTATTAATGTGAAGAGCCTAGTTCATGCCACAATAACAATAATACTAAAGAAATTAGTGTTTTGTGGATACACTGCTACAAAATTGTAACTCAGGAGTTCCTATCTCCTAACCATGTTCAATCCAAGTTGCCTCTACACTATTGTGGGATATGTTTTTATATTTACTGTAGAAATGCTCTCAGGGTCTTCTCTATCAGTTTTAAAATAAGCCATTTTGGTTTGCAAACACTTCAGGAGAATGTCCATTAGTCTTCTAAAATATACAGTACTGTTTGTTTTTTTTAAATGAATACTAGACTGCTTATTTTGCAGTGTCTGAAACAGGAGTGTTTATTTTCTATGTTTTGCTTACAGATGCACTGGATCACAGGAAGTTATGAGCAAACCTATACCCAGCATTCTAAATGCATACCTTTTTAAAAATAAAATAGTTTTAAGTCTTAAGCATTTATATCCCTTTGTGTCACAGTTTCCAAGTGCTGTACAAGCACTAGTCAGGCTTCATATGAGCACTGGGACCAGAACTCAGGAGTTCTTGCGTGCAATTCATGTACAATCCACGACACCAAGATGCTTCACCAGTGTGTTGTGTTATGTAGATAAATATCTCCTGAGTTCTAACCCCAGTGCTGATACTGGTCTTGGACAAGCCACTTAATCTGTCTCTTTATACCATCTGTACGATGGAGTAGTAACAGGAGGGGTAAGAGGCTTGACTAGTTCTTGTACAGCACTTTAAGATTATAAAGTGATGTTAATGCTAGAACATTTCTAGTGCTTTGTCTGGATTTGTACATACATTGAATCTCAGGAAGGTATCTGTAAGCAAAATACTGAAAATAAACTACTGTTTCAGACACTGTCTAGTATCCATTTTTTTAAAAATGTACAGGACTGTACACTTTAAAAGATCAAGGACATTCCTCAAATGCTTTAAAACCAAAATTACCAATTTCAAAACTGATAGAAAAAATGAGAGTATTTCTAGGGTTAAAAAAAAAAAGGAGAGGATGGGTGTGTGTGTGTGTGTCAGGAGGGGGGTGGGGGGTTATGAATAATACAAGAGAAAGTTTATGGGCTCTTCAATTCTTGTTGAACCCCTGGTATGGCTTGCACATGAGTAAAGTTAAGCACATGTGCTTAATTCTTTGTAGTATCAGGCTCATAATTTGTTTAAGGAATTCCATGAATCCATATCTAAGTTCTAAGGAATGAGGAAGATAAGAAGTTCCTCATGAATACGTGTTTGTCATTTCTCCAAACTTTTATAGTAACAATTGCTATCCTTCATTGGCATGTACTTAACTACAAAACGTAATTTGAGAGCAGTGGTACATAGAAAGTTAGATACAGCAAAACCTGTTCTTAGAATGAGTTTTATAATGTGGGAGAGGTTCTGTATCGGTGAACTTTTCTTTTCAGGGGATAATGTTGGTCACAGAGTGACGGGAGCTAAATAAAATTTAACAGCCTCTGTAGGAACTGAACTTATATTTACATGTTTAACTACAAGCCAGTACCACTTCTGTCTAGTTGAAGGTAGCTAATACTGAGAATAGTAAATGCCAAACATAGCAATGCCACCCTACCCTCTAGAGAAAAGTTTCTGCACCTCAGCAGAATCTGCCTGTCTGATATATTACATCAAAAGAACTGCATAATAGCAACAGAAGAGGGAGATTTATTGATGTTGCCTGCATGTTCAATGTGATGTAGTCAGTTAAATATTATAGGTATGTGTAATGTACTGTGCTAGCTGTTGTCCTTGTGACATTGATGCAGAATGGATACAGACACTAATGCTGGTAACTAAGACGTGGATATGGGGGACTTGATAGCTGTCAGATCCTATGCTCCGACACGAATGTGTGCAGTATAAATACCTAAATAGACACATCACCACCTGCTGTCTGTATGGTGTAAATGATAGCTTTTCTGATATTCTGGTTTGAATGCCTTAGGAGCTGCCTTTATATTATTTTGTATCAGCAAATTCCATGTGTACTAAAAATACTTGTGCACTTCTGTAGCACCTTCCATTTCAGGGGGCTTAAATCAAATTGAGTTAGTTTTGCCCTAATTTTCACCGGTTTCTTAAATACATGGTTGCACAGTGCCACAGATGGGTTTTGTAAAGTAGTCTACTCACACCTGTTGTATTAACTCATATTGTAAAGGAGACCATGAAGATCCCTGACACTATATTGAAAATAAACACTGCAAGTACACTTAACACCAATATGTTGTGGAAATAATACTTTTGCATAAATTAGCAAGCAGTATAAATTTTAAATAGTGCTAATTAAATATTTGAGTGAGGCTCACTTGGTAGCAGCAAAGAATTGTCCCAAAACAACCCGTGTGAATCCTTTCAGGAATT
This sequence comes from Platysternon megacephalum, assembly GCA_003942145.1. NCBI lineage: Eukaryota > Metazoa > Chordata > Testudines > Platysternidae > Platysternon > Platysternon megacephalum. Next base: position 10,733,066 of record QXTE01000018.1, on the reverse strand, counting down.
CAATTTAAAAAAATGCTGTATAAACAAGTGTTCAAAACACAAGATATCACCAAACTTGTGAAGGAATTTGGAATTGTTTTTTTCTAAACCAGTCTAGACACTATAGAACCAGATGAGTTTTAGTCCTCAAAATGTGTTTGAATATCTTTAATGGTACTAGATGCAGCTTTTTTTAAATCTCAGATTTTTCTGCCCCCCATGCACTCCCCCCCCCAAAAAAAAAGTCCTTTGAGGGGAAAAAGGCAATTAAGTGTCTGTCAGTCAGGAAAAACACCATCTAGTTTCCATGAAAAACTACACAGGTTCTCAAAACTCACTCCGCTGGTGCTGGTGTGAGCTTTTGCCGTGTGAAAACTGGAGGGATTATATTGTGTCTGATAAGGTTCTGATAAGATTATTCTTCTAGCTATATTTTGAACTTCAAGTGCATTTCAGGTTTAAGTTTAAATTTGTAAAATTTGGTTTTAGAAAAAGGTGATTACGCTAATTTTAAATGGTTAAATTGTACCAGTTTCTTAATTAGTCTTACAAGATAGCAAAACTAAGAAACAAATTCTGTTGGAAATTAGCAATTACTTTGTAACATACACTGCTTTTAATCAGCGTACATGATAAATGGGAAAAGACTTAACTGCTTTATGTAATAAAACATCCAGGGGCCATCTTCTGGATTAAATATAAATGTATATAATTCCTTCAGTATGGAAGAAAGTCACACATTTATAGTCCGTTTTTCTTTTTAACAATGTTAAAAGTGAATTTACTGCTAACCGAAGGTGTTTGACCAACAGCCCTGGAATAGAAGTCCTCTCTTCATGCACAGAACATAGTCAGTGGCAGTATAAGCCTACTTACAATGCTCACTGTCAGTAATGTGCATTAGTTTTGACCCTCTTACTTCTAGAAGTAAGGGTCCAGGAGTTCATTCTCTATGCCCAGTTCATCCTTGAGCTTTCTTTTAGCAAGAAAAGGGTTTCAATGATGGTTACAACCTGTTTCTTTACTGAAGGGGCCTGGATTTTGACCCCCTGGTGTTCAACACCAAAGAAGTTCAATTCCTACCAAATTCTTCTTGCCACAGCACCTCTGTTTAGGACTCTTCCTGGTCTCTGACCATTGTGCTCATTACATATCACTACGTGATTTGTTGAGGCACCAGATGTGGGAGACAGCCAGACTCTCTTGTTGGTGCGGGGGGGAGGAGAAAGAGAGAAATTGCTACTACAATCTGCCTGGAGTGGGGGAGAGAGTAGGGTGTGGGGGGAGAGAGCACACTCTTCACTTGTGTGTTACACAGTCTTTTCTGGAGTGAAGGAGTGTAGATTTAGTTTATTTTCTGCCCTAAATGAATGGGTCAAACTAGTTACGCTTGATGCCACTGGTGATACTGTTTTTTGTGTAATGGACACTTGCAAATGAATTGAGAACACCAAATACTATGGAATGGTAACAACATCATCACTGTTTGTACAGCACCTAGGACAATGAGGGCCTGTCTATGACTAGGTCCCTGAGGGGCTACCGTCATACAAAACTTAATTGTAGCATAGGCTTCATTTGAACAAGTTACTTTTATACCTGAGAAGTACCAAAATCTATGTCTAGTGACCCTGATGGGTAGGTTTAGAACAATTCACTTGTACATTTAATATGACACTAACAACATTTCCATATATAAAAAGATAGTGTCACAAAATCTGACCTGTGTGCATACATCTATTAGTGTTTGCTAAAGAGAAAATAGCAACCTGTGACAGACTCATGCAAAGCATTAGAATTGCATTAGTATATCAATTAAACATTGGCGCAGTTCTATTACAATCCTGTAAATCCTTCTAACTCATTCACACCTACTATGGAGTCTAACCCTTTCAGTTAATATTGTCCCATAAATACAGTAGCTGGCTTTCAATTGCTTGGTTATATTCTAGGCAGAGTATTTCAGTCTTCTCCGTCAGCAGAATAGTATATTCCTCCCACATCTCAATAGCAATTAATCATACACGTTAATGGAGCATTCTTTATAACCCTTCCTGTCCTAATGGCTCTTCCCAACACCTGTACTCACTAGGTCTCCTGCAATGAGAGTGCTTTTTGAATTTGCATGGGAAGTAAATAGATGTACAGGTACTATTTAAAAAGGAGGAAAATGATAGTGTATGAAGCTTTGAGAGTAACAAACTTCAAAGCAGGAATTTTAGTCTATGCAGTTTTCTAAAGAAAATACAGCTTTTTAGATTTGCATAAAGGGGTCAGTTCTATTTTTATCTGTGAAAATTACTTTAATTAAGAAGCTGCTTTTCTCTCTACCTTCATCCTAATTTAAAATTCGCTACACATTAGAAGAGTTACTCTTTACCCATTTCACAAGAATTTCATTAATTTCTACTGGTGAGGGAGGGGGAAATGGGTCTTGAATAACTGATTCCAAGGGCAGGCTTTCCTCCACTTTCAAACAGAGAGGGAACACTTTCTTAACTGAATTATTGATACCTTTTCAGGAAGACTATGGCATAAGAGAATTGAAACTGACCTTCTATGAATCAAATTTAATGTGCATTAAGAAAAAGGAAATGAATGTGGTCCAAAAATCTATTTCCCATGCATAGATCTGATGATAGGAATAATGTGTTTTAAGATACAGAAGTTTAGTACTTGATCTGGGAGACTGTTATGTCTGTGTAATTAAAGAAAGAAAGAGAGAGAGAGAGAGAAAATAGTTAGTTGGCAGCCCATTTCAGTGTATCTAGTAAGTGGCTAACCATTTAAAATTGACGTTATACAGAATCATAATATTTTGTTTTTAAAAACATTAGGGCAGTATTTCTGCCAGGATTTTAGAAAAGGGCAGAAGAGATAAGCTATCTATCTGTGGGGAGGGAACTACTAAATATTTGAAAACATAAGTACAAGTCTCTCGCGTCTTACGCGTATTTAACATGCGCGATTTCGGCTTTGCGCGGTCGGCAAAACAACAAAAAAAAAAAAGAGAGAGAGAGAAAAAACGCGATTTATGTACTGTTTTTGTAGGGCGGGCGATTCCGCCCGCCATTGAAGTCAATGGGATTTTAGCTATACGCGGTTTTCGCTTTACGCGCTAACCGTGGAACGGAACCCCTGCGTAAGAAGCGAGAGACCTGTAATTGCAGTTAAATCTTGTTGGCGTTACCAGAGACTACGTTTAAAAGTTAAGGGAGGTTTATGGGTCAGGGAATGTCTGAGAGTAAAAAGTTGTTCTCAAATGGCACCCATCAGGATGTTTAAGTAAATCTTGCTAAATTGGTATCTAGATATCAGTGTGGCAGAGACTAGGTAAGAAAATGTTGACCATGTACTTCAATCTGTGTAATCAGTTTGCTTAAAGCACTTATCATTAAGGAGATTTTTACTTTCCTTCAGATCCCTGATGTAGGGAAGGTTACTTGCTGTCCAGTAAATGAACACAAGAGAAGTGCCAAAACCCCGTAGGATTAAAGTAAAAAAACCCTCTGCTAATATGAAAACAGACAGAGAAGTGCATTACACAGCTATGAGCTAATATGTTTGATGGAAGTTGTGTTAAACTACTAAATATACAGAGGAAACAATGAATTTACAGAGGAAACAATGAATTAAAAAAAATCTGGATGACGGCAATGTGAGACAGGATACAGATAAGGCTGCATCTGAACTGGGAGTCAGAAGATCTTTCATTGTTTGTTGTAAAGCTTTCCGAATGCACATTGAGGAAGAAAAGTGTCCTGAAGCTATGTGACTTGAAGATTTCCGGTGGATTGACCTAAGAGTCTGGAGTTGGCAAACTATCCCTTATTTTATCACTGCCACGGTATAATCTGTGGAATCATGTTTGGGGGGTTTATATTTTTCTAAAGAATTCTGTCGAATATTGGCTATTTCAAATACCCACATGGTTAGAGCCGTTGGATTCTTGAAACATTTTAAATTCCTTTTCCTGTTGTTTTTTTTAAACAAAAATATTTAAACCTTTCTTAGAAGGATTGTAGTTGAATTAGCTAGTTTTTAAAATACAGTTTGCTCTAACTTTAGATTTCCCCTCTCACCAGTTATTTGTACAAAATGAGGAAGCATGTGGGAGTGTCTGCAGCGCTGTCTCTTCATACAATTTAAAGAAATTATGAGCCTGACAGTTCTCTCCATTTAATAACTGGAGTGAGTACCACTTTCTAGCACCACTAGTATTTGAGTGTATTCTTTTGGAGTGCAGATCAGCTGCTGAGTTATTGTAACTACCTTTGACATGTGACTCCTGGCTCAGGTACCTCACTACAGCACAAGGTGGAGCTTGCTGAAAAATATAATTCAGAGTTCCTTAAACTGTGATTCTTGGCCTGCTTATTTCTAACTACTGTAAAGCCACTGTATGCCTGGAGATTTGATTGTGTTGGGCCGGATGTGGATTTAGAAGGGAAAACAGAAAAACACTGAGATTAGAACAGTGTAGGAAATGATGCAGTTTACTAAACTTCAGCTGTAGGAGCAGGTTTGAACTTGCACAAATGTTCATAAAATAAATGAATCAAGAAGCCTTTAGAAAAATACTCTCAAAGTCTGTAGACAAATGTACCGTATAGGTTTGGTTGCCACTGGTATTCAGATTAATGACATCAAGAATTTCTACAAAGGAGCATTAAATAGTAAATGAAAGCTGTAGTTCCTTTGGGAAGCTCCAGTGTTATAAACTAGAGAGAAAAACTCAGACAGTTTATAGACTGCAGCAGAGCTATGAAAGTAAATTATATTAATGGATTCAGTCCATAGAACTTCTTGTATACTCTGTAGGAGGGAATTTTTTGATAATCTTGGGACATGATCTTTTTGCTTTCTGTCCTGGCACAGAACACCATGGTATCTAAATGACTTAACCATAAAAGAACTGTTAGTATTTATTTTTACAGTGCTCCAAAGTGTGCTGGTCGTTAGGGTACAAACAAAAAGATGTCATGCCTGTCTGAAATGCTTAAGTGCCAGCATAAGATTTGGGAGCTTTTGGAAAAACAACAACAAACCGAGAGAGACTAATAATACATAGAGTATTACGAGGAGTAAAAAGTCACAAAACAAGTTGACAACATTAATATTTATAATTTGAAAAAAGCAAACTTTATGAAATAGAACATCATTAAACAAACGCGGACCACATCAGCAAGGTAACTTAGAACAACCAGACTTAATTGTTAGGGCCCCTGCTTCATTCAGTGCACAGGATGAACCTGCTCTGGGGATGAAACAGGGTGTGTAGTAAAGGAGGCTGTAGTCTGGAGAGCCCCAGCAGAAATGGAAGGTGTGTGGTAAATGAGGCAGGGATTGCAGGAGGAGACAGGAGGGTCTCAGTTTAGGCAGTTGAACACTACCCCCAAGAATTGAATTCTATCCTGGCTTTTGCCACAGAGTTCCTTTGTGATGCTAATGCAAGTCACTTAAACCAAACTTTTTTCACAGGTGGTCACTAATTGTGTGCTCCTCATTTTCCACCCAACTTGAGACCCTGCAGTTTGATGTGCAGAAATGCTGAGCACTCTCCGCTGCAGCTGAAGCCAGTGGGAGCTGTGCTTAAATATAGAAAGTTCTTTATAATGCTAACTACTCATAAAAGTCAGATTCTAGACATCTCAAATTGGGCACCCAAAATTAATGAATACTGGAAGCTGCAGGGACCCCATTGCCTAGTGGCTGTGAGGGGTCCCTCTGCCACCTTGTGGGACTAGAGTTGGGGAGGGTCCCCCCATGCTCTGCGGGGCTGGGAGCTGCGAGGAACCTCCTGCCAGCACTGAGCAGCTCCGGGGTCCCTCTGCTGCCGTAAGCTGGGAGCTACAGGGGGGCTCCCCCTGCCCGCTACCACTGAGCAGCTCCAGGGTCCCTCAGCCGCCGCCGCCAGCGGCTGGAGAGCTCCGGGGTCGTTTCCCCCCCCCAGCCCACTGAGCAGCTCCGGGGTCCCTCTGCTGCCACCAGTGGTGGCTGAGCCGCTGCATGAGGGACCCCTGCCAGCAGCGCTGGCTGAGCAGCTCAGGGGTTGCCACCGATGGCAGTGGCCAGTCAGTTGCAGGGGCTCCCCCACCCACAGCTCCTGGGCAGCTGTGGGAGGGTCCCCTGCCACCTGCGGAGCTTGGGCTGCTGCAGGGTCCCCCACTGCTGGCAGCGGCTGGTCATCTGCGGGGCCCCCAAAGTCACAGAGGTCATTGGAAGTCACAGGTTCCGTGACTTCCACGACCTCCATGACATAATCTTAGCCTCAGCGATCATGTCATTAAAGACTGTATTATAACGCATATGCACAAGGGAGCTGAATTAGTGTTGCACAGGCAACCTTAACTCTGTCATTCCCTAACTTTTGAATCCTTGACTTTGCAGCCTTTACATTCTTCACACCTGTTGTTTTGTGTGCAATACATAATACAGTGGACAACCAGTTGATAGATCACCAATGTTGTACAGATGCTATCGCTTTAAAATTAATAGTGTTTTGTACTATGTTGTTTGGTGGATTACCTTGAAGAACAAGCAAGCAATGGCCCTGTTGAATAGTCAAGCGAATGCACATAGGACCTAGATATCCTCACAAAAATATGTCCAGAATAGGGTAGAATTAAGAAGCAATGGTCAGAATACAATTCAAATGGATTTTGTTGTTGTTTATCAGTACAGTCAATTAACTTCAGTGATGCAGTAAATTACAAAAGCCATATAAAATAAAAAATGGTAAACAATGCCAGCCTTAACAGCTAATAAACAACAAAAAGTTTTCAGTCTCTTTCAAATGGTTAATATCTGACTAAGAGAAGATTAACATGCCATATCCTCAAACCTTTGAACTTTGTGTCAAACCACTGGGTAAGAGGATAAAAGGTTGGGGACATACTTCTTAGAAAAATGAATGGGAGTTTGTGACGTGAATATTTTAAATATATACATGTATGTAATGTCTATCAGAAACTCTTGTTTCCTCATACTTGACATGCAAGTTACTGTCTTTAGTAAATGCAGACCTAAAAGTATGTAGCTCACGTACACTTCTCAGAGGACAAGGTTATCACAAAAGCATGCAGTGTATTATCTTGTCCTGTAGAACGTATCTGGCCTTAGATACATTAGTAGACAAATGCCACCTATGGAGAAAATATAAAAAAAAAAAAAAGGGGGGGGAGAGAAATGCATTAAAACTGTTGTGCCATTTGAAAGGAAATTTTCGTAAAAAAGCTAAAATCGGCTCTTTGAGTGCCTGTTGGTCCATGCTGTGCAGTTTCTTTCCTCGTGCTCTAAACTGAGGGTATAAGGGGTGGAGTGGACTGCCTGCCTCTCCAGTTCTTTCTGACCTGTGCATAGTCTGCGACAGAACACTCCAGTGTCCCTGAAGCTCTTTCTTCTGTATCTCTAGTTATTAAAAATAGTTGTAGATAGTTTTAGCTGTTTTGGTACAGTTAGGGACTGGGAGTCCTTTTTTCTGTTTGGGGGTCCCCTCTGCCGCCTTTCCAGCATGGACAGGGAGAATCACTAAGGCAGCAAGGCATGATTGTCATGCAGAATAAGGTGAATATTTATCTCCTGAGAAGTTTGTTTGTCTTAAATATTGCAAACATACAACATTGTTTCTTAATTTCCAAATAAGTGTATTAAGTAATTTTATTGTAGTAGCGGGTAAAAGTTTTTGATACAGTCGAATGGGACTGGTTGCAATAAGCTGTTTCTGATCTTACAAAGACATCTAACTTTCAAGGTTTTAAAGTCGGTGTTTTGTGTAGGTACTGACAGTCTGAAATGACTGAAAATATTTGGCTAATGGGAGTAAAAAGTTGTCATGAATGTAATATTCAGGTGCAGAGTGAACCATAAATCCAAACCTCTGCCCCTTGGACTGTGTATGTGTGTACACACTCCACAGTATTCTCCTGTTTATCCAAACACTGTATTATCGGAATCCCTTTCTTATCCTCCGTGTATCTCAGGAGTGACTAAGCAGGGCTGTGTCAGTGGAGCTGCAGAAGGCTCCCTTTGTGGCCACAGGACCTGTGACACCCAATCCCTGCAAATGCAGGCTGTGGTCCTGGCAGGGCAGAGCAGAGTCCTGGCTGGAGAGCTCTTCTCTGCCCTGAACCTTGCATCTGAAGGAATCAGGTGTCACCAGCCCTGCCTCAGCGCAGGGAGCACTCTGTTTTGGGAGGGAGTGAGTGGGACAGAGGAGGACAAGCCCCCAGCTGCAAGGAAGTTCACCCTGCTGCTGCTGAATGGCTCCAGCCCTCTCGATTTTCCAGACCTCTGATTATCCAAATAAAATCCATGCACCCCCGTGCTATTTGGATAATCTGGAGTATACTATATTTGTCAGACGACCCATTTTTTTAAAAAATAAGAGCATCACAACGTTGTGTAGCAGTAGTGGTGCTGCAATAGGCCATTAGGAACAACTCAAAATCTTCCAGCAACAGGTGCCGTGGTGGTCCATCAAAAATCTACATGTACTCATAGATGCTACACAGTGGTATCTTAGGTACCCCAGATAACTAGAATATGAACTATAGGGCAATACCGCTGATTCTGTGTGGGAGCTGGTGATAAAAAGTTGACTTTTGAATGGCCACCACTATATAAATTTACTTGTGGGGAAAATTGAAATAAAATTGCAACTCAGTCTATAGTCTTTATTAAGGAAAAATCATTGATTACCTTACGTTCAGATTTGCTGAGTTGAGCCATAGCAATGATCTTCATGTTTGAGGTTCATCGATTTCAAGGCCAGAAGGGACCATTGTCATTATCTAGTCTGATCTGCATAGCACATGTGGTAGAATTTCCCCAACTAATTCCTTTTGAACTAGACATATCCAATCTTGATTTAAAAATTGCCAGTGATGGAGAATCTACCATGATTCTTGCTAAAGTGTTCCAATGATTAGTTACCCTCACTGTTAAAAATTTGCTCCTTATTTTCAGATTGAATTTGTCTAGCTTCAACTTCCAGCCATTGGATCTTGTTATATACCTTTGCTAGATTGAAGAGCCTATTATCAAATATTTGTTCCCCATTGTAGGTGGCAGAAAAGGTGTTTTTCCCTTTCAGCAAAATGTATATCTTGGTAATGGATATAATAAGCACTTTTTTTACACTGTTATATTATACAGGATTGATATGACATGACTTGGATGAATACTTTTTCCTCCCTCTTACAGCCATCCCTTCCTGTCCTATATACACTTTCCAGCCAAGCTACACATGAAGCAGTTCATCTCCTTTGCAGGATGTTGGTCTTTGATCCAGTAAGTGTTCTTTTTTTTTCTTTTTTCTTTTTTAATATACAACACTATTTAAATGACACATCTTGTTATATTTTGCATAGATGAACATTGTGGATAAAGGATTGTTTTTCCTTGGGTTTTTCTGTACCACCATTTTTGTGCCTTCTGTTCTGCAAAGTCCATTAAGTGGTCTTGTGGGCATGGAGTACACTGAACAATCTGGAGTTCGCCTACAAATAATAGGCTCCCTTTTAAAGAAAGGAGGCATGGAAATGCGGCATATGAGGGTGTTTTTGAATCATGCCATTTTTCTCCCTAGTTTGGTTACGTGTAGGTAGCAGAGTGTTAGATACTTTGATTCAATTCTAATCAGTGATGCGTGGGCATGCATAGTCATGTAACATGAACATTTCCTTCTGTATTATACACACCATCACATAGGGGATTTTTCGGCATGCACCTGTCTTTCTAATTGGAATCAAGCCCTTGCTGCTGTGGGCTTCAGCTCTTGGGCTTACTCTGCAGTGTAGTCTAGTGGCTAAAACAGGTAGCCAGGATGCTTGAGTTCTATTTCTAGCTTTGCCACTGACTTGCTCAGTAATTTTGGGCAAGTCACTTAACCTTTCTGCTGTTTTTTACTCATCTGTGAGGTGAGAATTTAATTATGCTTTGCATTTGGAATAGCAGCTTCCATCAAAAGATATCTCAAAGCATTTTACAGAAGTGGGAATTATTCCTTATTTTACAGATGTGGGGAATCAGAGACATGGAAAGATTAAGTGGCTTGCTTTGTCACATAAGAGCCGGTTTCAACAAGTTGGAAATAAAATGTAGATTGTATAATCAAAGTCCACTGCTCTAACCTCTGCGTCATCCTAGCTACTTTACTGTACTTCCTCCAACAAGGGTACTGGGAAACTTAATGTCTAAGTGCTCCTAATGACCTCAGATGCACATGCTTAAGTCGATTGACTTTAATGGGTTGTAAGCATGTACTTAACATTTGCATGTGCTTAAATGCTTTGCTCAATAAGGGCTTAAACTTAAGCATGTGTTGAAATGATTTGCTGAATAGATGCCTGTACTAGCACAAAGGATTCTTTGCTACTGTTAAAAGTATTAGGGAATATTTTGGTTATAGTAGCACAGGGGTAGGCAACCTTTCGGCACGCGAGCTGATTTTCAGTGGCACTCACACTGCCCGGGTCCTGGCCACCAGTCCGGGGGGCTCTGCATTTTAATTTAATTTTAAATGAAGCTTCTTAAACTTTTTAAAAACCTTATTTACTTTACATACAACAATAGTTTAGTTATATATTATAGACTTCTAGAAAGAGACCTTCTAAAAACTTTAAAATGTGTTACTGGCACGCGAAACCTTAAATCAGAGTGAATAAATGAAGACTCGGCACACCACTTCTGAAAGGTTGCCGACCCCTGTTGTAGCACTTACTATAATAAATTTAAATGTAAAAAGTAATTATTGTGAAACGTATTTTGGAAACGTTTTTATAGCATAATTTTCTGATACTGGATGCTGCATAGAAAGGATGCTGCATATATACACACACACATAGAAAGGATACTGGATGCTGCATATATACACACACACACGCACTATATATAAAAAAAATTCTGCTTGTTTTTTAGTAAGATACTCCCCCTAGTGGTGTGACTGTCAAGTATATTTAATATGGGATTTAGAAAACGCTGGAGGTGAATCTGTGGGAAAACATTCTGTGTACAAAACAAGGCACTGAAAATATTTACTTTTTATTACAAATACACTAACTGTTTTTTCGTATAACTTCGTATAATGTATGCTATACGAAGTTATTACGTGCCTGTGGTAGGCAGTGGAGTTGCAGTTTCTCTACCAGATAATTTTATTTTCTTACTGTTTTGATAGAGAGAGTGCCATAAAATAGTTGGCATATTGATTTCTGTCCCTACTGGTATTTTCTCCTGAGTTGACAAATCCATATTGGAGAATGGTGTGTGGGAAAGATGGTGTTTTAGCAGGGAATTGTATTAAAAAAACCACCACAACCAATGTAAGGAAAAGAGTGTGAATCAATGATGACTGTGCTCCATAGGAGAGTCAACCTTCATCAACAAGTAGTTTGCAGAACCTGGGTAGTTTCATAGTACTCCCACTTAATTCTATCACTTTCTGTTCACATTGATACTGCCATGTCAAATGCCTTAAAAGCAGCTGCCATCTTAAGCTCTTTTGCTGGTGCCATTCCATGGATCTGGCAGTGGTACAAGGGGCACGCTCTGAGTCTTGACATGCCATGATGAAGGAAATTAATTTTGATGCTTGAAAGGAGGAACTACTGGTGTGGAAGGTTACTAAACACTAGACATTGTTCTGTGCCACTAGAGACTTGAAGTCCAATCCCAACATAACAAACAAACCACAATATAAATGTTGGGTTTTTTAAACATGACCCAGCAGTATATTATTGCCTTGGGAGAACGAATGGGGACAGAGGAGGAACATAGCATGAATAGGGATTTCGTTTTACAAGAGTTATCCTCAATACATTTCTTTTGGACAAAATATAGATGGAATAACATATGCATTTCTGAGGGAGTTTTTTCATGATTCATAAGTAACAAATGATTCAAGAATAATCATTTAGGAGAAGTTCATTTCTCTGTCTCACTCAAAAAAAAAATAAAAAAAAATACCCACAATACTGCCATGACACCTGTTGGGTACCTTGTTTCTTGAAACGTTCAAAGTTTTTGCTTGTGTGAATTTATAGAACTTTCTTTGATCCAATCACTCTGCCCCTTCTGTTACCTCACTGTCCAGCCCTTTTCAGTGACGTGCATCCTTCTGCTGTGCTTTACGTAATCTTGTGCACAGTCAAAAATCAAGCTAGAGAGAACTGTTCTCACTCGTCTTAATTTAATTACTAGAATGCTAACAAAAAAAATAGATATACAGGTATAAGGCTTGTTAGACTGGGAACTTGAAATACTAAAATGAGAACATTTCAATTAAAATGTTGATTTTAAAAATTCCTACTATGTGCCATAAGCACAATGTGTCTAGTTTTAATTTCATTTAAGTTTCTATTTTAATACCTCAGTAGAGAGGTATATGCTAATGTACTACTTTATATGTGTATATAGAGAGAGAGGTTTCCAAAACTGATTTTTATTAAGGATTTTTGTGAACATTAATATCTTTTTTCTTATTAACTAGGAAACAAATGAATGTACTACTTTGTGCCTAGTTTGGTGCTAAGATGCAAGCAATGTCAGCTGTACATCTCACGAAGCAAGGCCATTGTGTACTATTCCTAATGAAATAATGCCAATCTAGTCAAGGATTTTAAAAAATGCCACAAACCCCCAGGGCCCATGCAAAAATGGCAATTGGAGTAGGCATTCTTTTTCCTAACTTGTATATCTATTGTGGCATGCAGCTGCAGATCCTATCTTGTACGCCGGTACCAACGTGGGTCTTACTTTTACCCATCTTTAATTTTACTGTGCTCTCAAAAGCCCTGCAGTTCACTGACATATAAAATGGACCTGCACTCACAAACTGCTGCAAGGGAGAAAGAAATATCTACTCCATTATAGGCCACGTAACGTCCATCCTCCTCCTCCCAATGAAGTTGTGCATGTAAATTTGGGAGGAGTATCGCATGTGCCTGAAGAGATCCTTCATAGGTGAGAAGGGCAGATTCCTCCCACATGTGATGAAGCAACAGCCAGTGAGCCGCATCGTAACTCCTGGCAAACACCTTGCGTTATTTAAAAAAAAAAAAAACTCCTATAGGTAAAACATTTTATCCATATAAAAACCTTGCCCCTTTTCCCTCTGCTGCATGATGTGTGCGCACAGGACTTCCTTTTGTAATTTGTAATGTCAGATCCTGCTGCTTAAAGCTGTCAGGGCCATGATGTGGGAGAGCCCCATCACATTGCCAGCGTCAATGGCCCAGTTCTACATCCTGTATGTGTGCCGTGTGATGGCCAGGTTGGTCCCAGGATATTAGAAAGACAAGATGGGTGAGGTAATATATTTTATTGGGCCAACTTCTGTTGGTGAAAGAGACAAGCTTTCGAGCTTACGGCTTCTCGTTCACCAACAGAAATTGGTCCAGTAAAAGGTATTACTTCACCACCTTGTTTCACTGACCTAGTAATCAGGATCTCCTGCAAGCATTCACATCAAAGACCAAAAAACCAAGGAGTCCTTGTGGCACCTTAGAGACTAACAAATTTATTTGGGCATAAGCTTTCGTGGGCTAGAACCCACTTCATCAGATGTATGAAGTAAAAAATACAGGAGCAGGTATAAATAGGGAGAAATTAATATTGGGGAAATTAAGTTTAGGTTTTGTAATGACCCAACCACTCCCGGTCTTTATTCAGGCCTAATCTGATGTTATCTAGTTTGCAAATTAACTCCAGTTCTGCAGCTTCATGTTGGAGTCTTTCTTCACTTCACCAGGTGGGTATTGCAGTTTTAAGAACGCTTGATAGAGATTCTGTAGGTGTTTGTCTCTGTCTGAGGGATCGGAGCAAATGCATTTGCATTTGTCAGATTGACAGAGCCAGAAGGGTACTGAGAAGTCACCTATTACAAGACAGGCCCAACAAAGACAGTAACAGAACGCCACTAGCCGTCACCTACAGCCCCCAACCAAAACCCCTCCGGCGCATCATCAAGGATCTATAACATCTCCTGAAGGACGATCCCTCACTCTCACAGACCTTGGGAGACAGGCCAGTCCTCGCTTACAGATAGCCCCCCAACCTGAAGCAAATACTCACCAGCAACCACACACCACACAACAAGAACACCAACCCAGGAACCAAACCCTGCTACAAACCCCGGTGCCAACTCTGTCCACATAGCTATTCAAGGGACACCATCATAGGACCTAATCACATCGGCCACACCATCTGGGACTCGTTCACCTGCACATCTACCAATGTGATATATGCCATCATGTGCCAGCAATGCCCCTCTGCCATGTACATTGGCCAAACCGGACAGTCTCTATGCAAAAGAATAAATGGACACAAATCTGACATCAGGAATCATAACATTCAAAAACCAGTAGGAGAACACTTCAATCTCTTTGGTCACTCAATAACAGACCTCAAAGTGGCAATTCTTCAACAAAAGAACTTCAAAAACAGACTCCAACGTGAAGCTGCAGAACTGAAATTAATTTGCAAACTAGATACCATCAGCTTAGGCCTGAATAAAGACTGGGAGTGGTTGGGTCATTACAAAACCTAAAGTTAATTTCCCCAATACTAATTTCTCTCTACTGTTACTCACACCTTCTTGTCAACTGTCTGTAATGGGCCACTCTCTTACCACTTCAGAAGTTATTTTTCCTCCCTTGGTATCCTGCTGTTAATTGATTTATCTCGTTAGACTAACCTAACACTTGGTAAAACACCCCCATCCTTTAATGTATTTATACCTGCTCCTGTATTTTTTTACCTCATACATCTGATGAAGTGGGTTTTAGCCCACAAAAGCTTATGCCCAAATAAATGTGTTAGTCTCTAAGGTGCCACAAGGACTCCTCGGTTTTTTTGCTGATACAGACTTACACAGCTACCACTGAAACCTGACATCAAAGACAGAATACCACTATTGTTACCAACTAGGTGGTATTGCTGTCCCCGTTCAGGTACAGAATGAAACACGGGGTTGGCAGTGGACTGTTTTGAAAGCTCCCATCAGGGATTGCTGACAGCAGTGCAAACTCTTGCATGCTGCCCTTTACTTAAAGTCCATACCAGAGTCCTCTCCTAGAAGAAATCATTCCTGCCCTGTTTCCATCTCTGCCAGTTGCCATTTTTTCTCCTGCATAAGGAGATGCACAGGCAGGTAATATATGCAGAGTTCCCCTTGCTCTGTGAGGATTGATTTGTTTTCACCTTGCCAAGTAGTACTATAGGCTGCTTCATGAATTTAATAGCTGCAATTGCTGTGTATTTAAGTACCGGACTGGACTGATCAGCGAATCTGGATGCAGAAGTTTCTAATTTCAGCTCTTTATATACTAATAAAATATAGTAGATGTTAGGGTTGTGTTCTCCATTCTTGCAACTCCAGTTAACGCTGTTGAAAGTTTTATGCACTTCAAGAAATTGCCCTTACATTTTCATATTCAATCCATAATCTGTCATCACTTAGTGTTTTAGTAGGGGATGGGTATTTATTTTACTTACTTTATTTCAATGTATATATGAAAGTACCATGGGCATTTGTGGTATTTAGTAGGATACATCACATTGGTGATGGGAAAACTGGGTGTCTTATTTTCCACTCTTGTCCCCAGTAATCTTATTGTATGTACTCTCACCAAAGAAAACCATATTTTTCTTCTACTCCACATTGCATCTAATCAAAGCAAAAACTGCTAACCTAATGGTGTCAATTGTTTCTTGTACAGAAATAATCCATCAGTTCATTTTGGAACAGCAGAAAGGAAACCGAGTACCTCTCTGCATCAACCCTCAGTCTGCTGCTTTTAAGAGCTTTATTAGGTAACTGTATGTAATCACATCTGATACTAATTCACATTTCTTAGTTGTACAGCATTTATGATGCATTTGAAATGTTTTTAAATTTTGAATTAAGGGGAGTGGGGAAACAGTCCATATAACTGCCTTCTGCTAAGAATAGTATAAACATTTATGATTAAACTTAAAAGTACTTTTATTTAGGTGATGCTGAACTTCAGTAAAACATGTAGCAAGTTCAAGTAATAGATCATCTGTTTGTGAACAGATTTTTTGTGTGACAGCATGTAAAGTTTAACATTGAGAGATTTGTGTACTCAGGAGAGATTCTAATTTTAAAATTGCACTGCAAAAAAATTACAATTAAATAAAATGTTGAATGGAGAACCATTACAAAAATGAGCAATTAAGGATAATGACAAAAATGTATGCTTTAGTATTTTAATGTAAAAGGTTATTGATCTGAGTTTTAGAGGTAAATGTTGGTTTTACCAATCAAACTTTACATTTCTTGTGCTGCTTGTCTGTTACCCATTGTTAATGAACACTGATTTTCTCTTCTTGTTATATTCTAGTTCCACTGTTGCTCAGCCATCTGAGATGCCGCCATCTCCACTGGTTTGGGAATAAAAGTAGAAGATGATATACTACTGAAGATGTAATGTAGCTTTCCACTGGAGTCTGGGATTTGCAATTCTGGAGGTTAATCTTGCTTGTACTGTAATTTTACTAATGAAGTTTTAAATTAACAACCACTACTTGTATGATACGAATAATATTTAGAGATGTACTAGACTTTTAATCTTGTAAAGTGGTTGTGCTTTTAGAAGAAAATATTTTACCCAGAGTTGCACATGTTTTATGAATTCTGGCGCAGCTGTGATGGCTCAGCTCGGAACAAACAGAGAATTGAACCAAATTTGGGGAGGTTGTTTTTTGTTTTGATTTTTTTAATTGAAGTGAGACTGTAAAAAGGATAGACATACATTTTGATATTGAGCCATTCCTGAAGATCTGGGGTTTTCTAAAATTAAGGAATACAGAGAACTTGATTGCGACCAATCATGAAGTCACATCAGATGACAGTGACCAGACTATGAATGGACATGTCACCTGATGATCAAATCCTATAAATAGCTTCTCACTAGAGCTGTGATGGTAATGTGTGCTGTTCTAAAATCAAATGTTGTGAGTAGAGAGAATGAGTTTGTGACTAGGAGAGAATAAACTTCTGTTTCCTTACCCGGTATAAATATATATATATATATTTAATCTATTTTTATTAGAAGTTTTTCTGCTCTTTCTTACATAAAACCCCCAAGCATGCATCTTCTATGTGTGTAAATAATTCCATTTATGGGCTAATTTCAAAGAATCCTGACATCATTGCTGTATAGAGAGAAACTAGCTTGCACATTTTAGGTCTGTGAAATTTTGTGAGAATTTTTTCCTGCACTGGACAGTTGAGAAAAAAAAAGAAAGAAAGAAAAGGAAAAAAAAAACAGCACATAGGGAATTATGTTAATTGTGTTTGTGTCTTTAGGCAAAGCTGTGGAAGTCTTGAAATGTCACAGTAGTAAATAACTTTTATTTCTTTTTGGCTAATTCTTTTTTTCTGTTGGAACACTGAATTATTCTGTGCATATGTATATATATGAACACAAATTGAAGGCCTCTACCTCCTGGAGTATACAACTTGGTTTGTTTACCTCCACATGATTATTATTTTTTTTTTAAGTTCAGTGTGGAGACTTGAAACTTGAATGTCCCTTCCAACTTTTATATTTAAAACAAGACAAGAAAATTGAAGACTGTTTTTCACCTGTACAAAGAAATACTAATGGATGGTCTTAAATTTTGAGCATTGGTCTGGGGAAAAACCTTGGTGTTTGTTATGGACAATTAACTGTTAAAGTTATTGTAAGTTATCTGTATTTAGCAGAGTATTTTCAACAAGAGTGATCTGAGCTGAAATTGGAGACTATTAGTAAGTTATGTTTGGAAGTTTTAACTTCAATGAAGTAATTATTTGCTGTGAAAGAAACAAACATTGAATTACTAAACAAAGATGGTGCAATATCTTTGTTTTTTATGAGGCTCTTGAGAATAAAACCAACTGAAACATTTCAATTCACTTGAATGAGAAACGTGTTTAATTAAAAGAGCCCAAGAAGACACTGGTATGAAAGGTAAAATCTCAGAGGTTGGACAGTTAATGTGGCACACTTGCTGGTCACTTTGTAAAATGTAGATTTGAAGTACAGTGGTGAAAACATTAAATGTGACATTTGAAAAAGAAGTGGTGTTATCTTTTCATTTCCTGACTCATTCCACCTCCCCCAAAAAGTTTGCTAGCTTTTCAGTTATTCTAAACTTGATTTAATGCTGTCGGAAATAGTTTAAAGTGAGAAGACTTCAAAGCATCTTGATTTGGTGGGGGCGGTTTAGTTGATATATTTACTTTTTATGAAGCATCCAGTTACTCTAATTATTTTCTGAACCTTATTGCAACGTTAGCTCGTGGATGAAGCTGAGAACCACAGGTTAACCGAAGATAAATAAGAAATTGGTTGACACTTAAATGGGCGGGATTAAAGATACACACTCAGGATGGTTGGTCCTACTTTCTTTTTTCTTTGTTTGCAAAATCCACGTAATTCTTTCTTTCAAAGCAAAAGCTTTAATAGATTTTCTAAACAACTAATGTAAGTAGCCCAGTATTCAGCAGTGCTGCATTAAGAAACCAGAATGGAAAGCATTTCACACATTTCATGGTTATGAACCTTTCAAAGAATCAAGCAAGTAACTCACATAGTTACAGCTGCTAGAACCCATAAGAAATAGAATAGTCTTATAGATGGGGAAGGATGGTGTCATCGCTTGAATGTAAGACTGGGAGTCAGAACGTCTGGGTTCTGTTCCCAGCTCTGACATGGGTTTCCTCAGTGACTTCAGGCAATTCATGTAACCTCTCTGCCTCAATTTCTTCATATGATGATGATGAGCCAAATTTCAACATCAAGTTGGTGGTGGTGTCACATTCCTGTTTCATGTATAGAGATCACTAAACTGGTGTCAGTTAATTTATTTGGTACTACTTTTGTTTAGCCAGCGCTACTCACTCAATTCTGCTTCAGCATAGGTCTTCCGTTTTTCCTGAGTCTGGTTATTTTAAATGCAGCTATGAAATGGATTGCTGCTAGAACTGCGCTCTCCTTAAATACATAGATTTGTAAAGGGTTTACTTCATAATGTTATGAATAGTAATGTCCACATTGTGCATCAGTCCAAAGCCTGTTGTAGCTAATTGCCAGAGCTTCCTGTGTAGGTCTCCTCAATAAACACACAAGGAACGAAATTGTGTTGATACCTATATCATCTGGATATCTATATCTGCATTGGCCCAAATGTGGGACGGGCCCCCTGATGAATGAGTATGCACACACAAGGGCAAGAGTTTTAAAATGTGTGATGACTTGAACATTTTCTGTAGCCTCAATTTCTTGGTTCTGTACATAAATTACAATTAAATGAGAGCAGCATCAGGTGCTGTCTGTGGGACAAAGATAGTAATTCTAGGACTAAAATGAGGAGCATTAATATATAATTAGCTATTCTGCATAGATCTTACTCTGACTACTAATTAAAAATGGGAAGTCCTATTGAAATACCTCTTTGCACCCTCTTTGCATCCAATAAGGCTAAAATTTAGCTTATCCATTGACAGCAATTTTGAATTTTCTGGGCTGCATTTTAAGCAGTTTAAATTCCTCTTGTACAAGGGGTGAAAAAATGTTGTCACTGCTGATCGATAAGCTTTTGGACTTTAGCTCATGCTTCCCCTTTATTAGATTTGAACTGATAATAGGTGCAGAATTAGCAAGTGTGGAAAAATAAGTTTAAAACAACTGGCTGTCAGTTACCACAAAGATGATACTTGACAAATATACTGCATGGGGTGGTTTCCTAGGGGCAAGAAGGGAGAAAACAAGGGCAGGAAAAGATGCAAAAATGGACGTAAATATTGCAAGCAGTATGCTCACAATACACATACAACCAGAAGGTACTTTGGTTAAAGGCAAGCCTATGGCAGAGAACAGCATTGAAAACACAAGATCAACTGCGTAGGAGTCGATTTCTTCACACAACGCACAGTCAACCTGTGGAACTTGTTGCCAGGGGATGTTATGAAAGCCAAAACTAACTAGTTTCAAAAAAGAATTGGGGGTAAGTTCATGGAGGATAGGTCTATCAATGGCTATTAGCCAAGATGAAGATGGATGTAACCCCATGCTCTGGGTGTCCTAAGCCTCTAATTGTCAGAAGCTGGGAGTGGATGACGGGATGGATCACTGGATGATTACCTGTTCTGTTCATTCCCTCTGGGGCACCTGGCATTGGCCACTGTCGGAAGACAGGATACTGGGCTAGATGGACCATTAGTCTGACCCAGTATAGCCGTTCTTATGTAATGAATGCGCTTTCTTTATTTGCATCAACAACTTGGCTTAATTTGAATGTTTGAGTTTGACTGCATTTAAATCTCCACTGCCATTAAAGAATTTAGTCTTCTGAGATGGAGATGGGCTGGGATCTTCCCAAACTGAGACAGCAGCTGGAAGACACAAGCAGACACTAAAATTGACACAAAATGCTTATTGCTTGGTTTTCAGTGCCCCCGACAAGGTATGAACCTCTCTCTCCACACACAGGAGGACACAGTCCCTTACATTAAAGAATGTCGTGTGTGGGAGACTATACAGGACACTTGGTAGTAAGTTACAATTAGGTTAGTATTGATTATAAATCAGACAGCACTAGAATGAAATCTTGGTCCTACTGACCTCACTAGAGCCAGTATTTCACCCTATATGAGCTGATCCTTAGTTGGTGTAAAACAGTGTAGTTCCATGAAGACATACCAGCAGAAGAAGATGTGATCCAATGTAGCATTTGAACAGGGAGAAAAGGTTTAAAACGGAGACCCCCTAAAAGTTAAGGGCTTTCCAATAGAAATGTTGGCACAACTTCAGGTAGACAACACCTCCAGAGCATAAGGCAAGTGTATCCAAATCTAATATCCCATTTGAACTGCTAACAGGATTTGAATTTTCAATAAATATTAAAACCATATGTTCAATCCATTGTGTAGTGACTTTCCCGGTCTTATTCCCTTACACTTTATATTTCTGGTAGTACTAGAATATCTTGAGATCCTTGAAATGCACCTATTCTTCAATTATCTATTTTTAGATGATAGATCTTTGCTGTCAGCTGTCACTTCCTTGTGAAAAGCCTGTGCCTGGCACTGGTGTCAATCAGGTAGTATTTCTATTCTTGAAAGCTTTGTTTACTATCTGTATTAAGGAAAGATGTGTACAGCCACTGCACAATAATAACCTGATACATAAACTGGATCTTTAACCATAGTCAACTTCCAGTTCAGGAAGGGAATAAAACTGGCTCAGTGATTTGAAGTAAACCCTATTAATAGTTTTTTTTTTAAAACTACTTATGTTTGAGACAGGAACACAACCTGCTACTGGGAAGTGCATTGGTACTAATGCAGAAACTCCTGCTTCATTAAGTATCGGGGGTAGCCGTGTTAGTCTGTATCCACAAAAACAACAAGGAGTCCGGTGGCACCTTAAAGACTAACAGATTTATTTGGGCATAAGCTTTCGTGGGTAAAAAAACCTCACTTCTTCAGATGCATGGAGTGAAAATTACAGATGCAGGCGTTATATAATGACACATGAGGAGAAGGGCATTACCTCACAAGTGGATTACTCTTAGGACATTTAGACACATTTTCTCCTCTTACTCCTGGGATCTTGCCAAAACCCTTCAGCCTGCTGAAAATTCGCATCCAGGAGGAAGTTAACTAGTGGGACAACCAGAAAGGTTTGTTAGTGATTGGACTCAGCCCAGGGTCTGGTAAAAGTAAAGAAATGAACGTGAGCAAGAGTATATGAGCATCTTCTCAAAACAACTTGTGATTCTTCTGCTAACCAGAAATTCTTACCTATTGGGTGCTTTTGAAAAGCTCACCCCTAAGCTACTTAACTGCACAGGTCCCATTGAAAGTCAATGGCACTTATTCTCCTGAGTCCCTTAGATGCTTTTGGGAATCCATAATAGTGTGCATGTGCGCACAGAGGACTTCTGACCTCCTTCTACCGGCTTCAAAGGCAACCTGCTAAATCCTGTGCTGCGCCTTGAATACAGTCTAATTTGTTGAGCTGAGTACTAAAGATCGAGCCAATGCTTTTTGTTTTCCTAACCAAGCTATGAAAATGTTTTTAAGTCTTTAAAATAGATTGTAGTGCAAATACAGTAAGTTCTCCTCCTGTTAAGTTGTATGGAATCTTCCTTAGGGGAAGACACTGCACATGGGTTGACTTCAGCAAAACGAGTAGCCCTTTAAATTGTGAGTTGTCCCAGCAGGAAACCCAGCCTACTGAGAGTGTGCAGCCAATGGGAGCAAGAGAAAGATGGCATGTTGCTGTCTGTTGCTTACAAGCTGACTTCCTGCTGCCTCTGCACTGCACCAGGGAAGGTATGGCTGCTGTTACAGGCTTACTGGAATGGGTTTTTGCCCTGTACTTCCTCACTCATATTCCCATCACTTTACTGATAGACCTGCAACCGCTTGTGCATGGAGCTGGCATCTACCCTCAGAGTGTAAGTAGCTGCCCGGAGTCTCTCAGTGACATTGTGATTTGCGTGTGTTTGCAGCTCTGTGCCGAATCTGTAGGGACTGTCCGGTACAAGGGTTTGAATAGCAATGACTTTGTGCCTAGCCTTTAGCTTGAGAAACCTGAGCTTGCTGCATCTTTGAGAAAAGTCTCCGCTCTCGTGTTAATAATGAGTCATTGTTCACTAGATGGCTATTAATTTACAGTCCTAAAATGAGTCAGTTTTTGACAATACCACTTAGCTTTTATATAGTATTAAGTATAAATATAGATAGTATATCTTGTGCCACGCTCATTAGTTTGGGGTCACTAGGATAAAGTTCACTTGGATTAGTTCACGAGGGCACAAATCAACTGGCTTCCAAAATGGTTCAAAGAATCAAATGAAATCTGTGCAAGCTTCCTCTGCCAATTAAATCGAAACAAGTCAGATAAGAGCAAGAAACCTCCTTGCTAAAATCTCTCCTACTTTTATCTTCCCAGCATGCTAAGCTATTGCAGAAGTCTAACCTAACCAGCCTAGAAATACCCAAATATCTGGTTGACAGTAGATTTCTTCTGGATATGGAAAGCACTACGTGTTACTTCTTGTCTTTAAAAAGTTAATCCAGTCTGAACATCTACATTACCCGCCCGGATCGGCGGGTAGAAATCGATATAGCGGGGATCGATGTATCGCGTCTCATCTGGACGTGATACATCGATCCCCGAACGCGCTCCCATCGACTCCGGAACTCCAGCAGGGCGAGCGGAGTTCGCGGAGTCGACGGGGGAGCCGCGGCCGTCGATCCCGCGCTGCGAGGACACGAGGTAAGCGCGGGTAATTCGAAATAGGATACTTCGACTTCAGCTACGCTATTCTCGTAGCTGAAGTCGCGTATCTTATTTCGATCCCCGCCCCTAGTGTGGACCAGGCCTGAAGAGTTCAGAGCAAAGTACTGTTGTTCATTGAGTGACTTCTGTAACACTGGCCTCATGATTCATTACCTTTGTTTTCTGTGCAAAACCCCACCATGAATGTGAGAGAGGCAGAGATAACTGGTTCCCAAAATATGACCAAGGTACAATACGAGTTATTTATAAAAATTCATTTTTTGTCACCAGGGTTTGATCAGTATGATAGAAAACTATAAATATAATCTATATCCAACAACTTTAACCCGGGACATGAGGTCATTAAGCTCAAGCAGTTTAACTTTTGATTGTTACCTGAATGAGATCAGGAGGGGCTATACAGCAGCTTACTTAGTGAATTTGATTTCTGCCTTCTCTTGGTCAATCAGGAGGCTGCTTCTATTTTAGAAGCCATATTTAAAATTAAAAATTAACTAGCAAATCTCAATGGACTTTCAAGCAAAGGCCTCCTAACGAAACCACATTTAAATGGATGTTTCTGTCATTCAGACTCATTTAATATTTAGCTCATTGCACTGTGAGCTGGGACAAAAACCTTTTGATAGGACTGTTTAAACCCCAGGGGCCAGCTGTATAAAGGTATTTAGGGGCCTAGTGGGAATTGGAAAAGCACCTCTGTGAATGAGGCGTTGAACTCCTGTTATGTGTTATCATAGTGCCTAGGAACCCAGCGGTGAACTAGGACACTGAGCTAGGTGCTGTACAAACATATTCACGTTTGTGAATTCCACTAGGCACCTGTCTGCCTCTTGGAGTGCCTAAATACCTTTGCAAATCTGGCCCCACATGTCCTCCCAGTGGCAGGGCCAAGAAGAGGGGAATTCAAGGATATTTCCTCTCTCCACGAAACCTGGCTTGCGCCCTCCGTGGAAAAAGGGAGCTGTGGCCGTTCCCGTCTGAAGCAGCAGGCTCTATGTAAGGTTGTGATAACCCCGAGAACGTGTGGAACAAAACGCTGCAGAAGCGAATGTATGCGTACGGAGCGCTTTCACCACCTTGAGAGGCTTTCGCAGCGTAATTCCCATTAACTCTAATAGTTGCACAGCTGAAGCCTTGTGTACCAAGATGAGACCGTATCTTTTAAAAGCTTTCTCTCGCTGTAATGATGGCTCCATCTAATGGGTCGTGTAAAATGCCTTGTTGTTCCTCATTGCAGCTAACGTTACGTAGGTTAATCTGTTGTGGTGGTGTTGTTTTTTTTCTTAAGCTGGCGGAGTTGTTCAAATGGTATGCGGTGACCTTCAAAGATCCCATGATGCTGGAGCCCCCTCCATGGTTTAAGTCGTTTATATGTTGTGAAGCCGCCTTACAACTGCCTTTCTTTCCCTTTGCAGCCTATGCATTCTTAAAAGGTTGGTACAGAAGGAATGAAAGAACAATATTGTGCATGCCGCCGTCTTGCAGATCTTCATTTTAGGTGGTACAGAAAGCTTGTTCTGTACACTTAAACCATTACAAATACATCAAGTGGGGGGGTTCTGTTTTTTCACGAGGAATTTTGCCTCAGTAAGGAGTGTAGAATAGAGCCTGTAGGAAAATAATTAAAATAAAAACAGGAAACATTATTCTTTCGCTGATGCTTGTCAAGCCTGGCACAATACACTTCATTCCCACAACAGAGACCTTTATCTTAAACCAAAAATCCTAGGTTTCTAGGTAATGGAGCCCAGGGGGGAGAGAACAGCCCTGTTAGGACATGGGGCGTTTATTCCAGGTTCTGCCACAGACTTCTTATATGACCTTGGACGAATCACTTAACCCCTGTAAAATGGGTATAATGATACTCGGCATCTACACGATACCTGGTGGTCGACCTAAGAATATAATTCTTGAATTAAGTCTGTGTGTCTATTTTTTTGATGATGAAAATATTTTATTAGCTTGCTTTGAAGAGAGGTCCCGGGAATCTTATCTGCATCCTGTCTTTCTAAGCTTCCAGTTGGCATGCCTTGTGTTGCCACTCTTCCACCTAATAAAAACATTAGTTTTCCTGCTACCATAGACTCCTTGCAATTGAGGCTCGTGCAGTCTGAGTTAATTTTCTGCTAATACCTAACTCTCTTATAGCAGTTTAGATCTCAACATGCTTTCACCCTCTTGAATGTATTTATCCTAAGGCTATTGAATGCTGCCCTCTTCTTTCAAACAAATGTTCTACTTTTCTGCCTCGAATACAGGTGGCTGCAAATGGATACGGACTCCAGCAATTATCTACTCCAGTCACGTCGCTACAACTGTATTTCCTATCCTTGCACACATCCTGTTCCACGATTTCTCAGCGTCCAAGCAGCAGGGTCCAGAGACGCAGCAGGAACGCCTTACTCTCTTATCCTTCTATGCGCCGTTTTTGCTAATTCCCATTCTGCTCCTGTTTACCATGTTGTACAGCCCCCAATACAACCAGGTGGAGAAAAGGAAAAAGAAATAATGGTGAATGGAAACAGCCCCATCTGTTCTCTGAATCTACTCCGTCCAGGTCCTGGGGATAAGTGCCCAATTAGCGCCGTCTGCTCCCCCAGTTCACACTAGTATGAGTCCCAAATTTGATTGGCTGGAAGTCACTGCTCTTCCCAAAACAAGTAGCAATTCCCCTAGTTGTACCTGCTGCTGTGGCTAGAGGGACCTAACTTCTCTGGTGCTGGCAAATTGGTGTTTTTCATCAGTGCAAACAAAACAAACATGTAAAGCCTTTGACGTACAATACTGAAACTAGAGCATTGCACTTGCGTTCTGCCTCCCTTTCAGCTGCTCTCCTCCCAAAAAGACCATGGTAAATAGACCTGTGTGAGAAACCATGGATCCCCCGTCTGTTTAAAAATAAGACACGCTGGAGGCTGCATAATTGCACAGTGTTATGACTTAATTAACTACAAGCAGCTGGGGAGTAGAGGGAGGAAGTGTTATTCTGTATCATTTTTATTAGAAGTAAAAACAGGGTCTGGTTCTGCTCCCAGATACATACGCACAATCCCATTGGCTTAGGTATTGCTGGGGGCAGAACCTGGCCCATTGAAGTTAAGAGTCTTACTGAATATATGCTAATACAGCCAAGTCACGTCGTTGTGTAAGTCTTAAGATTTCATAACTCTGAACTTGTGGGCCAAAACTCTAGCCATTTAATTATATATTTTTGATCTTGTGCCTGGCCATGCCTGCCAGGCTGCATCCAACTCCTTATATACCATTGCCTAACCATCTGGAAGTACAGTATGATCCTTTTTTAAAGATTCTGCTTGTCCCAGCTCCATTTTTGATTATGAAGTGGAATCACAGGCTAGAGTATATTTCAAGGCCTGCCTCTGAAGTGGATTTCTGAATGCTAACCTACTTTGATATACGTCTGCTTTTTGTATAGCACCTTTCTTCCCAACGGGTCCTAAAGTCTTTTCCTAATTGTGTATGAGCAGGGATCTTTTCACCCACTTCTGACCTGCAGCATACTTCCCAGCAGTCCTGGGTTTCGTGGGGCTATCCTACTTTGACCCTAAGCCCGTCTCAGTTGAAGTGAACATTTCCCACATTCAGGACTGCCTTGGGAGAGGGAGTTTGCCCTGGGTCCCCTGTTTGAGAGGGCCCCCAAACCTAGTGGTGGTGTGACCTGGTGCATGGCATTGTAGCGCAACTTAGGTTTGCCTGCCCACCCCTTCATTTCCAGCTACAGCGGGGCAGATGGGCCAAACCTGAGTGGCGCTATGTCCTCCTTTTAGCCACTTGAAACGTTGAGATAAACTGCAGCCACGCCGAGGATGAAATGTACAAATGCATTCGTTAGACACAGAATGGCAAGCGGTCTGGTCTTCTGTTCCAAATCTCTTCTAAAAGGTTGAGCATTAACCTCTAAAATCTGTCATTGAAAGTATGTTGGAATCCTTAGCCGTGTGCCGTGGTCTAAATTACAAAGGCCAACAGTTTCATGTTGCCTAGTTAGGTGTACAACTCCACATCGAAGCACTTTATAAGCAGCCTGACTTCCCTTTCAGGTGCTGACCACCTGCAATTTCTGTTGACCTTAATGGGATTTGTGGGTGCTCAGCTCTTCTGGAAATCAGGCCATTCGTACTCAGATACCTAAATGTGGATTTTGGAACCTAACTTTAAACATTCATTGTTTAATTCCGTTTACAGTTAACATCCGCTCATGCCACAAAGACTTCAGGATGGTCTGTCTTATTAATTGGCAACTTAGATCACTGTTAAAAAGTCCCAGGAAACTGCTGTGAGTCTGTGAGCCTCGGGCATAATCTGTCTTGAATTCTGCTGTATGTTTTCCAATTTTGGATGGTCATTTGTGGGTTCTGTTAGTCACAAACCTGTGTATTTTTTTTAACTGGATGGCAATTCTCATCAGTCCAAATAAAAACAGGCTGTTGGTTCTTAATAATGGTTCTTAACAGGTTCTTAATAATGTTGGGTTTTGTGCTGTGTAGCCATGAAAAGCTGTATTCGGTAAATTATTAATGTGACAATCCAGTGAACCAGTTAAATCTAAGGAAAATAGTCTCTTAATTATATAAATAACATGAGCAGCTGATTCTGGCCGGTCAAAAAACTGAAAATAAAACAACTTCTAAAAACAATAATTTATTTCCTAATTTCCCAAAGTATTGTAAACTTAAAAAAAAAAAGGGGGGGGGGGAGAGGGGGATGATCCATTTAATATAACAGTAGTGTCCATTCAAAGATTAAATGAAATCGAACTAGGGGCCCATACAGATTTTTTTTAAAACAAGAGACAGGTTAGAACTCTTATTTACACATCCCTGGAAAACCCCTCCTTTTTGCCATTTTAATGTAAGTTCACATAGTGTTAAACTTTTTTTTTTTGCCTTTATACATACTGCTTTGCTCACTGGTACACAATACAAAACTGCATATTTTAGAATCACCAGGATACTGGAAAGGTACAATTTTGTCCAGTCAGCGGATGTTGGTCTTAAATCCTTTATTTCTGAAAAATGAATTGGTCAATGAATTCGTTCTGGTCAGCTTCTATTTTACACAGGGTCTCGTACTCTACTCGGTATCTGGAAGAGAGAGCGAGAGAATGGTTACAACCTGTACTTAGTTTAAATATTGGAACTGAATTTCTAGTCCACAAAACCAGTGATATTAATAAAGTTAGTCACGTTTGTTCTGTTACTATCTATTCTTTCAAAATATTAAACCAAACTCCTGGCAAACTATCGTTCTTGGCTTCATGTAACAGCTTAGCTTACCTTTCCAACTGCATTTTCTTCTCAGTTATTAAAGCCTGAAGCTGCTGCTGCTGTGCTTCTCTTTGCTTTGCTATAGACTTTAGCAAGTTTCGGGCACCAATTGCCTATGGAAACAAGACTGGGTTTTAGTAATAGAGCTGGATCATTGTTTACTACTGTCATTTCGAACAAGTCAACTTTCCAAGTGGTTTTAATAATTAGACTTCAAGGAAGATAACATCTTCGTCGAGTTTCCCTTCAAATATTCACTACTCTGACTGACCGAGGTCAGTAACCTGCGCAAGACCAAAGGCAAAGCCAGGTCTAGCAATATTACTTGACCACTGGATGACTGGGGCAAGGAAGGGACCGGGAAGCTCAGAAGTGACCATTAATTCTGAACTTTTTCCAATATAAGTAAGTTTGTGGGAGTTTTTTTTTTAAACACACTAAATGTCCAAGCTTGTTTCTAGACTGACCTATAAACCACAGATCTTAGTGGCATGTATTTCTACATGTGCATCAACAAGAACATTCACAAAAGTAGCTAGCAAGAGGTGTATAAATAAAAGCTCTTTGTTTTCTAATCAGCTGCTTCCTTCTGCCAGGTGTATTCGGTGATGGCACTGCCCACTGCGCCACAGCAAGAGCTGATGCTTAATGTCCCACGCACTCAATTTTGGCCCTATTGAATGAACTGGTGGAAGGAAAATACTGATTAGAAAGAAGGAATCTGCTATTTACATGCAACCATCATTGATAAGCTGTAGGGCTGGGAAAAAACAAGCACCTGGAATGACACGACACTTTAAGGAGCTTCCTTCTTTGTGTGCTACTGGCTCGTACTAGTCCTTTAAACCCTTGGTAACGAACAA
The DNA here is from genome assembly GCA_003942145.1 of Platysternon megacephalum. Lineage (NCBI taxonomy): Eukaryota > Metazoa > Chordata > Testudines > Platysternidae > Platysternon > Platysternon megacephalum. The sequence continues at coordinate 10,703,615 of QXTE01000018.1, read as the reverse complement.
CTATGATGATAATCCAAAGACAGGTGTTACCGCTCTACCACCTAAATGGTCCCTAAAACAATCAGTATCATACCGATTGAATAAAGAGCTAGATTGCTTAGATCATACGTAGGTAGGGCAGGGGCTGTCTGTGTATTGTACAGGATAGAGTACTTCATGGGCCAATACTGAAATGTACAGTACCTTCATCTTCTCATTTTCAGCTGCTTTTGCTAGTTGATCAACAAGTTCTATTAAGCTACCCACTATTTTCTGAAACTCTGCAATTTCTGCAAAGGAAAAAATGGTGGTGTTTAAGCTAAAAGTATTCATCAAAATGACCCACACCTTCTTTTTCTATAGCATTTGAGTGCTTTTTAACCTGGATTTCTTAATGTTTTAGATTCTTAACCATTTTGAAATTGATTGTATCAGGCATACGTTTAGTTTAAGATCTTCATTGCTACTAAACTTAAGATGGAGAAGAGGAAAACATAATGAAAGGCCGTTAAGCACTGATGAGGTTGAGTTCTTGTAGCCTATTAGGACATCTAATCTTAGTCTGACTTCCCTCTATTCTTCTTGATTCAGATCTAAATTTAAAAAGAGATGCCCATACAAGGATAGGTGCCCTAACATACCATAAAATCCCAGCAGCAAAAATAATCATTGCAAATAGAAACTCAATCAGCCACCTACCAAGAAACCCTCTTTTCGTGTATCCGAAAAATTATTATAGGCGATGGAGACAGGAATTTGTTACAATAATAGCACATTTAATTATCAAAATTCTCTGCCTTCATTAGCCTATTACCAATAAGCACAGTTCAGACACTCAAATTCACAAAAAAGAGGTTGCTCTAAAACTGTAATAGGTTTTTTCACCCTCTTAACAAGACTGTGTTGGCTGATAGAAGACAATGCAACAGTGTCTGCACTGTAGACTCACTGCCTGTACTGACTTGTCAGCTTCAGAAAACGTTTTCAAATTGTGTCAAAGGTTGCGTGGGGGGGGAAATATCAATCTTATCAGGCGTTTCATATATAGGGTTTATTGTGAGAAGCAGCTTGGCAGGCAGAAACTGAGCTCCAGGTCTGGTTTCCTCTACAGGGAACTACCGCTAAAGAGCATTGATAGAATCATAGGTTTGGAAGGGACCTTGAGAGGTCATCTAGTCCAGTCGTCTGATGTTACGGGTGTAACTGATGTGAAAACCAGAAGGAACAAGCTAACCTAAGCTACAGCTTAACACTATCAATTAACAAAAAGACTTCTAAAAACAAAAGCAGACCCTTGGATTAGACTCCGTGAATGCATCCTTTCTTCTTTCCACTGCTCTTACTTTTTATTGGGTGCTCTTTTCAAGCAATCTAATGACAAAACTAATTGAGGCAAGCCCTAGGGACGGACGTATGGTATTGTTTCAAAATTCCATCTGTGAATGGTAACTATTTCCAGTTTGGTCATTAGATGGACTCTTTTTAAAGATGGGAAAAGGCCACCCAGCAGCAAAAGCAGTATTTAGACCTGATGTTTAGTATTGCTGAGAGCTTGACCTAGGCAGAACCAATAAAAGGGAAAGAACTTACTGTCCACAAAAGCTTTGCATTCTTCTTTGAGTTCAATTGTTTGCTGTGCAACCTCAGGGTCCAAAATTCGTAGTTTATTCAGCTCATCAAAGTGAAGACTCGCATCTCCTAGAATGCCTTTGGCCATCTCTGTCTCGCTTCAGGATACAACGAAGAATAAACTGGTTGCACTAAACATATAAAGGGGGGGAGGGGAAATGAACAGCATGCAAAGAAGAGCATTAAATTCACAGCAGCTACCCACAGAAACGATTCATGGGATTGGGGCAAGAGAGGTAAGTGAGGACAAACATCTATTATATGATTCAAGGTGTCCCTTAGAACTACCCAAATAAAAGTGCAGCAGTTACTCGGCCCGTCCCGTCCCGTCCCCCCCTTGGACTGGCTGAACCACAACTTATTATTTGTAACACTTAAATAAGGGTCTGTTTCAGTCCTAAGATTCTCAGCCACTTTCAACTGATCCTCAGAGACCCCAGAGTGAGACAGAACCTTAAAAACACAAAATTGTTTCGGTCCATCCCAATGCCCAGGAAGAATGACAGTAAGATACTCTTCACTGGAGCCCCAGGAGCTGGTTGTTTACAGGGGAAAGTGGGGAAACTGGAACATGTTGTAATGAGAAACAGCGGCCTGGGCCCTGGCTCTATAAATTACACATGCCCAAAGCTGCTGCTCTCCCCGGAGTGGGAGTTTGAGCCAGGCCAACAATCAGCACTTCATCTGTCCTTGTGCCACCTTGTGAAAAGAAGCTGATAGACCAAGGACTGACTGTCTCTAGGATATGTGTGTGATGAATTGATCCCAACATGGCAGAGGTGGTGACGCTGAGCAGAACCTGGTACCTTTAGGAGTAGAGGAGGTGTCACAAGTTTACAGAGCAAGGCAAAGAAATGTTCCTGAGTGCAAAGCTGTAACTGAGAGCCTGCAAAGGGAGTGTGCTCCAAGGCAGAACTTCACCTCACTTTCTGACTACCTCCACCTGTCAACTCACCTCTAGGCTTCCTTCGCCGTGGGCAGACCTCCTGCCCCAACATTAGACTTTCCATGGAGGGTTGGGAATCTTGAAGAAAACAGAGGCAGCTCCCCACCCTTCCCTCCACAAATGATTTTCTGCAATTCTCCCACCCTTGGCAGCAATGATGATCAGGCTCGTGTCAATCCTGTGATGCTGTGTTCACCGCATTGCATAGGGCTGAGATGGCTGGTTGGGGGCTGACAGTCCCAGCCCAGGTTTAAGAGCAGCAGTGGGAGAATTGCAGAAAAGCCTTGGGGTAGATGCAGCCTAGGTGGGCCACCTCCCATCCTACTCCCCCAACCCCAGCTCCTCGGTGAGCAGAATGGGGGGTGAGGGGGGAAGTGGCCTGGCAGCTAGAGCCGGACTCCTGGCTTCTATCCCCGGCTCCGCCAATGACCGGCTGCCTGACAGCTGCCAAGTCCCTTGAGCTGTGCCTCAGTTTCCCCTCTGTATCTGGGGAGGAAGCTGCTTCTCCACCGACCCGGGGCTGTTTCTGGGGCTGGCTGGGGAGGCCGGGTCAGTGCTGTGGGGGGAGGGGGGACAAGGCCAGCCTGCCCCCCAACCTGGCTCTGTGGGGGGGAGGGGGGGCTGTGGAGCGCCCTAACCCGGTGGAAGTAGAACCCAGGCGTCCGGGAACCAACCCCCCAAGCCCCCTGGGCCCCGCAGCTGGTATTTACCTGGCAGATTCCTGCGCTCGCCCCGCGCGCCCCCCTCCCCCCACTGCGGGCTCTGGCTGCCACGGCGACAGCCCGGGTATCACCCCCCGCCCCCATGGAACGTACCATTCGCGGGGGGAGGGGGGGGCTCGGTGCATCCTGGGAGCTGTAGTCCCAACCGGGGGACAGCACATGGCACGGCGGTGGGGCGCGCTGCAGCCGGGAGGTTTGTGGTGCCCAGCCCGGGGACTCGTCCTGCACCAGGCGCTGCCCGTCTCGCCCCTGCCCCACCTGGGCCAGCGCTCCGGAGCGAGCCCCGTGCGCCGGGACGTTGTTCCGGGGCGGGTTACACCCCCAACCCCCTGCCGCGAGTGGGCACTACACCCCCCTCCCCCCTAGGGGCGGCTCCAGGCAGCCCTGGGGTGTGCAGGGGAGAAATGGGAGCCGAGCTGGGGTCAGTACAGGCGGCTGCCGCTGCTGTATCCTGGGCTGTGTGCAGCCCCCCGAACCCCTCACCCCGGACACGTCCCATCTTCCTGGGACTTTGCAACCATTGGCCAAGCCTGGGGGGCGGTGCCCGGGTGGGGCGGGACCACAGGCGCCACTGGGCTGGGGGGGCGGGGGGTGTTGCACGCTGGGGCTGTAAATCATTAAGACAGAGTGGTCCAGTTGCATGCTGGGGACTGTAGTCCTTAGAGGACGGTGGCCCCGTTGCTCGCTGGGAGCTGTAGTCCTTAGAGGATGGTGGCCCCGTTGCATGCTGGGGGCTGTATTCCCTAGGCGACGGTGGCCCCGTTGCATGCTGGGGGCTGTATTCCCTAGGCGACGGTGGCCCCGTTGCATGCTGGGGGCTGTAGTCTTTAAGGGCAGGAGGTCCCGGTGCATGCTGGCGCCTGTAGTCCTAGCGGCAGGGAGCGGTCCCGGGCCGCGGGTCCCGGCTGTGGGGGCGGGAGGAGCTCGGCCCAGCCCATGCCGGGGAAGCTGCGGGTGGAGGCTGTGCCCTGAGCGGGGCTGAGATTTGGGCCTGGGGCCTCCTGGAGCGGGGTCTGTGAGGCAGCGTCGCTGGCAGCCCTCGGAGCGCGACGGTCCCACAGCGGGTAAGTACCCCCCGGGGGGAGGTGGGTAAATACCCGGGGGGGCAAGGACCTGAGTAATTACCTAGGGGGGCTGGATAAATGGGCTGGGGGGCCCGAGGAGCTGGGTAAATACCGGGCGCGGGGGGGCGAGGAGCTGGGTAAATACCGGGCGCGGGGGGGGGGGCGAGGAGCTGGGTAAATACCGGGCGGGGGGGGGGGGGGGGCGGGGGAAAAACCGGGGGGGGGGGGGGGGGGGGGGGGGGGGGGGGAGGGCGGGGGGGGGGGGGGGGGGGGGGGGGGGGGCGGGGGGGGCGGGGGAGGGGGGGGGGGGGGGGGGGCGAGGAGCTGGGTAAATACCGGGGAGGGGGCCCGAGGAGCTGGGTAAATACCCTGGGGCCGGGGGGTTGGAGGAGCTGGGTAAATACCGGGGGGGGGGCCGAGGAGCTGGGTAAATACCGGGCGCGGGGGGGCGAGGAGCTGGGTAAATACCGGGCGCGGGGGGGGGCCCGAGGAGCTGGGTAAATACCGGGCGCGGGGGGGGGCGAGGAGCTGGGTAAATACCGGGGAGGGGGCCCGAGGAGCTGGGTAAATACCCTGGGGCCGGGGGGTTGGAGGAGCTGGGTAAATACCGAGGGGGGGGCCGAGGAGCTGGGTAAATACCGGGGGGGCAGAGGGGGTTATGCATTATCCCCTATGTATGTACCCTCCAGGAATATACGTAACTAACTGAAGCATCCGTCCGCGTGATGGTTTTGTAGCCGATATTGCCAACCCCAAGCACGCCGATATCATTAGTCTGGCCAAAAGGATTTATGAGATTGGCCAAAAATTAATGGGACTTAATATTAAATGTTGGGTTCTTTTTATTTGCTTTCCTATGTTGGAGCCTTTTGGGTTCCAGTTTCCAGCCTTCTCGTTGTAATGGGGGGAAAAGTGCGGGGTTGGATGGGCCGAGATTCTTGTGTTTCATTCCCGGAGCCGGGGCTTTAATAAGAACAACGCCGATCTCTTATCCAGTACTTTTCATCAGTAGCACTTTTGGTCTCAAAGTGCTTCACAAAGTGTGTTAGGGAACACGCTAAGTATGGTTAGACTTACTGTAATTTCATGAGAGTTGGCAACCCTTCTCCCCGCTTCCCCTCATTGTTTGTCGTCGTTGTTCGTTACCTGTATTGCAGTAGTGGCTAGGAGTCCTGCTCCTGGACCAGCACCCCGTGGTGCTAAGCTGTAAACACCTGGAACAAAAAAGACGGTCCCTTCCCCAAAGAGTTTTACAGTGTTTTCAGGGGATGTGTCCTACCCAACAGTTAGCTCATTGGGGCCAGGGCCATGGTTCTCTCCACCTGTGAAGTGGGGCTAAGAATTCTTCGCGTTGCCTACCCCCAAGGGGTATAGTGAGGGTGACCTAATGTTTGTAAATGTAAAAGCACAGAGGCACCCATAAACAGAAAAAATTTATTCCTCTGTAAAGCAGGCCCCCTGCAGCGGGTACTTCTCATGGGGGTTCTGAGGATGCCCTGGAGATGGAAAGTGCGCGTTCTCTCTCTTTTTATTTAGAGCAGGGAATTCTTAGATTCCCTTTTCACTCTCCCCCACACCTCTTACCTTGCAAATAAATTCCTGATTGTTCAGTCATGATTTTCTCTGCAATCTGTAGCTGAACCTGGGGAAAGGTCTCTCTTTTGCCACCCTACGAATATGCAATAAAGTAGTTGCTGAAACATACTGTTAAATATTGTCAACAGTACCCAGCAGAACTCCCTCCAACAATGTACTGATTTCATTCTCTGGTCAAACTATTACTAGTAGTACTACCTAGCGCTTATACAGCGCATTTCATCCAGAGATCTCAACATGCTTTACAAAGGAGGTCAGCAGCATTGTCCACACTTTACAGATGGGGAAACTGAGGCACGGAGGTGAAAATGACTTGCATAAGGTCAGCCAGTCGGTCTACGGTAAGGCCAGGAATTGAAGGCCAGTCTCCTGAGTTCCAGTCCAGTGCTCTATTGACTGGGCCGCGCTGCCTGCCAATAAGTATTCTTTCCTACAAATTAATTCTTAATACGAATAGGAGATCTGGTTTCAGTTCCTGGCTCTGCCACTGACTTTGGACAAGTTACTTCTCTTTCCTGTGGGTAGTTTTCCCACTGTGTAAAATGGAGATAAAGATACTGATCTCCATTATCGCTTGAAAGCTCGTCTCTTTCACCAGCAGAAATTGGTCCAATTAAAGATATTATCTCCCCCTCCTTTGTAAAGCGCTTTGAGATCTGATGAAAGGCGCTATGTAAGAGCGTAGTGGTGGTGTTTGTTGTCTATTTAGATTGTAAACTCTTTGGTGGAGGTGCTGTCTCTTGTTACGTGTTTGTACAGGGCCTATCAGCTAGAGCCTCTAGGTGCTATTGTAATACAAGTGAAAACTAATACACTGGTTTGTCTCCATCTTCCAGCTCCCTACTGGGCTGGACCAAGAGATGGGGAGTGTCCTTTATAATGCTTAGTTTGCAAATGATGCTGTTTGAATGCTTCTCTTGCGCTGTTTATGATGTGGGCTGGGATTTCTTAACTGGGACAATTTCCTGATGTGAGCTATGAAATGTTGTATTATTGTGTGTACAATCTTGCCTCTCTCCTCCCTCACAAGGCAGGAAAGAAGGACACAATAACAAACTTTTCCTCTTACAGTAAAGACAGTAATTGAGGGTTTCCTTGCTGAGTATGGGTGAAGTCTCCTAGCCTACGTCTTTATTAACATGTTAAATCAATGGTATTTGCTCTTGTGTGGCTTGACTGGTTGGCAAAAAGAATTTCCCCATTTTACTCTACTCTCTGCTTCGTTGGGGAAAATAATAGCACTAACTGAGACCCTGATTCTGCAATGAGATGCAGTCAGGAAGACCTATGTAGGGTTCATGGGACTCATTGCAGGATCAGACACTTGAATTCTGTCCTTTTCAAAACCTTTATCATCACTCAGTCTGAAGGTCTTTAAAGGTGTTTTTATTTAAAGGGACACTCCCTACATTAACTGGGCTTGAAAATTAAATTTTGTAAAAACAAACTTTATGTAAAAACCTAAGAGTACTTTAATTGTTTTAAAAAAATCCAAATGAAGCCAGTTGATTTTAAATCAGTAGATTTCCCTTCAGCGACTTAAACCTACAAGTGAAAATGCCGGTAAACAAAAATAAACTTGACTTAACTGATTTTTTCCCCCCAAGATAAGAAATACAAAGCACCGAAATAATGGAGGATGGATTATATAGCAGCGAAAGCGCAGGTCAGGGTATCTGAAATAAGATAGGAGACCTGGGCTTTGTTCCCATCCCATTCCTATGACAGACTTATTAAGTGACCTTGATAAAAGGTCCTAGAGAAATGAAAGGTATTATTTTGTTCAGTGATCTGGTTGTGAGACCGTACTCTCACAACCAGGTCTTGGTGATCACAGCCTATAGTGATTAATTGCCTGTAGATCAACAATTGAGATGTGTGGTTGCCTGTGATTCATAGTGATCTCTGGGATGCTTGGTTAACGTGATCAGCTAGGAAGCAACTTCATTGTGTTCAGAGGTAGAAAAGAACTTCTGCTTTGTTTTCTAGGACTGTTCAGCTCAAGGTTAAGAATGTTGACAGCGCATAGGAGTGCCAATTAGAGCCAGTTATAACCTGACTGACCTGCCTTGGCCTAAAAAATGCTTTGTGGAATTTGCTGTGTCCTTGCAAGCTACAGAGTTTGCTTCCTGCTCACTGTGGATTAATAGAGCCCGCCTGTAGTGATTACTCAGATACAACAATCAAAATGGGAAATGACGCTATTAGAGCATTCTTCTATGCCTGTAAAGTCAGGAGTTCTTCAAATCTCTTACAATTAAGATGCCGTCTGTAGCTATCAAGAGGTTTTTCTATGCCAGATGGATGCTTAGCTCTTTCATGCTGTCTGTATGGTGGTAAAGAACGGCACTATTGGATAGCAGGTTATTTGTACAAGGCCACTGATGCTACAGAGAAGTGAGATGACAAGGAGGAGCTTGCAATCCGGAATGGACAGATAAGTAGACTATGGCATATTGGGAAGGAAGGAAAAAAATTTCAGCACTGGGAGCAAAGTGAAATTTTGCTGAACGCTGAACGCAGTGCAGTGCCCATGAAATCTAGATTAAAATTTTTCCAGTTAGAGGATTTTGGATCTGACATGTTAGAATTGGCCCATCTTTGCTTTTATTCTTTTGGTTCTATTTCTTGTTTACCTTGTGTTGGGATGAGAGAGGAGAGCAGAGGCAAGGGTGGGGCTCAGACTGGATTAGTGACAGGTTAGCTTAGTTTCTCATCTGCACTCATCAGTAAGGGATGTTCCAGCAAACAGATCCCAAACAGTTTTCTCCATATTAGAACTCTAATACAGCATCAGCTACCCTACCTGCTAGGATACAGCAGGAACAACTATGTCTGTGTAAGGATGTACCAAGAAATGGAGTATGGATGGAGAAATTGAATGGCCCAAACAGTGATTACTGGGTTTAATTGTAATCATTGAAAACAGCTGCTGTACAGATTTCCAATTAAAAGAAAAGCTCTACAAGCTGTTATTTCAGCTAGCGGAAGTGCAGGAAACTCTCCTATTGTGTAGGATAGGGTCTGAGCAAGACATGTAATATCCTTTTGGGAAGCTGAGGGAGAGCAGAGTTCCTGCCACTGCACAGATACAGTCAGACTGCAGTATTTCCCACTGAGTTCAGGTTTGGTTGATGGCTAAGCTTTGCAAAGTCCAGAAAAGCTTTATTTGGCTAAATGGGGTGGAAGCGCCATTATTTTCAATTGATCATTTGAAATAAGCTGCAGAGTTTTGTCTCTTATTGAAAAGAGAATCAAAACCAATTTTTTTTGGCGCAGGCTCCTTTGTTGAACACTTACCGAACGCCAGCCCTGATTATTTTGTCATGACTGTGTTGTGAGGAAAGAGCTCATTTCCCGACACATTTGTAATTAGGCATGCACTCAAACCTTGACGTTGAAACTCAGAGAATTCTTCTATAGTTTCCCTATTTCAGTCCTTCGTTCAGCCTTTCAGTTATGTCTGCTAATAATACCTTGCCTTTCTTATCACAATGGTTTATAAACATACATTAAGACCAGGAATGTTCCTGGCTGGCTACTAAAATAAAGTCCAAATTCTGTCTGTTTATCCCCGTCCTCCTTTTTCCCCTTTCTTTTAAACATCTTAGGTGGGATTTTTAAAAGTGCCCTAGCTCTGCTCCCATTGAAATCAATGGGAGTTGTTATTGTCTTCAGTGAGAACAGTAACAGTGCCAGACCAACACTGAGTGCGGTCAGGAACTGTAGAGCTTGGCTAATAAAAACCGATGAAGATTCCCTCAGAACTCCGTTGCGGAAGCTATCCAGCTGCTAGGTGTTGGTAACAATCCACCTAGGCTAGCTTTGACGTGGGAACCTCAGGGTGAGAGACTGTATCCTCTTAACAGTCCCCTCCCTTCTTTGATGCAGGCTGCATGTTTCATTGCGGACGGTAATTCTAGGCTTCCTCCTTGATCTCATCCTCTTCTCCTTGTTTCTAACTCCACCCAGGACTTGAGCGACTTATGACCATTCCTACCCTGCCCTCCCCATCCGGCAATTCGTGACCCCTCCCCCACCACGGCGGAATCCATCAAGCCAACCCTCTGCAGAGTCGTCATCTACTTGCAGAAGGAGATGTCTGGGGACACGTGCCTGACCACCATCTGCCGATCTTCAGGAGCCAAGCCCAAAACCTGCAGCTTCAAAGAGGGTAGCCTGGGCAACAAGTATGTGCGGCTCAACGTGGGGGGCTCCTTGTACTACACCACAGTGCAGGTGCTAACCAGGCACGACACCATGCTGAAGGCCATGTTCAGTGGCAGGATGGAAGTGCTGACTGACAAGGAAGGTAAGGGAGCACCGGCAGGAGCCGCATGTGTGTCTGAGACTAGGCCCAGGTCTACCCAACCGGGGGGGGGGGGGTGTGTGTCGACCTAAGATACGCAACTTCAGCTAGCTGAAGTTGGTGTATCTTAGGTCGACTTACCTAGCCGTGAAGATGGTGGCGAGTCAACCGCTGCCGCTCNGCTGAAGTCGGTGTATCTTAGGTCGACTTACCTAGCCGTGAAGATGGTGGCGAGTCAACCGCTGCCGCTCCCCCATCGACTCCACTTCCGCCTCTCGTGAGCTGGAGTTCCGGAGTCGACGGGGAGCACGATTGGGGATCGATTTTTACACTAGACGTGATAAATCGACCCCCCGATAGATCGACGGCGGGTAATGAAGACCTGCCCTAGGACTCTGTCAATGCATGGCTTATAGGCGGAGAGTAAACTTCCCCCTTCATTACCAACATTAGTTGGAGCAAGGAATCATTCGCTCTACTTCTGTCGCAGCTGGTATGTGGATGGCTTACGCTGCTGCCAGGGCTGAACATATGCGTGTGGGTTGGCACTCGTATGATCTTGGGTAGAGGCGTCAATTGAAATGTGGGAAGGCGGCAGACAAGTGGCAGCACTTTTTATTGTTTTAAGCTCTGACCCGTGTTGCCAAACCCAGGTGCTGTTTTTTGGTCTCTGTGGCATGTGCTACTTGTTGATTCTGATATTCATATAATTGAATTGAGGTAGCATTTAAAGGTCACAGTCAGGGATCAGGGCCACATTGTACTGTGCACATGGATAATAAAAAAGATATTCGATGCCCCAATGAGTTTACAGTCTAAACGAGTTCAACTCGGCAGCTTTATTTAAATAGGAGAACAAGGAAGAGCATCCGTATGAGCAGTGGCCATGAATGCTTTCACATGCTGCCTAGCAATGGGCTAGGCCAAACTACATGTTTAGGAGCAGCAAAAATGTGGGCTCAATAGAGTTGTGGAATGAGAGAGGGAGAGAGAGTCCGTCCGTCCGTGAGTGGGGCCCTCTAGATACACTCGCTCAATACAAATATAAGCAAAAGCAGGAAAAAATCTGTTTGCGCATCCCAGGGAAGAATGACCTTGGGTGTTGAGAGTGTGGGCTTGGGAATGTGGGGATCTGGATTCTAGCCCCTGCTGTGCCATGTATTTATTGTGACTTTGGGAAAGTCGCTTAACCTCTTGGTATTTCATATTGCTCATTTAGACATAGAGGTTGCACTGGTTAAACTAACAGGGCGATGTTGCACCAGGTTTAAACTAACTCAGTTCAGCTTTGTGTATGGATATTGTACTTTGGTCTGAAGCTGGCGTATATCAGTGTAACGTGCCGGTCAAATACTCAGTTTAACTAAATCGGTGTGATAGCATATCTTTAGTGTGTTAGACCAGATCTGAAAAGGGGAGAGTGATTCCAACCTAAGTGTGCAGGGACGTGAATCTGCTAATGTTTGAAAAGCTCTGTGAGATCCAGGTATGGAAGACACTGTAGAAATCCAAAGTATCCTTGTTCTTGCTCATCCCCTGTTAATGTAAGATATTGACTCATTGCGAATTCTTGCCCTCCTTGCCTGTTAACTCTACATTAGAACGCCTGTTACGTAAGACGGCTGAGGCGGATGCTTCCTGCTGCTGTGTGCAGCCTATGCTAGCGTTGTTTGATGGCAAGTTCTGCATCCTTCTCCACAACGAATGAGGCACCTGTGCTTAGTTTTTTTCCTGTTCAGTGGCTTTCCTGCATTTCTCCCTGCATATACAGAATGGCCTTTCCCTCACTGGTTTCACTGGCCAGTTCTATATCTTGGCATCTGTGGAATGCTGCTTTGATTTCTCTCTCAAGAACTGGGAAAGAGGACTGGTGAAACCTCTGCCAAATGCCAGCAGGTGGTGTGCAGAACTTAGATCAAATCCATTTAGAATTTGCAAAGGCTTTTGGCAAGTCGCCTCTAGTTTTTTTGATACTTTCTTAGTACTAAGCTGCCTGGCAATGTACATTGGCAAGTCTACCCATCCCTTGTAGAGGGTTAAGGGAAGAGTCATGTATTTTCACTTAGCTTTTATTATGTAATTATGCATATTTGTTGTAAATACTTGAAGAATATTTAATTGCTTTAAAACATTTATTACACCAGTCCAATAGATCTCTCTCATTGCTGAACACCTAGATCTTGATATATATTCATGTTTGAGCTTATGTTCTCTAGGCGCAAAAGTTAAAAATCACAAAATCCATTCCAACAGCTTAAAAAAAAATCAAATAGGACTCCTGAAAGGCCTTCCCACCCCAAACTCACTCTCATGCCTATTATTTTGGAGTTTGGGTTCCAGTGTTCACTGCATTTCACATGGCTGTACTGTTCTGGCACCATGCAATGTTCCTGTTTGCCCACACAACCTGTAGGCAACAGAAATGACTCAGACATGAAGGCAGTAAGAACCAACTTCTCTGGTATAGCACTGAAAAAAATTGCCCCACATTTAACAATAAGCATTTTTCTAAGATTTAACTGCCTAAACAGTCAGTTAAACAGAACTACTGTAATAGTGCCAACTGGTAACTTCCAATAATATTTAAATGGATCCATGTCCCCAGTTGATTGGAATCTAATATAGACAAGATGAGGCACAGAAAACAGTTCTGGGATGAAAGTGTGTGGATTGATCAGTGCACTAGAAAACAATGCACTAGGATTCTTATGGGTTTTTTTGTCCCTCTTAGTGAAAGCCTGACTGTTTTCAGATTCTTTCATCTAGGTCTTATTAGGCTTTGGAAAATGTGTGGAATCTTTTTCCTTTTGGGAGGTTGGTGGTTGAGCCATTGAGAAGAGCAATTCCTCTGTCAGTTTCTCTTCTGTGGGCCAGATCTAGCTCCCCTGAAGTAAAAAAAGACTCCCACTGACTACCTTGGGAATTTGGTCAAGCTCTATTGCAAGAGACACTAGGAAGATGGATTATCCACAGATGAGACCTGAGAGTTGTTGCACTGAGATTCCATGTTTTACCTCCTTGCTGAGCTGCTGCTTGGCTCCCTTGGTACGACGCTGCACTCAAGTGTTGTGGTGTTTGTCTTTCAGGGTGGATCCTTATAGACCGTTGTGGGAAACACTTTGGTGTGATTTTAAATTACCTCCGAGACGACACTATCGCGCTTCCAAAAAACAGGCAGGAGATCAAAGAGCTGATGGCAGAAGCGAAATATTACCTAATTCAGGGCTTAGTAGACATGTGCCAGGCAGCTCTCCAGGTAAGATGTGGCAGCAGCCTGAGGTTTTTCCACTTCTAAAAATTATTGGGGACTTACCTTCTGTTGTACGTGCTTTAAAAATGCTTGTGTTTAAATGAGGTACTGGTGCAACTCCAGGGGATGGCTGATATCAAGTCTGAAATGTCTAACGTCAGTTTTCATCCCCATCTGGGTCTCTTTCCAAGGCAGATAAACTGAGAGACATACCTCTTGCTCTTTCGGATACGAGCTTAAAACCATGTTGTTCTCTGCTCTGCCTGGACGCTAAGTGTTCTATGATGCTTCTTGTTAGAGAAGGGATTTGGAATGATCACTTGGGCAAAATATCCCCAGCTAATCCCACTATTTGCTCCTGGCTTCCACCCTAGAGGGGGTGGAAGTGTAGCCGTGCCGTGTACGTGGCTTGTGAAGCACTTCGGGAATAAGGTGCTATTGCAGCCTAAAGAGAGGCAGGATTGTCGAGTGGTTAGAGCCTGCGACTTGGGAGGCCTGAGTTCAAGTCCTTGCCGTGCCACCAACTCCCTGTGTGACCTTGGGCAAGTCACAGCTTCTCTGGGCCTCTGTTCTGTAAACTGGAGAGAGCATTTCCCTGCCTCCTAAGGGTGTTGAGAGAATTAAAGATTGTGAGATGCTCCGATACTACAGTAAAGGGGCCATGTAAGTAGATAGACAACAGATTTTTGATTTTTTTATATATTTTCTACTTACGAAACGAGTAGTTGACGCTATATCTCATTGCATAAGGAAGCTGGAGTTAGCGTCTGCTACAAGCAATAGCTTGTTGCTTGTACAACAAAGGGTTTGGGTCCATTTCAGCGAGGTGCATTTCTCTCCGGCAAATGTGTGATTCGTGATGACTGATCTACCGTGGGCAGTTGATAAAACTGGCCCAAGCATTTTCCCCTGCCCCCTTTGTCAAAGGGGCTAGAACATCACAGCCCCCGAACACAAACCCCCAGCAGGCTCGGAGTCGTAGGTAGGAATGACATCCATTTGCATCCGAATGTTTCAATTATCACGGCCTTTCGGGGCTAAGGAACATCTCTGCTGTATTTCTGGGTTGCAGATCACGGTAATATGGTGGGGTTACTATAGTAACGTTGTGCTCTTTCTCTGCATTGGAGGGCTTGGGAACATGGCTGGAGGTGCCCACATTAATTATACCTCTTATTTTATTTGAACCAGGACAAGAAAGACTCATACGAGCCCGTCTGTAACATCCCCATCATCACGTCTCCAAAGGAAGAAGAGAGGCTCATTGAGTCCTCCATGAAAGTAACTGCTTTTCCATCACCACTCACTGCATTTCTGCCAAGCTCTTTACAGTACACCACTCACCTGCCCTGCCTTTGTTCTTTTCTCTCCTCACAGCCTGTTGTCAAGCTGCTTTATAACAGGAGCAACAACAAATATTCCTACACCAGGTATGTCTTGAGTGTTCCACGCGAACGGTAAAAGTTCCTCATAGGCTACTGGGGCTGGGTGTGCAAGGGCCTGATTCTCCTCTTCCAGGAGTGTTTCTCCGTGCACCTGAGTGCAGTTACTCTTGATTGACAGAGGATGATCAGGCTCCTGGGGTTGCAGGGGGAATGCAGCCTGTTAGAGTTCAGCGTGTGGGTAGTGGAGGTGGAGGTGGCTGTCTCTCAAAGTGCTCAGAGAAGCATGACTACTATTAACACTGGCTGAAGCCAGGTACAGTAAGGCAATGCAGGGTAAACTTCCACCCCCATGCTGCAATGCTAATGCAGTTGTGACCTGTACCTCCCTCTGCCATTCAATTCCTGAGCTCCCGTGCAGCCCTGCTAACCCACCTCGGTCCTGACCTACAGCACCCCTAGTTATTCCAGCCCCACCCCTTTTGAAATCAATTAATTACATAGTCTTAAAGGAGATGTAAAAGGCAGAGATGTGAAACATATCAGAGCAGGAATTGCCCCTGTAAGGCTCTAGCATTAAGGATAGTTGCTCTCCTTGTGTGTCACTGAGGGAAGAAACAGAGTGTGGTTTGGGTTCTGTGGTGTAACTCTTGTGACACCCCCCGCCCCCGGTGCCACACCACTGCCAAAGTGGCTCCTGGTTTTCCCAGATCAGGAGCTTGAAGCAACACAGCCAGCCCTAAGGGCGGGGTGCACAGAATCCTAGCCATTTGCCTGTTCGTTCTGAGACACCGTCATGGAGGTTTTGTCAACCTCCTTGGGTCTCTAGACACGTGTGCTGTTTGTCTGCCAGAGAGACGGATTCTAACAAACGTGTAACTGCAGGTGGCCACTAGGGAATGCTAGAGAGCGGCACATTCATCATCCAGCTGGGGTCTGTGTTTTCCATGGCGCTCCTGGCCATGCTTCCCTTTATTATCCAGTGACGATCCTGCGCGAAGGACAAAATAGCATATTAGTCAGAAGGGGTCTGAAGTCGGAGAGGCACTGATGGGAGTGACAGAAGCCTGGAGCCGAACGCAAGGACGGCTCAGTTAACTTGAGCTTCTAATTACTCCTTTTGCGTGGCTTTTTATGCCTTGATGGCAGCTGTATGAGGCATCTCTTTATAGGCACTATATCTTACCAGGATAAAAAATACTCTCCCCCGCCCCGCCCATTTTTCCCAATCCTCGTCAGTGAAGACCGCTTGCTCACTTACTGTATCAGTAAGGAGACAATGTGACAGAATGTTTTAGGAGCTAGGACTCCTGGGTTCTTTTCCTAGCTTTGCCACTTGCTCTGTTACCTTGGCAAAATACTTAAAGCCTCTGTTTCCCCACCTATAAAATGGTGACAGTTACCCATCATCATGAAAAATACCTACAGAAGAATCTCCAAGGTGCTGCATAAGCACAAAGTATGATTTTTTTCTAGGGTTTTAAGGGTTGTCCATTTTACTATGTTGCTTCTACAGCTTTTTTTCTCGCCTGGCTACCTCTCCCTCCCCCTCCCCCTCCAGGTTTGGAGGCCTCTGAAGTTTGCCCAAGTTAGTTTGGCCCGGGATGATGCAGTGGCTTGGTTTTGCCACAGTACGTCTGAAGACCATTAGCTGAATGCCAGACCAAATCATCCAACCAATACTAAACGCTGAACTTCGACACTTCTAGGATTCAGGGCCAATCGGTCTCACACCTCAGAGAGCGGAAGCCTTTGGCCTGCTCTATTCCACCCGTCCTCAGTTTTGATCGCAAATATTTCTCAGGCCTCTAAAGCGAATACTCACTGCCTTAGAGCCTGCTTCTGCCACCCTTCTCATGGGGAGTGCCTCACTTCACAGCTAGTCCCACTGGCCTCAGGAGGGCTACTAGGGCTTATCTTCATGGACAGTGCTATAACTGCACCAGTGCAATTGTGCCGCTGTAGCGCTCTAGTGAAGATGTTACTATGCCGACGGGACAGCTTCTCCCATAGGCGTAGTTAATCCGCCTCCCCGAGAGGCGGTAGCTATGTTGACCGGAGAAGCTCTCCGGTCAACATAGCGCTGTTTACACAGAGGGTTAAGTCTGTATAACTGTTGCTCAGGGGTGTGGACTTGTCACACTTCTGACCGACGTAGTTATACCAATATAGGTTTGTAGTGTAGATGTGACCCTCGTGGCGTACCACGGGGTGAGGCACCAGCATCTGGATTGAATCTGCGGCTCTGGACCCAAAAGCATGAGCCTTTACTGCATGAGCTAAAAGACCAGGTCTGTTAGCCAAGACTGCTACAGGCTCATCAACCTCTGTGTGGCCAAGCCACATGTGAGGGGGACAGAGCACCGCTCCGAGTGGGTTACATACCTTTGGCTGAATTGGGCCCAAGTCAATGCCAGAGTAGTAGGGGCCTGTCTTTTAGAGTTTGACCATGTTGTTTACACGCCTTACAATGTGGATTACATTACATCATTACCAAGATAGGCTCAGGATCACTTGACATCTTTATTAAACTCAAATATATTTAAGTGGTACAGTGGGTAAAGTTTTCAAGAGCAGTTACGTCACTTAGATGCTTTTGAAAATTGTGCCCTGTATCATTCTAGGTACAAGGAGGACTCTGTAAAGTGACAGTTCTACTCACGCTTGGACACATTCTGCTGACCCTTGCGTTGGCTCTCTGGGGTCATTTCCTGTTGCCATGCTAAATAGAACCATAGTAAGCATATGATTTAATCAGCTCCGGCGTTGGTCAGGATGTAGGTTTAGATTGTTGCTATAATGACATAGGAAACTGCTACCATTATATTAATTACACCATTTGACCTCTAAAGGAGCATTTGCTCAGGGGAGCAGAGCATCCTATTTGTGTTCCAAGTTGGCTCTTCTCCAATGTGTAGCAATGAGTCACTAGCTGTATCCTCCAGTTAGATTAATGCTTGCAGCCGTGGTGGGGTAGGAATACTAAGCCTGTGCAGTTTACGGTGCAGGCCGATTGCTAAACAAAGACCTTTTCACTGCCTTTGCTGCTGTGTTTCAGTAACTCGGACGATAACTTACTGAAGAATATAGAACTGTTCGATAAACTTTCTCTCCGCTTCAACGGCCGAGTCCTCTTCATTAAGGATGTTATAGGGGATGAAATCTGCTGCTGGTCTTTCTACGGACAGGGGCGGAAGCTCGCTGAGGTCTGTTGCACCTCGATAGTGTACGCCACGGAAAAGAAACAAACCAAGGTACTGGGAATTGTCCTCCTTGAATCTTGTGGTTAAGTAACAAAGTTGGTAGCGCTTTGCACAGCCATGTGAGATCTCGGAGACTCAGACCAGGTCAGTAGGAGAAGGTATGGTCCTGGGTGGCCTCAACTCGCTGACTGAGTGCCGTTGATGGTCAATGAAATCCAAATGACTGGGGCCACTCATTGGCTAGCACAGTGGTTCCCCAACTTTTTACTGGTGACCCACCCAATTGCCTTTTGTCTGCGTTATCCTTGCTCTCTTTCTCTCTCCAACTGTCTCAACCCTCCAGTCCCCTGATTCTCACTCTCCCAGCCCTGCCTCTTCTGCAGCCTCAGCCAGGCTGCGATGTCTACCAGGCTGCCATCTGTCTGCTCGCTGACTCAAGCTACTTCTTCCGTGCTACTGCTGTCCAGATTCTGCTCCCTATGCCACTGCCCAGAGGAAGCGAGAGCATGGGAGGGAGGAACTGCCTCTGGGGCATGTGAGACCCACTTAGACGTTTCCTGTGACTCACTGGTGGGTTGGGACCCGCTGCTTGGAAAACATTTGGCTAGCAAGCTGCATTCTGTCCTGGGCATATCAGTATCCAAAAGATGCTGGCAGATTGAACAGAATTCAGAGAAGAGCAAAATATGGTTAGGTCAGTGGAAGGAATAAATAAGGAGGAAAGATTTGAGAGATGGAATTTCAAAAGCACCTAAATAATTTTTAGGAGAACAATCCCACTGAAAGTCAATAGGACTTGGTGCTCCTAAGTCACATAAGAGCTTTTGAAAAATCCACCCCCCTTGAATGAAGGATCTAATTCTTCTCCTAGTTACGCTGGTGTAAATGACCTTCAGTTGAATTACTCCAGACTTGCACTAGTCTAACTGGGAGCAGAATTTGACCCTATGTGTGGCTTGACTAAATGATGATGTGTGATGGGGGCATAACTGTCTCCAAAAGGTTGGAAGATGCAAATGTCAAAAGAGGAGAATTGTTCAGAGGGGAACATGTCAGTATAAATAAAAGTGGGATAGGATAAAATTGACAAAAGGGAAATTTGGGATGAACATTAACTGTTTTAAGAAGAAAAATGTGTTGCTTTGTTGTTAATTACAACGTGATAAATCTAGAGTAATTCCCCTGGCCTCAACAGAGGTACTCCTGATTTACACGTGTGCCGGTGAGACTAGAATGAGACCAGACTTTGCAGTTCAGTATCAGAAATGACATCCTGACAATGAGATGTGGTAGATTCTGCAGGAGTCTCCCAAGAGAAGTGGCAGATGGCCCAAGAGTTGGGACATCAAAACCTAGGCTAGTGAAAGCACTAGAGAACGTAAAGTAAAATCGTACCCTGGGGGATGCGATGAGATTATCTCACAGGTCTCTTCTGCTTAGAACGGTTTTACTGCCTTTACATCCATCCTCACATGCATTCGCATTTGAAATTCCTTCACCAATAAGCAGTAGAGGGGCTCCTGTCTTGTTACCCAGTCTGCATCAGGAAAAAGCATGCTGTCTCTTCCCTAGGTTGAGTTCCCCGAAGCGCGTATCTACGAGGAGACACTAAACGTTTTACTTTATGAAACTCCACGCGTACCTGACAACTCCCTGCTGGAGGCGACGAGCCGGAACCGAAGCCAGGCATCTCACAGTGAGGACGATGAGGGCTTTGAACTGCGTGATCGAGTGCGCCGCATCCACGTGAAGAGATACAGCACTTATGACGACCGGCAGCTTGGCCACTAGCCTGCTGGCAGAGGAGAAACGGTTTGCTTTGTTCATAGAGCTTAACAAATATGCAGAGTTAGTCCGGGAAGCAGGGGATTGATCCTCAAATGGTTTCAGTGCTTCCTAGAGAAGCAGCTCGGCATCTGTGCGTGCAAACCAAAGGCAACACTTAAGGCCAGAGGCTTTTAGAGTCATTGTGACGTTACTTGTGCACCAGGCGGTGTAAATAGAGAGAGCAGTTCTTCTTGTGCTGCAGATGGGCGGGGATCCCAAGGACCTGCCTGTGGAGCTCATTTGTTCTGATATAGGTTGCAGCCACCAGGCATTGTCTGTCTTGTGAGAAGCGATGTATTTTTCCATTTGAGGATGGTTCTGTTTGAAAACCCATTGCCAGAGACACTGTAAGAGCTGTGTGCCCTGGAATTGCTTAGTTTTTAAATTCTGTTACAAAGGATGCCCCGTGGGATTCGAACACTAGCACATTTAGCAAACGCTACCTCTCGCTGGCCAAGGTACTCTTTCCTTATGGAGCAAGTAGTTAGATTCCCATGGCATGAGAGAGGGTGTGTTTCCCCTTTTGTGCAAGGATCACCCTTGGTGCTGAAACTGCTTAGCCAAGTTTTTAGGACTCAAGCTAACAAATGGTCCAAATGGGGGCAATGTAGAGAGTAAATATTAAATGACGTGATTATTAAGAAAAAAAATCCTAAAGGTGTGGGTGTGGTGAAGCTTACAAGAAAACAGAGCCCTGGCGAAATCATGGGCATGGTGGGACCCCTACCTTC
This sequence comes from Platysternon megacephalum, assembly GCA_003942145.1. NCBI lineage: Eukaryota > Metazoa > Chordata > Testudines > Platysternidae > Platysternon > Platysternon megacephalum. The sequence continues at coordinate 10,682,977 of QXTE01000018.1, read as the reverse complement.
TGGGGCTTTGGGTGGGGAGGGAACCCTGTGTTAATAGATCCTGAGGAATTGAGGGAATCTCTCTAGAATTAGTCACTAGATCAAGAGGGCCCCTAAGCACTGCTTGGTGTCATCTTTCCTCAAGCTAGGAAAAAACAGGGTGATGGAGGGAAAATAACTAAAGTGTAGACCAAAGAAAGCTTCTTAGCGCATTCACTCTCGCACAGTTGGGGTTGTCCATGTGTTTCTGTTCTAAGTCCTCTCTGAGGCCAGGAGGTGGGAGTGGAGGGATAGTGGCCATTACACCTTGTTATAGAGTGGAGCTCTGTCTCTGCACAGCCCCAGGAGAGGGACTTTTTATATTGAATTTAAAACCGTTTCTTCAGCTGACATTTTTTTAGAATTATGTTTTTTTTAAAAATCTTTTGTGACTCAAATGGTTTTTTTAAACATATATTTAAAAAAAGAGAGATGATGTGTCAAGTGTGTACTCCTCCCCTCTTGGTACTATAGTGTCAACTCTTCGGGCTTAGGGTTTTTTGGACTTGAGCTTTGATCTTAAACGTGACTATCCAGTGAGAGAACGTGACGGTCCCAACTTATTTGGTAGCCCAGATGAAAACTTAAGGGCTTGATTTTTCTGAAGTTCTGAGCCCCCACAACTCCAGCTGAAACCAGTGGGAGCTGCGGTGTTCAGCACCTCTGAAAATCAGGCCCAAAGTTTTCCTGTCTCTCTCCCCCTTGAGGACAACTGGTGACCCCAGCTGGCACTTCAAACATCTGGGTTTGCTGACTAACCAAGGCAGCCAACTTTAGGCTTCAGATAAGACCTGGCCTCCGATCTCAGTGTTTGGTGGTGGTTTGGGGGAGGGAGGGGCAGCCCTACTGCACATGGGAGATGACTATATAATGCGCAATTAGCTGTGTGCCTGGGTTCATTATTGCATCTAGGATTGTTTTAATGCAGGGCAGCAGTTTGTCTAGCAGCCAGCAATTAATTGCCACCCGTCTAGACTGGCTTGTTGCTTGCCCGGCGGTGCTGGATGGTAGGATTTTTCCGAGCTTCACTTTCCATTGCTTTCATGAGAAATTATTTCTTTTTTCTATTCATAAGAGAATTTGGGCTTAGTGTGTGGGGATGGGGGTGAGAATCATCACTGCTCGGGAATATCCTGATGCAACTGGACTGGTGCTGAGTGCGAAGCGTAGACAAGGACATGCCCGGGTTTGTACCAATTTGTCTGACTGAGACTGACCTCTACTCGTAGTAGGTGCATACCACAGCCTGCCCCGGCTTACGCTTAGGCATCAGCAGTGGTGCAGCGACGCTGGTCGCTAGTCACCAAAGGCTGAGTTGGGGCTTGTCCCACGTGTAGACAAGGTCTCGATTTAGAAATGATGTTTTGGGGCCAAATCCGAGCAAGTTCCAGATCAAGCAAGTAAGCTCCAATTTCTCAGGATTTGACCCTTTGTTAATGATCAAACTGGCTGACTTACTGTCTCAAAGGAAAAATACAGATTGTTGCCGGGGCCTTTTAAAATATGTGAATAGGCTGCAGCAGGTGTGGGGGTTTTATTGCCTTCAGAGTAGCCTATGGGAGAGAAATGAGGTTCGGATGCTAGACTGGCCTAGCCTCCCAGCATAATAAACCATTTAAAAACCCGAGCTACTCAGCACATTTAGTGTTCTCCCTGTCTCAAGACAAAGATCCCAATCTACAGCAGTCTGGTTAGACAAAAGATTTTGAATACTTCAGCTACATAGAGCTTTTTCTTTGAAAATTCATTAAATTGCCCATGGAATGTGGTGGTTAAAAAATAATGCTTTCAGGTTTCAGTGTTAAGTATATTTTATTTCCCTAGATGTATTTAAGCTATAAACTGAGTAAGATAGTGAATTGTTTTATTTATTAATTGGCAGATAAAATGCATAAACTTTGGTAATGGGGAAAAATATAGTCACATTTGAAAAATTGGCCTAATTATTTTGGGTGCCCAACTTGAGACATCGTAAGTGAGCTTGATTTTTAGAGGCCGGTTGGTTGGCGCATTCTGCAGATCAGTTCCCTTTAAGGGGTCTCAAGCTGGGCATGCAAAGTCCATTAATCGTGTTTGAAAATCTTGGTCATAAGATCTTTCATCTCTAGGTCACCAGCTCAAATCCAGATCACCTCTAATTAGAGCTGAGCAAATGATTTTTTTTTTCCTTTGTTTGGTGACTGAAACAAAAAATCTGGAAAAAAAATTATTTCAAACCAAGATGGAATCTTTTTGTGTTTTCTCAACAAAATGAAAAAATGAAAAACTATTGTTGGGGTCAGACAAAACATTTTGAATGTTATTTCAAAGCAACACTTCAAAACATTTTGATATTTCCAAATGTTTTTTTTTCAGGTTTTTTTGACCAAAACTATTTGTGACCCAAATTCACTAATAGTTTCAGAGCCCTCCCCCTGTGTATTTTTTTTACAAAATTTCTATTCACCCAAACACTTTACCCCGCTCTAGTTGTGACCACGAGCTGTTACCCTCTGATGTCTGTTTAGTGGCACATATTTGATATTAATTGAGGGGTCTCAGTCTAGTTCTCGGTAGCCAGGGCTCCACATCATAACACCTCCACCACAATTGGCAACAAGTGACTTGTTGGCAGAATGGCCAAGGATGGAAAGGACCATGGAGACTGAACTCCCCTTTGCCCCTTCCACACCAGGTGTAAGGTAGATGGGGAGAGCATTGTTTTAAGCATGCTGTGCCACTGCCCATTCTGTACCTGTTCTTTAGATAAATGGGAGACTTCAATCTTCAAGACCATCAGGCTGGCACTCTTTTCACAGCACTCCACTCGTGTGCAAATTTAAAAGCAAAATCCCATGGGATTATTTTCCTGCCAAGTCTTTCAATTCACAGCGTGAAGCTGTAACATGCATGGGGCCGGTTGGGTATTTTGGAGGGAATAGATATTTGGAAAGAATTGGGGATCGGCCTCAATTAGGTTTTTGTCTTTTAAAAACAAGATTGTATGTGCCTCTTTACAGAGCATTAGTTGCCACAGATTCTCTATCCTTATTGTCTGGCCACGCCTCCTGCATTTGGAAAGTGATCTCTTAATTCTCGTCACATCCAGCAGTGAGTGTTGCCACAGTAATGCAACCGCACCTGCCTTTTTCTGAAAGGCCTCTTTAAAACATTCTAAAAATCAATAACCTGCTTTTTATTGCTTTCTGTGATGTTTTGTTTTTCAGATGGTTTTGACATCGCGCCAGCAGAAATACAGCTGCTGAGATTTGTTTTGACTAAGGCTTTTGAGATCTCTGAATTCTGGTTATTTTAAAAAACGTCACTTTCCCCATACTATAACTTCTGAAATACGAGTTCTGTGAATCCAGGGACTCTTGGGATGGTTTACCAAGGAAACTAATGGGAGCAATCAGAGCTGTTCAGGGCATGGTTAGGTGACAGGTTAAAATGCCTGTGGCTGGTCAAAACTAGCACTCCCATTGTTACAAGCAGTGGTGCACCCGCCCAAGGGATAGACCCATGGTGGGAGAATGTCAGAAGATCCTCAGCATTCGTAGAGAAAGGTATGGACCCTGTGCTAATAAACAAATCTTCACAGTGTTAAATGATTGTAGTATTAGACTTGCTAAGTAAGACAGTCCTGTATCTATATAGAGCATAGAACATACTAGGTTTTTTTTTGGCCCGTGTGATTACCTCGTTGGACAGTTTTACATAGTCTCACTAAATCCAAATGCAGGAATGGGCAGTTTCATTGTTTCCATATTAAATCATTGGAAACATTTTTTTTTGACCAAAAGGGTTGAATGTTCTAATTTTTTAAAAAAGATTTCTGCATATTTCAATACGGAATGTTAATTGAATGTTCTTTTATTGCACCTAAACCATGACATGTTGATTGTACAGTATGACTACCTAGATTCTGCTTATATTTAATATTAGTTGTTTTGATGTAACTTGTGCTCTGTATTATCATTTTAACCATTCTTTATTTACTTAAAGGATGTAAATTGCTTAGATGTTATTGAATCCTAGGTTACATTTTTGACATTTATATAATTGAGAACAAGTACCATTGTGAAGGATAATGCAGCTTTGAAATAGTCATTGTTCTAAGCACAGTCTTTGCTTATTTATAGTAAAATCCCCTTTGCAGGGTTGACAAAGCAGCCATTCTTGCTGAGAATATTTTCTCTGCTGTTTTTTAAATAGCACATATTATGATCCCCCCCATTACGACAGCGTAGATTTTTAATTTGAGGCATTCACAGCTGCGCGTTAAGAGATCTGTAATAACTTCCTACAAAGACCATAATCACCTACGTTTGCATTCTACTGATGTGCCTGTGACTCTAAAATAGCCTTTTGGAGGGAAAGAAAAGAAAACCTCTTTGCCTCATTTGCAGCGGGTGAATTTTAACTACACCAGCAAGCAATCATTAGCTGGTGCAGTCTTTTTGAAGCCCTGCTATCGTCTGCACACTTGTGTTTAAGTGAACTTTATGCATTCAGATTATAATAGCAGACTAAGGGGATGAATGGGAAATATTAACTGACATCTGTACATGACCCTTTATTCAGGGGACTGTTTATATGGCATCTGTGCTGGGAAAGCTGCATTCTCTGAAATGGGGTCCTAATGAATTGCAAATATCCACCTCCTTTCTACAGGGAAGGGGGCTTGGAGCTTTCCAAACCAATGTCTTATATTAAGCAGCACTTTAATATCAGTTTTAATTAGGTGATAACATCAGTTGGGATAGCGTTGCAGGGTAGCCGTCTCCCACTGCTTGATAAATGCCGAGACAAAACTAAATATTTAACCTTCGCCTTGACATTTAAGCTTCAGAACGGGAGACATTTATCCCATGGTAACGTTCCATTTCGCTGACTTTTTCTCTTGTACTAAACGATGAAAAATAAATAAATAATCCGGACCAGTGAGGCAAGGGAGTGACTGGCGCTGTGCTATTTCTGAGAGCTGCATTCTGGCTGGCATAGAAAATGCTTGTTCTGGTCTTCAAACACCCAGAAACCAGAGTAAGTTTGGTTCTTCTGAACGCTTCTGACCAAACAATCCAAAACTGAATCATGTTTTCTGACAATCCTTTGCGTTATTAAAAAAAAAAAAAAGTCTTCTGTATAACCAAATGGCATGCCAAACCCCTTCTATTGGGAAAACAGAGGTTTTACCAAGAGACTTGGAGACCTGGGCCCTAATCCCAGCATCTGCCACTGACTCGCTGTGTGACCTCAGACAAGTCACTTAACCTTGGTGAGCCTCAATTTCCTCATCAGTGAAAATCGGGGTGAGACACTCCCTACCTCAGAGGAGTCTTGAGGCTTAATTCATTAATGTTTATAAAGCACCTTGGACTACTGTAATTGTTTTTACCAGAGACATCAAATTATGGTGACTGTTCATAATTTAGCTGACATTCTGTGAACAAGCTGCTTTCTGACCACAGGAGCTTTCATTTTGTTCTGGATTCTAAATCTCTTAAGGGGCAGTCTTGCAAATAAGTTGATGGAGTAAACTTATTAACCAATAATACAGTATTTTCCTCTGACTTTCTGCAGTGAATTGAATGGAAATTGATCACTAATTTTTAATAAACTGTTATATTTTAAATGGCTCGTGTGAATTTTCATTGGTGTTAGAGATTTTTTCGAACTGGCTTGTGTAAATCCAATTACACAATTCTACACAATTCTAGCTCATACATTGCACCACAGACATGTAATGCCAATTCTTGATCCATAGGTTGTGTTGCTGTGCACTGTTGAGACTGTTTACCTTTCACCCATTTGATTAAGTCCATCCCCTTACAAATACAGGCTAGACTAGAGTGTCCAGTAGATGATATTCTCCCTATTTGTGTGCAGCCTGCCTTTCTATAAGGACACCTTAGATATTTCCCTACATCGCCATGTTATGTTTTTTCTGGACTTTTATTTCTATCTATCCAGAGGCTGATATGGATATGTTTTTATCTGTACTGGTTTCAGTACTTTTCATCTTCACTGACTCTTCCATTCTCCTGAATATTGTATAGTGTAGCCAGTTGTCTCCAATGAGGAGGTAAGTAGGCATGACATATTATGCACATTCTGGTAATAACTAGAGACCTTAACAGATTTGGCCCCATTGCGCTGTACATGTTCAGAGATGGTCCTGCTGCACAGATTCCTAATTTCAGCTTTAGAAAGGCAAGCTTTTCTAAAACCCAAGTTCAGTAGAAACATTTCCGTTTAAAAGAAAAATACTTCAATCACTTAAAAACAAATATTCCCTGTAATTTTGTGATCAAAATGTTGTTGTTCTACCAGGATTTGGAAGTGAAAATTGACCATGAATCAAAGTGAAATGGACTAGTCCTTTGTAGTGGCCAAGATGACATTAAAACACTATAAACTCTTTAAAAATGTAGATTTGTAAAATTTCAATTACATCTAAAGTGTTAGTAAGATAATTTTTTTTTACCCTAATAAACTGCCCTTTAAAAAAATAAAAATCTGCCCTTGTAGCCTATGGTGAATATTTAAGCTTCCTTTAATTTTTCTCATGGCCTGTCCTCAGGTCCAGGTTTGCTCACTGGCTTCCTTTGGAATTAGTACCGCTCATTTCAGGCAATTAGTTAGCAATAGCTTTTTGGCAAAGGCTGGAAGTGTAAGAAACGTTATGGAAACCGAAGCTTCAATGTACAGATTGTTTTGACTCTTTCAAGAAGCCTCAGCTGAGCTGCAAAGGCCCTGGTAGCACGATTTGTTTGAAGTTAGGCCGAGGGTTTATTGCACACAGGTGGGCGCCAGCTTCCTTGGCAATTTTACGAGGAGGAGATGGGGTGAAGCAACTGTTTCTGGCCACGGTAGGGGCGAGAGTAAAACGTAAGAGGACAACAGGTATAATTTCTGTTGAGAACAGAAAGCCGTTTGTATGAATTGTGTAGCGGGTATAGTACATCCCGCTCTGCCTCCCTGCTGGGAGTTGGTAAATCTGCTAATTTCACTCAAGGGCCTAGATTTTATTTTGCAGTGGGATTGAACAACGAGGGCTTCGTGGTCTGCGGTTACTGACAGACCCAGAAGCAGAGTAAGCAGCTGTTAAGGGAGAACAAATCCGCTGTATCCCATCTCCGAAACCTAACAGGAACTAGAGTGCGGGGCAGAGGCAATGCCCGCAGTACAGAATATACAAACCTGGCTTGTACGTTTCACGCAGGGCTTCTAACCCGCAACATAATTAGTTGCTGTAGTTACCATGGAACGCTCCGCAACTAAGAGTTCTACAGGGGAACGTTGTGTTGCTAGCTTCCCGTGGGAGGGCCAGATTGTAGGGGCAAGTGCCTCGTGAATACAGGTCTGTCGCATCTTACGCGCATTTAATATGCGAGATTTCAGCTTTACGCAGTCGGCAAAAACAAACAACAAAAGAGAAAAATAATTTTAAGACTGTACCTGTAGTGCGGGCGATTCTGCCCGCCATTACACTCAATGTAATTTTGACTATACGCGGTTTTCGCTTTAGGCGCTGACCGCGGAACGTAACCCCAGCGTAAGATGAGACAGACCTGTATAGACTTGCTTGGGGGAAGCTGCCTGTAGTTTTAATGCCGCCTTCTATAGAATAAATCAGCAGGAAATGTCAGTCATTTTAAATAGGTTTCTCTACCCCGGGTAGAGCTTGCTCAGCTGCACTTCCCTTAGCAAGTCACTGACGCGTGTTGTTCCTGGGTTTTTAGTTTGTAACACCCTTAAGGAGTTTGAAAATAAAATAATTCCCCCTCCCCCCATGTGAGCGCAATGTGACTGTTAATCATTGCTTGGGTCTTGCATTGTTTTAGAAACACCCCTCCACCCTCGGTACTGCTCTCAGCCTGCTCTTGCAGGCTTGTATTTCATTCCCCGGGACCCAGGAGCCCCCGGGGTTTATTCTGGTCTTGATACGCGCCCCCCCGTGCAACCAGCTTCAGCTCTGATGTTCTCCTGCTCCCAGACCCGCTGCTCTGTTTTCCTTTCCCAGCGGGAGGCGCTTCCCTCCTGCTCGCGGCTCTGCTGCTGCTGCTGATCCTTCACCGCTGGGGTGTGTTTGTGTGTGTGGGGGAGGTGTGGGGCTAATCCCCAGGATCGGTGCAGGGGGGCGGATCGGGCCTGCTGGTTGCTAGGGTGCTGCCGAGCCTGGTTGCTAGGGTGCTGCCGGCTCCGGGCTCGCCCCCTTTGCAGGCAGGTGTAACGCCCCCCCCTCCCCCGCGCACTGTATTGTTGCCAAATAATCTCTCCCGGGGGAGGGGGCCGGGCCAGGAGTCTGACGTCAGGCAGGCGGCTGGGAAGATGGCTGCTGAGAGGCGCCCAGTGCGGCGGTGGCGGCGGCAGCAGCAGCAGCGGCGTTGCTTTGCTGGGCTGCAGGGTGCCGGTCCGTGTCCCCGGGGGCAGGCCCCTGCCCCGGCCGGAGCGCGCTGAGCTCCCGGGGCCGCCTCTGCCCCCGGCTGCAGCCCCAGCCATGAGCGGCGCGGGGGACGCGGCGAAGGAGAAATTGCTCTGGAACGTCAAGAAGGAGGTGAGAGCCCGGGGGGGGGGCTGCGGGGTTCGCCGGGGGGGGGGGGTCCCCGTCCGGGGGGGGGGGGCTGCGGGGGTCGCCTGGGGGGGGGCTCCCCGTCCGGGGGGGGGCGGGGGGGGTCCCCTGGGGGGGCGCCCCGTCCGGGGGGGGGGGGGGGGGGGGGGGGCGGGGGGGGGGGGGGGGGCTGCGGGGTTCGTCCGGGCAGCGCCAGGTTCCCTGCGCCGGAGCCTTGCGGAGGAGGGGGCATAACGGGGAGCAGTGAAAGCTGCCCCCCCAGTTGGAGATCAGGGGGCTGCCCCCAGTGCCAGCCCCTATGGGCAGTGGGGAGGGAAGAGATCCGTGCTGGCCACGGGTAAATCAGTGCACAAGGGGGCTGTGGCCAAGCCCAGTCACCCCCGCCCCTTCCAGCGCCTTTAGGGGATCAATGACCCCCCCCCCAGGCTGCTCCCCCAGTGGCTGGGGGACGAAGTGGTGCAACACCCTCCTCCCAGTGCCGGTCTGCCCAGGGGAGTGTCAGTGGAATGAAGCAAGGGGTTCCCCCCGCCCCCCAAAAAACAGCTCCTTTAACTAGAGGTGCGGGGTGAGCCTGGGCACTGAGAGGAGAGAGAGCTGGGTTGGGGGAGACGTGCCCAGGCTCAGTGGGAAGGGGAACCCTCCCTCCCCCTCCATCCACCTTGCCTCCATTGACACTCACTCGGTAGTGGGGGATCAGAGACAGGCTCATTCATAAAAAAAAGATGGAGACGTGCCCAGAGTGGTGCTGCTTCCACGTCCTTCCAGCAGCGTTTCGACCTGGCCCCGTGTAGGCGCTTCAGGGCAGGGACTGGCTCGTGCTGGGGCTGGATACATCTCGCTCCCCATGGTATTTAAATGACAAAGGAGAAAATGGAGTTAGGGAGCATCTAATGTGCAGCCGGGCCCAGGAGTCGTGTGCCGGGCGCTTTTGTCGTTCGTGGCTTTAGTTGTTCCTCCACTTGTGCCGCCTGCTGTGGGACAGATCTAAAGTGCAGCACCTGTAATGTCAATTAACTTCCATAGAGCTGCAGATGCTGGCGTCTGGGGCGGGATGTTCAGCTGAGAGAAGCCCCCAGTCAGGCTCTCGCTGGAATCAGTCGCGGAGCAAGATCAGGCCTGAGAATGATGCCCTGAGGCTCCAAGCCTGCCAATAATGACACGCGAGCCAATTGGGGGGTAGGGGGCGTTCGCCCCTCCAGTGCCTCCCAAGGTTTTTGCACTTGCTTAAGGTTCCGTAGGCCGCGGAGCCTAGGGCAGGCCGTGACCTCAGACTGCTATAGCAGCTGCTGGGCTGAGTGAGTACAGGATCGCTTTAGGCAGTGGTCACATATGAAATCGCTCCGGCTGCATGGCCGAGGCGCCTGGCTGACCCTCTATACAGATGGAAGGGTGGCCGGTGCAAATGGTGTTGCGACCTGGCACACGAGGGGAGCCTGTTCCCGTACAGGAGCTCATGGGAGTCTGCCGACACACTGCGGGGAAAAAGAGGGGAGCCCCGGGGTCCCTGGAGCGGGGATGAGAACAGGGTCCCTGCTGGGAGTGCGGGGCTGGTAGCAGGGACTGGAATTTGCTCTTGCCCCTAACCCCCACAAAATGTCTGAATTGCCGCTACTGACACATGCCTAGCATTGATCCCGGGAGTTGTCCCGTTGACTTGAAGGGCGCACACCCATGAATGAAGTTTCCTATGGATTTAAGAGTTCGCAGGATCGGACCTTAGGGCGCGTCTACACTTAAAACGCGAACTACGCCAGCGGGAGCATAGGTACTCCACCTCCCCCAGAGGCAGTAGCTACGTCAATGGCAGAATTCTTCCGTCAGCCTAGCGCTGTCTCCGTGGAGACTTAGGTTGGCTTCACGACACTGCTCAGAGGTGTGGATTTTTCACACCCCTGAGCGACGTAGTTATGCCAGCCTAATTTCCTCGTTTAGACCAGGCCTTAGAGAGCATACATACAATGTCACTGTCTGAGGTCAAGAATATGATCTAGGATCCTCGATGTGAGAAATAGCACCTTGCGAGTTATATTTATGCTTTATAGACCCAGCGCCCTGTTGATCTAGGCACTGTGCAAACACCGAACAAAGAGACAGTCCCTGCTGCAAAGGCTTTACAATCTAAGTAAACGCTTAGGCCAAACACTCAGTCTTTTGTTGCAAGTGAAAAATCAGGATGTCGCTGCTGGATTTTGGGTCTCTTAAGTGACAGGTTTAACATTGCCACAAAAAATTACGCTTCTGATGTGATGAATTTGTTTAATCTATTTGCCAATAAGGCTGATAGAGTTAAGAGTTTGCATAGAGTAAATAAAATAAAGCTTTGGCCAGATTGAATTAAAATCTAATTTCCCTCCAGGAGGGAATGAATGGGAAACGGAGGCTTGGTTCAGCTGCAATTGTTTAACCCTTTCTGTGCCTCCGTGATTTAGCAAAATAAGCGATCGAGGAATCTATCAGATCTGCCCAGCCAAATTACTGAAGTTAATTTCATAATTGTGTTCCGAAAGGTGGCGGCTGCAGTTCTTCGCAAAAACTTTACTGCGCTGTCCCTCCACTTCAAGAAAGGAAATTTTGGAGAGTTGCATCTAATCTAATCTATTGGTTTTATACTGCTGTAGTGTCTGAGACCCTTCTATGTAAAATCAGTAGCAATGAGAAAGTTTCTAGTGAATTTCACAGGGGGTCATTTTGGGGTGCAGTGGCTGGAAGATGAAGCTTAGACAAATTCAACCTTGAAATAAGACAATTTCCGAGCAGTGAGGGTAGCTAAACATTGGAACAGTTTACCAGGGGAGGTGGTGAACTCACCATCACGTAGAGTCTTTAAAATGAGATGAGATATCTTCCTAGAACGTGTGTTTTAATCCAGCTTCTGGGGGAGATTCTGCAGCCTGTGTGTGCAGAAACTCTGACTGGATGGTCATATGGTCTATTCTGGTCTTGGAGTCTGAGAGTCCCCCTGTTCGTTCCCTTCCTTCATGGGCCAGGGTGAAAACAGGAAGCTCTGTGTTGCCCTCAATGTGCTCATAACTCTGCTTTAAAATAGTGACTATAATCTAATCAAATCAAATTTCATGCTTCAGATAGATGCCTGTCAGGGTCAGGAAGGAATTTTTTTTTCCCCAATGCACAATTGGCCTGATCTAGTCTGGGCTTTTTCACCTTCCTCTTTCTCAAATGCTTGTCTGCTGTGTCTTGTTCATGTGGCCAGGGTCCAACTGATCACCAGATATGAGATTAGGAAGGGATTTTTCCTACTGGTCAGATTGGCTGTGTCCGTGTGCATGCATGTGTGGTGCCGAGGGGAATAAGGAGAGGGTTGCCTTCCTCTGCAGCATGGGGTATGGCTCACTTGCTGAGATCATATGGGCATATCTCATCTAATAAATTCCCTGCTGTTGTAATGGCCTTGGGCATTGGTGGCACCTCAGTCTCTCCTGTTCTGTGCCTGTGGCACAGTTTAGTCTTAACTCAAGTTACTGGGTCTCATATCGGGGTATCTGGGTGCAATTTAATAATCTGTGATATACAGGAGGTCAGACTAGTGATCTAATGCTCCCGTTTGCCCTTAAGCTCTATGAAACTATGAATCTGGCCTTAACTCACTCTTTTATATAGATAAAGCTTTTATAAATCTCTTGACTCCTTTGTGGTATTACAGAAATATCATGTGGGTTTTTTTTCTGTGTTTAGGAACAATGTTTTTGGATATTCACTTCTCGTAATGATGCTTCTTATTGTTATGTGGTAGTTTACCTAAATGTTTGTATGGCCGTGATCCGATCTTGCTTAAATTAAATTAAGAAGGCTTGATCCTGCATTCCTCGGGCAGCCACAGTTCCCTGCTCTTTCAGCGGCTGTGCAAGGATTGGATCCAAAGCCTGACCACTAGGGGAGGGATTTGTTTGGGGAGAGATTAAAAAAAGCCAGTTTAGGAATCTGGGGAACCAGAGGTTAATTACCCCTGTATTCTGTGGTGGGTCGTCCTTCGATCAAATCTGTTTGTGTTTATCATTCGGAGAGTGAAATGCAAAAACATTAGGGCTGTCGATTAATCGCAGTAAACTCACGCAATTAACTCAAAAAAAATTAATCGTGATTAAAAAAATTAATGGTGATTAATCGCAGTTTTAATCGCCCTGTTAAACAATAGAATATCAATTGAAATTCATTAAACATTTTGGATGTTTTTCTACATTTTCGTATATATTGTATTCTGTGTTGTAATTGAAATCAAAGTGCATATTATTTTTGATTACAAATATTTGCACTGTAAAAGTGATAAAAGAAATAGTATTTTTCAATTCACCGTATACGAGTACTGTAGTGCAATCTCTTTGTCCTGAAAGTGCAATTTACAATGTAGTTTTTTGTTTGTTACATAACTGCACTCAAAACCAAAACAATGTAAAACTTCACAGCCTACATGTCCACTCAGCGACTGGCTGAACGTGAAGTAGGACTAAGACAAACAAGTTTATTTACACTTACAGGAGATAATGCTGCCCTCTTCTTATTTACAATGTCACCAGAAAGTGAGAACAGGCATTTGCGGTGCACTTTTGTAGCCAGTGTTGCAAGGTATTTACGTGCCAGATATGCTAAACATTCGTATGCCCCTTCATGCTTCGGCCACCATTCCAGAGGACATGCTTCCATGATGATGACGCTCGTTAAAAAAAATATGCGTTAATTAAATTTGTGACTGAACTCCTTGGGGGAGAATTGTATGTCCCCTGCTGTTTTACCCACATTCTGCCATATATTTCATGTTATAGCAGTCTTGGATGATGACCCAGCACGTTGTTCATTTTAAGAACACTCTCACTGGTACCTTCTTTGTGTTTTGTCAAATCTGCAATGTGAGATTTCTAAAGATAGCTACAGCACTCGACCCCAGGTTTAAGAATCTGAAGTGCCTTCCGAAATCTGAGAGGGATGAGGTGTGGAGCATGCTTTCAGAAGTCTTAAAAGAGCAACACTCGGCTGTGGAAACTACAGAACCCGAACCACCAAAAAAAGAAAACCAACCTTCTGCTAGTGGCATCTGACTCAGATAATGAAAAGGAACATGCGTCGGTTAGCACTGCTTTGGATTGTTATCGAGCAGAACCCGTCATCAGCATGGACACATGTCCCCTGGAATGGTGGTTGAAGCATGAAGGGACATATGACTCTTTAGCACATTTGGCACGTAAATATCTTGCGACGCTGGCTACAACTGTACAATGAGAATGTTTGTTCTCACTTTCAGGTGACATTGTAAACAAGAAGCGGGCAGCATTATCTCCTGCAAATGTAAACAAACTTGTTTGTCTGCGCGATTGGCTGAACAAGAAGTAGGACTGAGTGGACTTGCAGGCTCTAAAATTTTACATTGTTTTATTTTTGAATGCAGTTTTTTTGTACATAATTCTACATTTGTGAGTTCAACTTTTATGATAAAGAGATTGCACTACAGTAGTTGCATTAGGTGAATTGAAAAATACTATTTCTTGGTTTTTTTACAGTGCAAATACTTGTAATCAAAAATAAATATGAAGTGAGAACTGTACATTTTGTATTCTGTGTTGTAATTGAAATCAGTATATTTGAAAATGTAGAAAACATCCAAAAATATTTAAATAAATGGTATTCTATTATTGTTTAACAGTGCGATTAATCACAATTAAGTTTTTTAATCGCTTGACAGCCCTAAAAGAAAAATACAATTAAACCAGCATGAATCAGAGTTGCATCAACATGAAATAGTGGGGAAGAGACAATATTCCATTATCAAAGGCAACAATCTGTCACAGGATTGGTCATCCTTTGCATTTATCAATACTGTCACTAACTAAATTAAAATATCTATAAGAATTTAGGAACTAGCAGACTGGATCAGACCCAAGGTCCTGTTAATCCAGTATCCAGTCTCTAACAGAGGCCTGTACCAGTTGCTTCAGAGGAAGTTGCAAGACACCCTGCAGGAGGCAATTATGAGATAACCTGCCCACAGGGAAGATTTCCTCCTGACCCACATTAGTAAGAGGTTGAATTAAGCCCTGAAGCATGAGGTTTTATATCCCTTTCAGAACGCTTATGGTCTCTTCAGCCAATTAAAGTCAAGATCAAAACCACAGTAAGATGACAACAGCAGAGATAAGAGAGGTTTCAGCAATGTCTTGACTTGACAGGCCAGACAAATGGCTCTATCGATACGGAGACAGAACTGGGTGTTGAACAAGGCTCCGTGATGAAGCCATGGCTGAGCTGAAGTCAGCTTGCTTGTTGTAACTAATTAAGAATCTTAGTGGGGCTGGATTTGCAAGGTTCCTGCTTCGTGCTTTTTTCTTTTCACTTCCAAACCAGTCCTCCCGTGGTGCTAGTTTTGCCGGTTGTACAACAGTCAGTTACTCTTCTGAATTGTATTAATAAAACCGGTGTCTTAAGACACAGCCTATTTGTGGCATGTCTAACTTGTGTTGGGTCCAGGAAACCCTGCCCTGCTGAGCTGGACAGATGCCCAAACTCCTCTTTGCATAATTAATAAGGACATTTGGGACATAACATTTTCTGCCAGCTGTACGTTAGAGACGGAAAGGACCTATCAGGTCATCCAGTCCAGCTCAGCTGATCTGTGAGCAGCCGCTCCCACTGGGTGGAGCACAACAGCATATTTGTGGTTGGGGAAGAAGGCAGTAAGAAAACTACGAGCATAACTGGTCTTGGCCAACGTGTTGTGGGGCCACACCCATATCTTGCCCTGTACCTGGCTTCTCTGCCTGTTTCCCTCAGCCTGGCTTTTGTGCTGATTTTCCATTCTCCTCTCCTGTGCATGACGCATGTAAAATGCCGTTTAAATACCCTGCTTTTACCTCCTTTGTACTAAGCCAATCTTAGAACGTGGATGTAGAGTTCTGGGGGGGAGAGTGCAGAACTGGGAGCCAGGAACGCCTGAGTTCTGCTGTCAGCTCAGACCCATCCTCCCTCCATGTCCTTGGGCAAGTCACTTAACCCCCTTGGCTAAAGAGGGATGATAGCATTGGCCTTCCAGGCGCACTTAGCATCAGGTTATGTAAAGTGCTTTGAAGGTGCCAGGGATTACTGGTCTAAGTGCCACCTATTATTGCTCCTGGACGTTCCTCTGGGGGTTCATGTGCGGTATAATGTGTGTGTCTCCCCCCCACCACCCACCCCCGATAATGCCTGCAGCCTGGCCCGCTCTTGAGTAGAGCCCCGTGAAATGCCTTTTATTTTGTATAACTTTTCATTTTATTTTTTGGGAATTTTGTGTTATTTCTTTTTATCCCGGGAGGGGGGAGTCAGGGATCAGTTTCTGCCCTGGAGGGGGTGGGAGGTGCTGGGGGAGTGGGTGGCTGAGCAAGCCTGCCCTGCATTCATCCTGCAGTGGTGGCACCTGCCCCTCCGGGCTGGGCTCTGCTCTGCCCTTTGCAACCTGGTGCAAGGTCACAGCACCACCCAGGTTTGGCCTGGCCTCCCCTTTGTCATGATGATGGGGTGGGGGGAGCGAGGGGGAGGCCAAATCTGAGCAAGTGGTGCTGCAACCCTAGGTGGCGATGCCCAAAGCGGGGAGTCGGGCCCAGCCCCATGGGACAGGAGCTGCAGTAGCCAGTGCTGCGGGGGGAGTTTTTAGTTTTATACATCGTCGTTTGTGTGGTTTTGTATTTGAAAAAGACCCAGAGCTGGGCTCCTGAGCGCAGAACTCTCTTTGCGCAGACTTGATACCCTGCCTTGGAATTTGCTTTGGTGCCAGCAGCATGGCAAATATCCTGGGAATCTGTAGCTTCGCAAATGGCAGCACACCCCAGGCTGTTCAGCTGTTACATGGACGTGGGGGAAAGGCGTGAAAAGGAGGTCAGGTGGCACAGGGGAGCAGAAGGGCAGGGATTCGTGGATGGAATCCAAACCCCCGTGCAGGTGGGCCCCTTCCATTAGACGAGGCCAAACAAATCCACACTTCTGAACACCCACAAAATTTGGGTTGTTTGAAACCCAGATCTGAATCTCTTGACTGAAGCCCATCTTTAATGTACAGGTGTTCTACTGGGATGATATTGGGTTCACTGCATACTCAGGAGTGGGGAAAAGCCCAGCGTCATTCTAACAATAATGCTTAGCTCTGATTACATAGCCTTCTTATCTGGTGATCTCCAAGTGCCTTATAAAGAAGGGTATTTATTATCCCCATTTTACAGATGGGGAAACCGAGGCACAAAACTGGATGTAACTTGAGCAAGGAGCCACAACAGTGCCAGAGCCCAGATATCGTGATTCCCAGCCCAGTGCCCTATCCACTAGGAAATGTCACTTAGCCTCAATCCTCCCCTGAAATTATATGACGCTGTCTTGCTCAAAACATGCCGTCATCTTCATTGGATCAAACTTTGGAGGCTGACTAGGCAGTAGGAGAGGGAAGAGGAATAGCCATGTAGTCACGTAGGAGGCCTTGTGGCCTAGTAGATAAGGCAATTTTAGGCATTCAGGACTCTTGGGATACAGGAGACCTGGGTCCTATTCCCACCTCTGCAACTGGCCTCCTGGGTGACCTTAGGTGAGTCATTCAACCGTGGTGCCTCAGTTTCTCCATCTGTAAAACGGGGCTAACTATACTGACCTTCTCTGTAAAGTGCTTGGAGATCTACTGATGAAAAGCCCTATACAACAGTATTATTCGTATTGAGGTTTAGTCTGCTGAAATATTTTTTATAAGTGCTGTAGATATTAAAACTTTTTTTTTAAACCTGTTTGTTTGATGACATTCCAGCCTGCACGTATCTATGTTGTAAATGTCTTATTTCCCCCCACATGTCTGATGCTGTTGATTGAGTTTCTCCTTGACCACACTGAAGGTCATGTCGTCTGTGCCTAGGGATAAACACATTTATCCCCCATACCTGTGAGGTTAGGGCTGCTTTCCTGCTTGGATTCGCTTCCGTTGCTGATACGCTGGCCCCAGCATTGGTTTGTATTTAGTCTTGTAACGTTGCTTTTGGAAACAGCTGCAGTGTCTGGCATCTTGTTTTGTTTTCTGGAGAATGTTGAAATCCTTTGTTGCTTTCTTGGCTTTAGCGCTCAGAGATACGGCATCGTAGTCAAGTTCTCACTGTCAGTTTATGATGGACTATATTAAAATTATATGGAAAACCTAAATGCGTTGCTTCCCGCAACATGTTGTATCGGTACTAGAGATACTGGGAGCAAACAAGAATGGAAGGCAGTGTGGGCTAGTGATTAGAGCAGGGATCTGCGAGACGAGATCTGGGTTCTCTTACAGGGTGTCCTTGGGCATGTCACTTAAAATCTCTCTCTGCCCCTCACTTTCTTTATTTGTGATCAGCAAGGCATTTGGTGTGCTACTGTACTGTACTATGTATTTAATTGGGATACCACTGTGACAGCAAGGAATGAACTTAGATCCTTCAAACAAACAAACAAACAAACAAAAAAATCTACCACTTGAGTTGATGAAAAATCTCCATTGCGCTATTAGCAGTATCCTCCTGCTCCCGAATCATAGACTTCTACCACTTGAGCTAAAAGAGAATCCCCGTTCGCTGTTAGCGGTATAAGGCCTATTGCACAGTTGAGCAATTCTGATTCCATCCACTAGGGGCCAGTGGTGGTACATATTAACCCATTCATTCCAATACTTGCCCACCTTCTTAAAGGCCCTTTTGAATGCCTCTGATGTAATGCCCATGTCTGCACAAAATACAATTGTGGGCAAGCATCTGCAAGGTGCGTTGAAGTCAAGGGAGAAAGACGTCCAAAGCTCTGACCTAGAGTCTGATTCCAGGCGGAATTAAGCACAGGTATATCGAGCTCTTTGTGAATCACTGAAAGTTACTTAGGTCCTTTTGAAAGCCCCACTCTACCTGTTTTAAAACCCTACATGCTATATCTACCTTCCTCACTTCAATTTGGCTTGGACCATAAAAATGAACTAGTCAGTTTCACTTTCAGATTCTCACGCACTAGGCCAGGGGTCGGCAACCTTTCAGAAGTGGGGTGCCGAGTCTTCATTTATTCACTCTAATTTAAGGTTTCGCGTGCCAGTAACACATTTTAACGTTTTTAGAAGGTCTCTTTCTATAAGTCTATAATATATAACTAAACTATTGTTGTATGTAAAGTAAATAAGGTTTTAAAAATGTTTAAGAAGCTTCATTTAAAATTAAATTAAAATGCAGAGCCCCCCGGACTGGTGGCCAGGATCCAGGCAGTGTGAGTGCCACTGAAAACCAGCTCGCGTGCCGCCTTCGGCACCCGTGCCATAGGTTGCCTACCCCTGCACTAGGCACTAGGTCGATAGGACAATGTTTGGGTTAAGAAAAGCATGTCACTGATTTGTTTGTTTAGTATACAAAAGTGATTATATTTATATAAACTCAGACACACACACGTACACTTATGAACAAGACCCACTATTTTGCCTTAAACTTCCTGGCTGTCTCTTGAAACCCCAAATCTGGACTATGTGGCAGCTTTACACTTGCCCTGAACTGTCGTCATCACTTTCACTACAACGTCAATGGCCAACCTACACCGCTCATCGTACGGCAGTCTCATCTGGAAATACACTGGGTCGTTTTGTGACATGAAAGTTAAAGCCATGGGCTCCATGCTGGTTTTCAAACACTGGCCATCCTTTCAGCTTCTTTCCCCACCTAGTCACTCCCAATCAAACCACACCACGTAAGCAAGCTTGCTCTGCTTGAGGTGCGGTATTGATATATCACGAGGCACTGGTCTCAGACTCAGGAGCCTGCTCTACCATTAACTTACTGTCTGGCCAAGTCACGATCTCTCTGTCCCTCACTTTCCCCATCTGGGACGAGGGGTGGGACGATAATGGTAATTAGCTGCTTTGTACAATACTTGGAGCGTTACGCTGAAGTGTGGTGTTATACCACCTTGCTCTCATTCAACAGGAGGAGGCAAAGCCCACCGGCTATTCTATAAAAATAGGAATAACGATACCGATCCCCTTTGTAAACTGCCTTGAGAGAGCCTGATGTGATGCGCTGTACAGGGGCTAGGTGTCAGTAGTACGTGAATCCCAGACAAAGGGTGTCTCGGTGTATTGTTGGGGAGAGCACGACTTTAGTGATTTTTGAGGCTGGCTCGTTCAGTCTGCTGCGTGCAACTTTACTCTCCTGTAACGTTCCTCGGCTGTTCAAGTGCTTAAGTCACATGAACAAAGCTCAGAGAAAAGCAACAGGCCCCACGTCTCCGGGCGGTGGGCAAAGGAGGATGGTGTGGGCCCAGAACACCCTGCGCCCAGCAAAGTCTCTGAATTAAAACAAAAAGATCCTGCTTCAAACGTAGCCAGCAATTCAGTCCCCGCATGAAGTCGTAGAATCATAGAAATGTAGGGCTGGAAGAGGTCACCCAATCCAGTCCCCCTGCACCGAGGCAGGACTGGGTAAATCCAGACTGTCCCTGAGAGGTCATGGTCTAACCCAGTGGTCCCCAACCTTTTTGTGGCCAGTAGCACATTCATGTTTTCAGAAGAGTGTGGCGGGCGCCAACCATTTTTCAAGGCTTATTTGGTCCAGTCGTTAATTACATTTTCATATACTATTTTTTTCCCAAAGGAACCCTGCTTCATTCAGTCACAGAATGGGTGCACAAAGGGGCAGAATTAAGGTGGCAAAGACAGCCTTAAATCTGGTGTTTTCTAGCTTTGGAATCCTCGACTTTGCAACCTAAATAATGTTCTTTGTGGATATAATCATTAATTACACTCTGTGTAGAGGCCCCAACCAGAGTATTGGCACTGAACATACACCGAGTAAGGGACAGCCTCTCCCCTGAAGATTTCATAGTCTACAGAGACAGACAGAGGGTGAGAGGGGGAACAGAGACACAGGGACATAAAGTGAGGGTTTGTCTACATGGTGCTTTAATCCACCTCAGAGGAGTGTAAATTTTAGTTCACTAAACATTCCCTAGTGTATGTCAATGTCGTTCCACAGGTGCACTGGGGAACTTTTAGTGCATGTCAGCAGGGTCCGCATGGGCCAATGAGTGTGCTACATGCTAGTGTGGATTAAAACTTACACCTCACTAAAGCATGTGTAGACAGGCGCTGACTTGCCCAAAGTCAAACAAGCCGGTCAGTGGCAGGGCCAGGCAGTGACCCCCGATCTCCTGGCTCCCAGTCCAGTGCTCTTTCCACTAGATCGTGCTGCCTCTCAACAACGGTACAGACGTAGGATTTCCAACCTCGCAGCCTCACTTCATGCCGCTTGCAGCATAACTGCTAATGCCTGACTGTTACATCCCACCTGTTGCTCTTGTATTCTCCTCTCCAGTCTCAAAATGTGGTTACCCTTCTCAATGGCTGCTTCCCTTCACTCGCTCCTTAAAGCAGCAGTCCATTTCCCATGTCGCATTATTTCCAAATCGCCTCAATCTTTAATGAGCTTCTAATTTTATCATATTTTTTTCACTGCTTATACTGAATCTATTGAAATTCAGTTCTCTTTCCAGGAATAAGTTGGTTAGAATTTGCACCAAATGGCTTGAAATATATATATTTTTTTATTTCCCATAAAACCTTTCAGTTGAAGCCTTTGGAAATGCTTAATAATGTATTTGCTTTTTTTTTTCGCGGGTGTTTCCACTGGTAAATAATTTATTTTGTTGACTCTAATAGAGAGAGAGACAAGTAATATGTTTTGAAGATTTGACTCAACTGGGCTTCATGCCGAGGCTGGCTATATGTCTGTGTTTCAAACATCTCTCTCTCTCTCTGCAGGAAAATCTATTGTGACAAGTAGGCTCATAAAGCAGCCTTTTTCCAGCTCTTTATTTGCTGCCTACTGAAATGGTGCTTTTGCCATTGCTGTACTCAAACAAAGCTCTCGTTCTAGCTGGGAAACAAATATAAGAAGGATAACCTTAGTGGCTTTCATCCTTAAAGATCCCAAAACACTTGAGAAACTGGAATTGTTTTTCCTGCCACTGAAATGCAGCTGCTTCTAGGATGAACCATGGCTTCTGTTTAATATCCCGCAGCAGTGCCACGCAGCTCTTGAGCAGAGGAAATGAAGAATTGGTCCAACTGAAACCGATGGAGTATTCAGTAATTACCTCAGCTGAAACTGGCCAGGATGCTGGGGTAAATAAATGCCTCTTCTTGAAAGAAAAATGCTGTGGATTTTAGACAACAGCAAGTGACCAGAACCCCAGGTCTAGGTATTGTCCCAAGCACCCCCAACGCTGCTGCGTACTGGGATAGCCCTCCACCCTGGCGTGATGTATGGGGGGGAGTGTCCCCTACTGAATCACCAAGCCCATTTCTTGCAGCACCTCAGCGATCTTCGGAGGCCTCCGATCCAAGCACTAACCTGCTTGTAACTTGCCTAGTGTGAGTGGAGTTTCTACGGCGTGGCTCTTAAAAGCACACGTGTCACAGCTGCGGGAAACAAGACGAGTAACTTTGTCGTACGCTGTGTTAAGAGTCAGTCTTAGTGATACAAACACACGTGAGGGGTGCATGGCACCTTACTGGCACTAGGCCTGTTTATAGGGCTACCGACAGTGCTAAGTAATTATCTAAGTAAGGCCCTGATCCAGACCCTTGCAACCCGACCTGAAGCCAGTGGGACCTGACTACAAACATTGGGTGGAGTCGGTATAAAAACAACTCAACCTGCTCTGGCTCGGGCCAGGTCGTCTCAGATCCCCTCCTCTGGCCCATGGGGTCGGCGCGGTGTCAGCTGTGTGCCCTGTTCCTGCTGGCGCCTTGCTGTGCTGTGCCCGCTGCGGAGGGAGGATGCCGACAAGCTGCCGGGCCTGTCGCTCCGCAGCGTGGGCGGGACACAGCAAGGTGGTGGTGGCTGGCAGGAACGGGGCACACGCCGACCCAACTGGCAGGAGGCGGCCGAAGGAGGATTGTGGGCACGGGGCCAAGCCCCAAATCTGAGGCAACGGCACTGACTCGGGTTTGGGGGGAGCGCCTGCCCTTCGGTGCGTAGTGCTGGGCCAGTGTGGGGAGTGGCCGGCAGGCTGGGGTTGGGGAACGGGCTGTGGGAAGATGAAAGGGGCAGCGGGGGAATTACCATGGCGGAAACAAAGAAAATGGAGTCCAGGCCGGTGGTTAGACCTTGTAGCTGGCCCCAGACCTGAACCCGACAGGACCTGACTACAAGTGTCGGGTTTGGGTCAGGTTCGGACTGGCCGTGGTCTGGCCAGGTTTGGGTCGGGCTTTAAAAATAGGCCCGAGCAAACTTCTAATCCTGTGATGGCTTCCAGGGATTTCAGTGGCACTCCTCGGGTGGGTGAAGTGAAGCACGTGAGTGTTTGCAGGAGCAGGGCCTTCGCCACGTCCGTTCCCCAGCTCCAGGGAAAAGAGATGTTAGATTGTCTGGAAATGTTCATTTCTAGCAAATACGGTTTCATACCTTCCCTTTAAAGGGTCCAAACCGTGGGCCAGATGCCCGCTCTGGGCCCAGGAGACGCCCCTGCAGAAGTGGGCCGGCAGCACTCCCACGCCAATCAGTAGCTTTCTCTGTGTGGAAATCCTGAAGCCCGCTGTCGTCAAGGGATCAGGGTGGGGTTAGCTGCTTGCCGGGGACGCGTTGTGTGAGCCCTCAGGAGCTATGAGGAATCGTGAATGATGGAGGAACTCCGGAGGCCTTCAATAGAAAATAAAGTGCCTGAGTGGCACAGAGGGGAGGGTGACGAGGAGAAATGTTCAGATTGAGGGATGTGTGTATTAAGCACCCACAGGGCTAGTTTTTCCTGCTGCCAGACTGCGACGTCCGACTCCGCCAGTTCGAGGTATCGCAGGTCACCACCTTTACTTCCGTCAGCTCTTCTGTCTTGTGGCCGGGTCGCAGGAGGGACCGGGTGAGCTCTTTTCAGCTTTCACTCAGCAAGATACTGACGCACATGCCTAACTTAGAGCACGTGGATGGTCTGGTTGTCCTCAGTGGGCATCGTACTGGGTCACAGACTTGGCCAAAGCAACACCCGCTGTCATGGCGTATCAGTCGGGATAGGCAATAATGCTGAGCGGGAGAGACCCGAATGCAGGAAGAAAAGAGGAAGGGATTAAAAGGGGGCGAGAAAACAGCATAGAAAATGGTGCAGAGGGTTAAAAATCCAGACTTCTGTTTCCGGGAGACAAAGCGGCAGATTAGCTATGTCTGACTTCCCCTAATGTCGGCCCTGATCCTGCAAACAGTCGTGCCAGCGAGATCGCTCGTGCACTCACGTGTGAACGTGAATGCAGAGTCCAGCCCTTAGAAGTCAAGGAACGTCTAAGCTTAGCAGTTTTAAAGATCTGTCAAATAGCGCCTCGTTGGTCAGTTTCACTCTTAGTAGTCTGGATCTTGTGCACTAGCAGGGGCCGGGATGGCTACCTTGTTTGCAATTTTTTTCAGAGTTGTTTTCTCGTTGGATTTAAAAGCAAAACTCAGGGCTGGTTTAGTAAACGCTTCTTTAAAACCATACTTTAGACCTATGTGTAGTGTTCACTTACCTCTGAAGAACCTGGCCACTGCAGGAAGTAGGATATAGAGCTAGACAGAGGGTTAGATAGTGGGGTGGATTAGAGCGATGATGTATAATAATCATACAGGGCACTCACACACACATTTCATCCAGGGACCTAAACTCCCTATTCAGAGGTGAGTGCTAATATTCCTGTTACGGAGCATCAGTGTAATATTTTTCACCCCTGGATTACAAAGTGCTATACTCAAGCAGGAAAGTTATGAGCATCCTCATTATCTACTAGCTGGTGAAACTGATGCATAAATATTTAAGTGACTTGCCCAAGGGTGAACCGCAAGTCAGTGTCAGAGGTGGAAGGGGAACCCAGGTTTCCTGACTTCTAGTCCCAGGCTCTATTTACTGAGCCATGCTGCCCCCTTGTAACAGGAAGTAACATTCCCATTTTGTGAATGGGGAAATGGAGGCACAAGGACTGAGTGCCTCAGTTCCCCTTGGTTTAGCTGTCATTGTGGGTGCTCAGCCTTGGAATGATCTGCCCGCAGTGACCCTCTGAGTCAGTAGCAGTCACAGGAAGCCAAAGCTGTCATTGCCGGTGCCTGGTCCCTTTGTGCTGTCATCACCGCAGTCCGTCAGCACTAACAAACGTTACCGTGGTGAGGTTAAAGCATTGTCCCTGTTTTACAAAGGAGGCACTGAGAGATGAAGTGACCTGCTCAGGGTCACACAGGATATGTCTGCACTGCACGCTCTGACTCACTTTGAGTCCAAGCTCCCCCTTCCGTCCGCACGTACATCAATCTGACTCGACTCGGCCAGCACTCAGGACCAGGGTTCTAGGACCCTGCTGCGGAGGTGGGTCAGGGCCCAAGTCCTGCTGTGACTGGTCCAAGCCCTGTCATTTCGCAGTGTGGACCCAGCTCAAGCCCCAGACCTGAGTCAGGAAGTTTGCCTAGTATGGGCTTGGAAACACCCAGTCCACCATCCTGGGTCCCACAGACCTGGGTTTATAATGCGGTGTAGACATACCCCCAGGGCATCTGTCGTCGTGCCAGGAATCAAACCCAAATCTCCTGCTGCTCAGTCCGATGCTGTAAACCAGGGCTTCAAAAACTTTCTTTTTGCTGGGCTCCCCCTTTGAAAATATTTCAGGCTGTGACGACCCCTGTGATAGCAAATGACTGTAAATACTCATAGGGGCATACTCCTGGTATTTCCACCCTTCTGCACTGCTGCTGGCGGCGGCACTGCCTTCAGAGCTGGGCAGCTGGAGCCCAGCTCTGAAGGCAGCACTAAGAACTCCATCTTTGCCTCCCCATAGCGATTGTGATACCCACACTTCTCCCTCTCTTGACGGCAATATTTTTTGTGATCTCGCACACACACACACACACACCCCACAATAGCCTTGCAACCCCCTTTTGGGTCAGGACCCCCAGTTTGAGAAATGCTGGTCTAACTGCAAGATCATCCCTCCCTGCTAGCCAACCTTGTCTCCTGCTAGAGCCTACAGCCTGTATCTGCTACGCCAAGTCCTGCTGGTTTCAGAGCAGTTTGCTAGGTTAAACAGGTCTCTGTCGGGGGGAAAGGGGCTAATGTTTCTGGTAACAAGACTAACTTAGTTTGCCCAGATCTTCTGTGCATGGGTGTCTGTGCGGGGTTTAGGTGTGAAAAGCCTGATTTCAAGCTGCCTCTCCTGAGCAGACAGCATGGCAGAGGCCCGAATAATTCCCTGTCTAGAAATGTTCTCCAATTTCTAGCATTTTAAAAAAACCAACCACACTGTTTCATCGGATTACAGAGAAGAGATTTTCTTGGTTCCCTGCCCCTGGAGCTTCTGGGAATTATGTGGCGACAACGAATGATGTATTCCAGCTTCTGACATTTAGCGTCTGCTTTTCCTGCCCTGAAAGCACTTCCTATTAAGGTTCACAATCTCCCCAGAACATTTGTGAGGCTCTCTCTGCGTTTAAATCGCTGTTGTGAGTAGAGGCTGGTCTGTGCTGCAGGTGGCCTTCTGCAGTGATATGTAATTATTTTCTCAGACCTCTGACCTGAGGAGAGATTGCCATGTGCTTTTAATGCAGGTAATCAAAGGGGAATCAAAATGTTTCGCTGTATGTTCAGAGGGAAGTCAGACAGTTCTCTGGAAACACCTGATCATTGGAAGCGGACTGGGAATCAGGAGATCTGGGCTGAGTTCTGAACTCTGTCACGGCCTCTCTGTGGTATCATGGGCAAGTCACTTAGTTGCTCTGTGCCTCCGTTTCCACATTTGCAAAATGGGAATAACCTCCCTTCCTTTCTCCCGCCCTCTGTCCATTTAGCTTGTACGTTCTTTGCGGTCCTTTACAACGTGCGTGTGTGTGTGTACAGCGTTTAGCAAAATGGTGCCCCTGTCGTGGCTGGCACTTTTTGGTAGTACTGCAATAAGAGATCATTGAGAAAAAGAACTGAAGAAAGTCAAAGGCAAATAAAGGCTTCTGCAAGTAACGCTGGACGTTTAGATCAGTGAAGTGCCCTTGGTACTAAATCTGCCCCCTTTTAAATGCTCAGAGCCTCAGTTCA
The DNA here is from genome assembly GCA_003942145.1 of Platysternon megacephalum. Lineage (NCBI taxonomy): Eukaryota > Metazoa > Chordata > Testudines > Platysternidae > Platysternon > Platysternon megacephalum. The sequence continues at coordinate 10,656,369 of QXTE01000018.1, read as the reverse complement.
GAGACAACAACGTCAGCCCTGCATGATGTGGCTCGAATTTCCCATAAATGTGTCCACTGGTCTAACACATGCCATAAGTCACACTGGGGCGTAATGGCGAGATGTTGGTTACTGACGTTATTGGTAACGCTTGGATTTATTACCAGCGTTGGGGTTTATAAAAACCTTGGTGGAGAAGATCGTACGTACGTTGGCCCTCCAGGGCTCTGTTCCCAGCTTTGTTATGCTTCATGTGTGAGCTTGAGGTAGCCACTTAGCCTCTCTGTGCCTCACTTTCCTTTTCTATAAAATGGGGATAACAACACTGCCAGGCAGAGACAACCCACGTCTACCAATAGTGGGGGGGCCAGAGTGAGGGCAGCCGGCTTCAGCAGTGTTATTGAGCATGCTTGTTTTCCACCCTCCCCCTGTGTTTGCCGACACAGGCTTTGGCCCAGTATAATCTACTGCTGAAAAGCACTGTCGGAGAGCTAGGTATTTTTAATTGTTATTTGTGGTGTTCCCTCTAATTTTTCCCACCCATGTGCGGAATGAATTTTGTTATGTGCACCCCTCCATATTGGTGCACATAACAAAATTCATGTGGTGGGGGTGGGGCCGAAGGGTTCGGAGTGTGGGAGGGGGCTCAGGGCTGGGGCAGAGGGTTGGGGTGCAGGGGGGTGCGGGCTCTGGAGTGGGACCGGGGATGAGGGGTTTGGGGTGTGGGAGGGGGCTCAGGGTTGGGGCAGAGGGTTGGGGTGCAGGGGGGTGCGGGCTCTGGGGTGGGGCTGGGGATGAGGGGTTCGGGGGGGGCTCAGGGCTGGGGCAGAGGGTTGGGGTACAGAGGGGTGCGGGGCTGGGGATGAGGGGTTCGGGGTGCGGGGGGGGGCTCAGGGCTGGGGCAGAGGGTTGGGGTGCAGGGGGGTGCGGGCTCTGGGGTGGGGCCAGGGATGAGGGGTTTGGGGTGCGGGAGGGGGCTCAGGGCTGGGGCAGAGGGTTGGGGTGTGTGGGGGGGGTGCAGGCTCTGGGGTGGGGCCAGGGATGAGGGGTTTGGGGTGCAGGCTGCCCTGGGGCTGTGGTGGAGAGAGAGGACTGCCCCCAGCCCTCTCTCACCGCAGCAGCTCGGGCTGGGCCGGGCTGAGGGAGGGGCGCCTCTCCCCCTGCCGTGGCAGGTCTATGCTGGGGCCAGGCCGAGGGAGGGGCACCTCTCCCTGCCACAGCCCTGAGCCGGGGTTTAAAAGGCAGCTGCGTGGCTGCGCAGCTTGGAGGGAACTTAGGTAGGGGGTGATTTAAAAATATGAAGTAGATAAATTGGTAAAGCCTCTACCATGGACACAGTTCTACTGGTATAAGGGTGCCTTGTACTGGTATAGCTTCTAGTACACTGATAAGCTCTACTGGTAGGAGGCCCCTTTAAGTTCTGTCTATACTAGGAGCGTTTTACTGGTATAGTAATTCCATTATATTATACCGAGCAAGCACAGCGAGTGTGGACGCAGCATATGCCTGTAAAGCTGGGCTTGTCCCCAGTATAGTAAACCCACCTTCCCTGAGTGACACAAGCGCTTCTGGTAAAAGCCCACTACATCCAGTATAACTACATCCATTCTAGGGACTTCTGCCAGCACAGCTGGGTTGCTCGGGCATCCGAGCTCTTCCCACGCCCCCGACCGACGGAAGGCTGCAGTGTAGACGTGGTCTTATACTGGTATAACGCCCACTAAGCCGGGTGGTCCCCCATTACCTACACCACTCTTGGGTGCAGATGAGCTTTGGTATTGTATTGAAAGCTCTTTAGGGCGGAGGCGAAGGCTTTTCAGTGCATGTAGTGCTTGGCGCTGTCCGCTGATTGGGACCTCTGCGTGCGACAGCCATTCAAATCATCAAATTACTACTGTTCCCTTCTTCCACTAGAGGATCTGGAGTCTCTCCTCTCTTTTTTTAAACTCCCTGATTCATTCTGTTCTTCCCCCCTTTTTTCTTGTCCACGTTGAGGTGTGTTGACACTTGCTCTGATGAGTCCTCTCTTCCTCTAATGCCCGTCTCTTCCCTACAGTATTTAACATAATAGAAGGTGACTTGATTTCTCCATCTTCCCTGGCTCTTGCTCATCTCCTCCTAAAACCATGACTCGGCCTCTGTGGCTATCACTTTCAGAGCGGGGAGACTGAAGAATGCAGCTCAATACATTTTATGATCCGATCTATCATTGTAAAGCTAAGCAGGGGTTGAAATGAAAACCTTCACTACCCTGTTTCCTAAGCGAGGGGTTGCTGGGAAACCAAAATGTAGCAATCTCCTTTATATTCAGCATCTAATACTAATTGTTTTTGGCTGTTACATCTCCTGGGGGAATCTTCAGAGCAGCAGGGCCTGCCTCTGGGGACCTTTTGTAAGGGAGTTTGTATTGTTTTGAGTGGTCGTGCAAAAATATACCTCTATCATCATCATCATCCTGAAAGTCGGTTGCACTTACAGGACCTTTTTCATCTTCACAGCCACATCTGATCAAATACAATCAGCTGTGTTCTTTGGTTTTCCATTGCCATTGAAACACACTCTCCTTTTGAAGGAAATGCAATGGCAGAAAATTGGGGATACAAAAGATTCACTTAAAGATCCAGAGAGTTACTCCTCTTTTTGCTGACAGTGGAATCCGCTCTGGCACAACCTGGGTCCTGGTTGCCCCGGAGGGGCTTGTCCACAAAAGAAGATAAAAGCCTACTATAGCTGACAGTCTAACAATGCCCGTGGATAGGTGGTGGTGGTGACTAGTTCTGTAGCGCCTAAGAGCCCTCATCATGGACCAGGTCCCTGTGGCGCTAAGCGCTGTATGAACACAGAGCAAAATGATGGTCCCTGCTCCAAAGAGCGAACAATCGGAATTTTCTTTAGGGCTTGAACCCAGGATCTCCTGCCTCAGTTGCTTGAGCTAAAGGACTGGGTCCATTTGCTTGAAGACTCTTAAATCACTTTACGTGGACCAGCCACTACGGGGGGACAGAGAACGACCCTGGAATAGTGCGGGTTGCACCAACGAACGGAGTTACGCCTGAATCAGCAGTGCTGCATGCTTTTAGCAGCAGTGCCTGCTGCCAGCTGAAGCTTGGGGTTATTATATAAAACCCAGGTTAAATATTCCTCTGAAACTGTTTTCTGCCTAGGAGGATATAAGTTCTAGATGATAAGAGACCTGGTCTATGATTGATCCCCAGGAGCAGGTACTACAAACAATGACAGAATGCGGATTACTGAACACATGGCTTCAAAAATGTTGGAGAGAGTCAGCTGGGCAAATCAAGGCTTATCTACCGATAATTCATGCAGGGTGCTGCCCCCATGAGAACTCTAAGGAAATGGATCAAGAGTCCTTTCTCCCTTGCATTAATCCCCGATCCGTTTTAGGGACTTAATATCTCAGCCCCTTATGATCTTTAATGTATTTATTCTCACAAAACCCCAGTGAGGTTGAGCAGTGCTGTTATCCCCATTGCAGATGGGGAAGTGAGGCACAGGGAAATTAAGTGATTTGCCCAAGGTCACACAGCAAGTCTGTGGCAGAGCAGGGAATCGAACCTGTGTCTTGCTCCATATTTGTGGTTCCGAATCAGCAGCCTGACTTTCAGAGGTGCTGAGCACCGGCAGCTCCCTTTCACAGCAGTGGCACATGTAGATACTTGGCTCCTCTGTAGATCAGGCCTGTTTTTTGAGGTGCTTAAGTATGGATTTAGAGAACATTGTTCACCCACAGAGGTCAAACCGTTTCACCAAAGGGAGGTCAGTATCATTATTCTCATTTTACAGATGGGGGAAACTGAGGCAGAGAGGCGCCATCATTCGCCCAAGGTCAGTGGCAAAGCTGGAATAGAACTCTGGTCTCCTGACTCCTCACGCAGGGCCATCTTGGCTGGAACATTGGCTCCTCGTTAGCTGGCCTTTGACTTCAGGTGGAAATTGAATAGACAAAGCAGCGTTGCTAGCCTGACCTTTTCATTTCCACCTAGCTTGGTCCTGCTTAGTCACTCTTATCCAGATGGTCTCAATTGGGCACTTCACAAAGGGAAAAGGTTAGGGAGACGTTTTATTGTTTTCCTTCCACGGCAAACACAAATCAAGCCTGTAAGTCAACAGTGGTGTAAATACAACGCAGGGGAGGCTAAACCTGTTCAAGTAAACATGTTCAAGTGCTGCGTTACAGAGTCCACTCTCAGAGCTGGGGGCCTTCTCTCGCGACGGCTTCCCCTTTTGACTACGTCTCAATCCTCTGCAATCCACTACTTCCCACGCTGCTTCTGACTCGTCCAAAGGCCCCATCTAAAAGGGTGGGATAGTGATCGCAAACAGTGCTATGGATCTGTCCCTTGTTGCCAAGCCCCAATGTTCAATACGTCACAAGGCTGGCATACAAATCATGAGATATAAATAAATAAATAGGAGAGATTGATAAGACTGGGACTTTTCAGCTTGGAAAAGAGACGACTAAGGCGGGAATATGATAGGGGTCTATAAAATCATGACTGGTGTGGAGAAAGTAAATAAGGACTTTTATTTACTCCTCATAACACAAGATCTAGGGGTCACCAAATGAAATTAATAGGAAGCAGGTTTAAAACAAGCAAAAGGAAGTATTTTTTTCACACAGCGCACAGTCAACCTGTGGAACTCCTTGCCAGAGGATGTTGTGAAGGCCAAGACTATAACCGGGTTCAAAAAAGAACTAGATAAGTTCATGGAGGATAGGTCCATCAATGGCTATTAGCCAGGATGGGCAGGGATGGTGTCCCTAGCCTCTGTTTGCCAGAAGCTGGGAATGAGCGACTTGATGATTCCCTGTTCTGTTCATTCCCTCTGGGGCACCTGGCATTGGTCACTGTCGGAAGACAGGATACTGGGCTAGATGGACCATTAGTCTGACCCAGTATGGCCGTTCTTACGAAATGCCGCTGATTGGGCTGGTGACTGATCACTCATCTGCTTTCATCAGCAGCCCCATGTGACGGTTTTATTTCATGCTCTATGCCAGCGCAGGCCTGAAAGGTCCTAAATCGGTATCAAAGTTAGGGTGACTGGCCTATAATTCCCTGACTCCTCTTCGTGCCCCCTTTTCAAGACAGGTACTATGTTTGTCCTTCGCCCGTCCTCTGGGACCAATATTTCCCCTGTAAAGCTGAGACCGAGAAGGCCAATACACGAAGAAGATGCTAACGTCTGAAGCTTTGACAGATCAGTAGTTGTGCTGAGTGTATCGGCGGAGGGAGAAGGGGAGCATATGCTCATCTCCTTTTAGTAGCAGCCCTAGCTCGTTAATTACAATTCAGAAAGGAGCGAAACCAGCCATTACTGGGGATTTGCCTCTAGGACAGGCCCAACTGAGGCTGTGGCTCCGAACCGGCACTCTGCATCGTTAAGGAAGATTGAGTTCGCGTGTGATAAATGAGTGTAACGAGGCAGACGCGCCTCAGCTGGCAGCGGTAGGTTGAGGAAGCCGTTGTGGGTTAGATAGGAAAGCAGATGGAATGATAGGTAATTTGGCGAACCTACTTTTGTGGCACATTGTCAGTTTTCTCCCTCACCCCTTATTTTCAGAGGTCTGAATTGACATTGCTGAATTCCCTCCGGAGCGTAACAGGTGGGCTCTTGGGCTGGAAAGAAATTTAGTATTAAACCATTTTTTAAGCTAACAGTGAGCTGCACACTTTTGCATGCATTAGTATTTGTATTACAGCAGGGTCTAGAGACCCTGACAGAGCCCCATTGTTCTAGGCACTGTATACACACCCAGCCAGCCAGCCAGCCCCTGTTCAATCAAAATACATATTGATAATACATAGCCCTTTTATACTAATGTCAAAACAGTGCACCAACCTCCTCTGGGCTGGTGGTATTCTTCTCATTTTGCACAGGGCTATACAGCCAGTCAGAGAAGTTAAATGATGTGCCCAAGGGCACACAGCATATCTTGTGGCAGAGCCAGGAACCAGCCTAGGATTCCTGATTCCTAATCTTGAGCACAATGTCCCGCTGCTTCACCTTACTGCATGCTGTTGTCTCCAGCTTTCGCTTTCCCCTTTCCTTTGAATTGGTGTTGGTGCTTCGACTGGTTTGTGTTGTGTTGTTTCCCACGGGGGCGGGTGGGTGGGGGAGCTGCTGACGGATACATTACTGCACCATAAAGGGAGCTGGAGACTGGGCCCCTGGGAGGATGGCACTAGGTTCCCGTTCCCTTAGGCAGCCTGTGCGATGAGTGGCGTCTGGACGCAGAGCAGAATCTGCTGTATGTGCATGAAGCACTTCAGGATAAAGCACAAAGCCACAGCTCCGGATTAGCAATGCATCAAGGAGTCAATCGGTTTTGACTGTCTCTTGTTGTGCTGTTTGCCTTTCCCACCCCCTTGTCTTTATCCAACACGTCAGGTTGTGGCTCGGTGGGAAGGGGATGGACGTGCTGCAAGACAGCCTAGTAAATCTATCCCGCTATGTGCTGCAATGTGGCTCTTTATCATATGGGGAGCCCACGTGCTCTTGAATGGCCTGGTGCCTTCCGTATGCTTCTGGTTGTTCCTCTGTCCGGTAGCAATGTCGTGATGTTGGCCCCAGGTTGCTGGTGTCCCTAGGGGGTGAGTAGATGGTCTCGTAGGGAAAGCACAGAATTTGTACGCGCGTCCTCCCTGAGTGAACTCTGGTTTTCCATGTCCCAGTTCATGCTTAGCACTCACACGGCATGCGTCATCCCCAACGCGCTTTCCAAACGAGACCTCACCCAGAGCTCCTGGCTTGAAGTGGTTTCCATGATATACAGCGTTTACAGTTTGGTTCTGGCTTTCAGCACCCCCCGATCACACCCCTGCTAGCCAAGTGAATGTTATCCCCTTGGTACGGGGAGGGATGCTGAGGGAGAGGTGTTCAGGGATTTACCCAGACTGCCTCTGTGACCTTGGCTCACACCTTTCCCTGCTAAACCAGGCCGCCACTACATAGCAGCGTGTCCCTTCAATGAGCACTGTTAGAATCTCTGAGCTTTCTCCTTCTCATTCGCCATCACCATCTGTGCCCTTTATGTTGGATCCAGGAACTGTTTGGCTACCGGCATGTCCATTGGTTAAGGCACCAGCCTGGGACTCAGGAGACCGGGGTTCAAGTCTCCGCTCTGCTACAGACTGTGTGTGTGACCTTGGTCAAGTCACTTAGCCTTTCTCTGCTTCAGCTCCCCACCTGTACAATGGGGAGCATAGCACTTCCTGCCTCGCAAGGATGTTGTGAGGATAAATACATTAAAGATTGTGAGGCACTCTGATGCTATAGTGATAAGGGGCAGAGGAGCACCTTAGAGAGAGAGAATGACACAGGCATCATTTCGAAGAGAGAAAAAATGCCTAGCCTCCCAAAGCGTAAAGAATCCATGGAAGTTAGGAACCTTAATACATTTGAGGTTCTGGGCCTAAATTGCTTGCAAATGACAGTGAGATCTACTTCGTCCACCTGTCTAGATAGATATTCATTCCGTATTGTTCAGAGCAGTTAACCAGCTCTGATCCTATTGGATTTGGGATTATTTTTGTCTTAGTGCTGAGCACATGGGTTGGCGCTATAAACCCAAAAAAACGTCCTTGCTCCAAAGAGATTACACTCTCCAAAACACATGTTGGATTAAGGAAAGTGCTTCGTAGCTTGTCCGTCCTCTGGGGTTGGGGCCGTCTTTTTGGTCTGTAGTTGTACCGTGCCTAGCACAATGGAGTCTGGGTCTGTGGCTGCAACTCCTTGCCACTACTGCAATACAACTAACGATGATGATAAATCTATAGATTCTAATCCTCTCTGGTATATCCTACATCACCTCTGCTTTTTATAAGCCCGGCGCTCAGGAACCTCCCAATACCTAGCTGACCTGCATTTCTCTTCCTCCTCTCAAACCTTTCCTGCCCCCCGCTCCCAACATTGATCACGTACCCCAGTGCAGGCAAAATGTTTCTTTCCTGGTAGAACCCGGCTCCTCCAGGCAGAAGGTCAATTTAATCAGTTGTAAAATTTGTCTAACATTCCGCCAAGAACAAGCCGCACACGAAAGCCGAGTTTAATTTTTTGCTTGACCCAGGAGTGATCTTTTTCCCTCCAAAGCTGAGATGCTGACCTTGAGCTGTATTAATGGCTGCCCCTCTCCTGCCATGGTTGACAGATTATTCCTCACTCACAGAGGGGAGGACAGGAGCATGTTCTGTTCTCTGCGTAGTTTATTTGCTGGAAAGTTTTGCAGTGCTGGAAAGAAACTTCTGTTGTAGAAGTAACAGCGCCTCTATACTGGCTTCCCATAGCATGTTGTTTATCGGTGGTATTGTGGTAGCATTTAGGAGCCCCAGACAGGGACCAGAACCCCATTGTGCTAGGCGCTGTACAAATTCATAACAAAGAGCCAGTCCTTGCCCCAATCTGGGAAATGCGGGAAGCTTGGCTGACCTGGAGTTACAAGAATAGACGGGCACCTATGGAATTGTGTATGGCTTTGAGATATGGTGAGAAAGGGAGGGGACAGGATCACGCAAACAGCAAAAGCTGAGTTTTGTAGACTCCGAAAACAAAGAGGAGTTTGATTTGGTTGCCAGGATGCTGAGCAGAACAGCACCTCTTCCTTGGGTCTAAAAATCCAGGTTTTCGATCCCTGGTGACATCCGGTTTTTCTGACCTGAAATCTTCCTCTTTTTATTACTGGCATTTAAGCGAGCTAACATATGTTCCAGCAGACGTGAAGGTCTATCATTAAACCATTTCATCCCTTTCCTCCACCGAGCAATAATGGCAGATAAGTGGTTTTATGACTCTTTGAATACGTGGAAGGTGATTGCACCTCCTAGAAGTGAAGTGAGATCTACTTAAGGGGAAATTATGGGTTGCTGCCTGGCTGTTAAGGGGAGGAATTGTTCACATGGGGATAGAAGCATAAGTGTGTGTAAAGTAGTAGAAATACATAAATAAAAGGCGACCAGGGTATAATATTAAAGGCGCTGAGGGGAGGTGGTCTTGCCCATTTAACTCTCCCATATGGCTGTTTACACTGAAAAAGGATGGTGCTGTGGTTAATGCATTAGACTGGGACATTGGAGATCTGGGTTGAATTCTGTGGCAGACTCCCGGCATGGCCTCGAGCCAATCACTGGATCACCTGGAGCCTCAGTTTCTCTTCTCTAAAATGGAGATGGTGATGATGCTTGCTTCCACTATTCATCTTCTCTGCTGAGACTGGAAGGGCTTTGGGGCAGGGACTGTCAGCTCCTCTGTGTTTCTACAGCGCAAAGGGGCCCTGGTCTCAGCGCCAGCCTCGAGGTGCTACCCTAGTGCAAGTAATAAGAATACACGGCACTATAGCAAAACTTTACATGAACAAGTTTTCCATTCCAAATGTTTACCTTTGTCAGTATATAGTAATACTTAGCTCTCATATAGGGCTTTCCATGCATAGACCTCAAAGCACTTTACAAAGGAGGGACTTCTCTACAGAGGGGAAAACTGAGGGACCCCTGGTCTCCTTAGTCCCAGTCTAGTGCTCTATCTAGAACCCAGGTCTCCTTAGTCCCAGTCTAGTGCTCTATCCACTAGGCCATGCTGCCTCCTTTGTATGTATAAACATAAAATCGTATGTTTGTATGTAGCCATGAACAAATGTTACCCTGCTTTATCACTTTATTTCAAACTCCCTGCATTTAGAATGAAATCTTCTCCTGAATCTGTTTTTAACAGATCTGGGGGAAAGAATTTCAAAGCAGCATGTGTGGGTGTTTGCTTTGCAGCACCTGTTTTTTTGTTTTTTTTTTTTCTGAATCTGTGGGAGCTGCGCATTTAAAACCCTGCATCCCTCCCTTGAAAATAGATTTGCTTCTGTCGATTCAACCCACCTGCAAAGAGATCCGGTGTCAGGAAGCATTTGTCTGAGCTGTTGCTACGAAATGTCACTGCCTCGCACCCTCACCGTAAGCCATTTGCAATCAGCCTGATCTTGGGTTTTTCTCTCTGCCTCATTCGCTTGAAAGGTCACTGGAGACCTCTCTGAGGACGCTTGTCTCATTATAGCACTGGGAGAGTCTGTGGGTTTGAAAAACAGCAGAATGTGCCCAGTGGAGAGAAACGGGGTAGAATTATCTCATTTAATGGACTGAAGTAGCTATGCACAGGAGGGCAAATGCATGCGTCATTCCAAAGGGTTTGTGCAGTACATTGAAACTTGCATTAAGGACTTTACCTTCCGATGGACCCACTGGACACTTTAAAGTGTGTTTCTCCTCTTCAACGAGGATTGGTACAAACCGAATCATGAGTCCCGTGTTGGTCTCTCAGTGGCTTCCCTAAGGAATGTGATTATTTAAAAAAAAAAAAAAAAAAAAAGTCGCTTCTAACTTCGCATCCCTGCAAACTCAACCTGGGATCTGAGAGTCAAGCTGAGTCCTTTTCTTCTCATTCGTTGTCTATTGTAATAAAGGCTCCAGAGGCCAAACACTGCTCTCAATTGCACCTCTGCTACTTCATTGTTTGCAGATGGAGCTCTCGGCAACACCTGCTTTTGGTGGGTTTGCACAGGTGTCCGTCCCTGGAGCTTAGTAAACACAGAGGGAGTGGAATCCAGCTCGCTCACTGAGCTGTGTTGGCTGCATTTCGCTCCTGCAGCAGCCAAACTTTTGTTTCTGTCACTCACATGAGCGGATGTGATTCTGAATCTGAGGCGAAGGGTTGGTCCGTACCGCAGTCAGAGGTGTGACCAGAGCACGTGTAGACGTACCCACCGTGGATTGGATCTAGCTCGCGCCAATAACAATGAAGCTGTGGCAGCCCTGCCCGGGACCCTGGGTATGTACTCAAGTGAGCGGCTAGCCCGTGCTGCTATTGTTATTGGAGCTAGCTGGATCGGGTATGCTGCAGTCACGCTTCTGAGTGCGGTGTAGACTTATCCCCCTCAGTGAGTTGTCAAGCTGTGGCCAAGCAGGGAGCTTAACCTGGGTTCCCAACGCCAAGGCTAGTCCTAGCCACTGGGCCGTCCTTCTTCTGTATTCGGGTGAGGAGCAGGAGCACAAGAGATCAGTGTGGGGTTGTTAACCCTGTTAGTGTCCCAGTCACTGCTAATGGTTGCGATGGCTGCGGTCTTCTGACTGCCAGCAAGCCAAGGAAGCAGCCACCATTGTATCTAATACAAGTATGCTGCTAACCAATGTCTTCATGTAGCGTGATGGCGTAGTAAGAAGCTGCTCATTGGCCTACGTTCCTGTCATTCACTAACCTAAGGAGCCAGGGCTGGAGATAGTGTTTAGCTCCATGGTGCAGTGATACCACCGAGGAACCATATTCTATAGTCTAAGTTGGTTATAGCCACAACACCTCTGCAGGACTCACCTGGCTTTTTAGTCTGACCTGTATCCTACCCGGCAGCTTGCTGCTGATATGCAGCTGGGCTGACACATTTAAGGGCATTTCAGTTGTACTGGGGCATAGAAATGAATCCTGGAGTGATGCCTGGAGTAACGAAAGCACAAACAATTCAAGTAAACGTAAAGGTCTGAATTTGGAGGGGAACAAAAGAGGAAATGATCTGCCTTGGACTCTCCTTCCACAGAGCTGATGGAACCAACATGTAAAATCTGCCTATCAATATGCTTTGTCTTTTCTTTCAGGTAAAACAGATCATGGAAGAAGCCGTCACCAGGAAATTTGTGCATGAAGACAGCAGTCACATCATCGCCTTATGTGGTAAATGATACATTTGCAAACCGGTGCAGCTAACCGGTGGTCTTTCTTCTTAATTTCCTTATAAAATCAATGTTGGTTCCCTGGTGGGTGTAAGTGCACCACTGGTGCATTGCGAAAGCAGAGACCTGAATGTTACAGAAGTTAGGAAATTCAGAATTCAGCCCCTTCCTCCACCCAGCTACCTCACATTTAGCTCCTTTTTTGTTCTCATGACAATGATCCCATACCCCAGTATCTGGTGGCGTGGCCCAGTGCACGGGGCTCTGGGGTTGGACTGAGAAAAATCTTCATTCTGTTCCCATCTCGGCCACTGACTCGCCGCAAGTCACTTCTCTCTCTTCCCGCTACCCCCAGCCTTTGTGTGAGTTGTCTATTTAGATTTAGATTTAGTAAACTCTTTGTGGCAGAGGTGATCTCTTCACTATACGTTTGTACTGTGCCTAGCACAGTAGGGCCCTCAGTAATCAGAGCATTCCTGGGGGTGGCAGTGTGGGTTAGTGGGCTGAGCAGAGGTCTGGGAACAGGAAATAATTCTTGGACAAGTCATTTAACCTGTCTGTGCTAGTTTCTCCATCATTAAAATCGGGATAGCCACCTACCCTTCATATGACTGCTCTGAAGACGGCCTGCTTGTTCAGTGCTTTGAGAATACAAAATGCTAGATGTGGGCTAAATATTGTTTGTAAGCAGCCTAGTTTTCTTAGAAGTAGGCTGTGAAGAGAGTTTAGTAGGTGCCTTGAAAAATGACCCTCTGTGTTTTGAGAGATTGGGATAGCTAGGGAGTTGTATCTGTACTAATAACTAGGACTCTTACAGCTTTGTCCTGGGTGATATTTTTGCACCTGTGAGATTTGGCGGTCCATTTTCCATCCATTTCTGGGGTGTTCAAGTCTCCTGGGCAGCTTTGAAAATTTCACTCTTGGCCTTTTGTATATGTAACGCAGTTGTCCGCATCTACAGGCGACACAAAATAGTATGCATCAAGCCACATGCTTCAGGTCACAGAGCTCTCTAATTGGAAGGGTGCATTGATTTCTCCATCTAAAGTTCCTCCTTCAGAAGACTCATTCCTTTTTGCATTGCTAACATCGATTTTCCCAGCAAAAGTGACTAGCTTAATGAATAGGTAGCCTGGGCTGGGTGAAAACACTTTAATTACCACCTTTGACTGCTCTTTGCCATCTTGCACCGTCCCTCATGAACACAGCACACATGTACGTAATTAAAAATGGACCCATGAAACCTAATCAAGGCTCCCATGGAGTAATTCTAATACCTTCTCATTTAGAGTTCTTCTGGGTCAAATTAAGCCTTGTCATAACACTGTTGACTCTAGCTGCGTTATATCCAAGATGGATTTGACAGTTTGAAGGGACGTAACTTTTTACAAGAGGTGGTGGAAGGTGAGAGGTTTCCATTCAGAATTGTGAATGTCAACCTCCCTTTCCTGCGTTACAGACCCAAACATAACGGCGTTGAGCTAGTTCCCGAAAACCAGAAAGAGATACTGACCATAGCTACAGTTATCCGAGCTGAGTAAAGTGCTAGTCAACAAAGCGGTATCAATATTGGCAAGCAAGTTTAGATATTTAAAATTCTTTGATACACTTGTGAGTATCAAAGTTCAGCTTGGAGGGTGGCTCACCCTCTGTGATCCTCCCGCTGCAGCAAAGGGTCCGATTCAGCCACCTGTATTCCCATTAAGAAGTACCTTCATCCATGAGTAGTCCCATTGGCTTCACTGGCACTATATGAGGAATAAGGTGCTCTTCGGTATGAGTAAGGATGGCAGAGTCTCGCCCAAAATGCCTTTCCAAAGGGTGTGGTCTTTCAAGAATAGAAATAGTAAAAATCAGGTAGGGTTTTTGATGCCTACGCCATCCATTTGGCTACAGGATGTTTCAAATCTTCTTTGGCACATTTTACTTTCCACGGCAGTGTTAGCCAAGTGCAATATTATATACACGATGTATCTGTGCAGCTGGTCATGATCTAAGGCAGACACTTAGACACATACTTAGTCCCATTGGAGATTCTTCCTCAAGAACATAAAAACGGCCATACTGGGTCAGGCCAATGCTCCATCTAGCTCAGTATCCTGTCCCCTGATGGTGGCCAATCCCCGGTCGTCCAGTCCCAGCTTCTGGCAGTTAGAGGTTTAGGGACACCCAGAGCGTGAGCCAAGATGGTCAAGGACACAAGCCAATAGTTATTGATGGAATATCCTCATGAACTTGTCCTCTATTCTTGAGACTTAAAGGCAAGAGTTTACAATAAGAAAATAGTTTAACATAATCAAGAAAACTCCTCAGCATAATGACCATCTCACTCCTATGGGTATGGATGGCAGCCTTCCCAAAGGCACCTGAGCAGGGGGGAGAAAGCTGAGCTGTAGTTAACCCTGTGCGTACCAAGGGCCAGGAAAAACTCCTGCCCCCTCAGCAGAGATGTCAAAGTTTGAATGAGTACTGAGATAAAACTCCCCTCTCGCCTCTGGAGAGTGGTTGCTTCGGGTTTGGGTTGAGGCCCATGCCTGTGGCGGTGGGGTGAAACTTACACTGCCTGTGCTGATGGATAAATAGAACTGCGTGGCCAGTTTCTCAAAAGAGCTCAACTCCCGTTGAGAAGATGAGATGTGCATTGATAAACTCTGGTCCCCTTCATTTAGGTGGCTAAAATGGGTGCTGTTGGGTTCCGGGCTCTTTTGAATATCCGGCCCACACTTGCAAAAATCTGGCACTATTCACCAGTATTGGATACACCCTCTGCCCCAGACCCCCACCCCACTACACCGACCACATATTGCTGGGAATTAAAACTTGTTTAAATTGCAAAGGAATGTCTGCCCATAAATCCTTGCCTCCCCTCTACTGATACTTTAAATACTCTTTGACGTGCAATCAGATTTAGCCGTGGGAGATACTCGCTAGCCTGTGGAGAATATCCATCTAAATTCCTCTCTCAGATTTCATGGCACACGGGTCCTGTGGCTAAAAATATCTAACGAAGTATTGATAGTGGCGCAGAGGTTCAAATAGTGGAAGCTGGCTTTAAAAGCCCATGGGGTTGTTTGAAGAAATAATTATTGATGGCAGATCTTGAATGCAGAGTGCTAAGGATCACCATTTCTTTTCACTTGCAAGCTTCATGTCTGGAAAGCAAGATTCTCATTCCCACGTTCACTTTTGTGCCTGCCCGTTAACATATGAGAGAGGGTGATTCTCCTCTGCAAACATGGCCTCCTGGGTGTCTATGTTTATTGTGGGCCAAGGATAAATTTGCTCAAGTTTCAGGTAACAGATGTATATGTTTCCAGACCTGCAGATGCAGCATGGGACTGATTTTTTTTCTCTCCCTCAAGGCACCTAAAGGCAGTTGAGTGCCCGATTTCCATTGGATTTCAGTGGAAATTGTACAACAAAATTCCATAAGATGACTACAAATCCCAGCCATAGAATCTGCAGGTCAAATTCTGCCCTAAATCCACTGTGAGGCGTTGTGAGGATTTATCAGTTCAGATTAAGTAAACAAAATGACTTCAATCTTGTATTGGATTTAGGTAAACAGAGATGGTGGGAGCTTTGCAGCTCTGGGTACATGGCCTCTCAGATGCCCCTCGCATATAGTGACTTCATTCATTTCAGTCACAGAGGGCCTACGTTTCACACACATTGAGGGTCCTCTTGCTTTTCTTGTTGAAAATTACTTCCGTTGGAAATTCTCTGCGATGGCAAATTCATGATTAAGTGATGAAAACTACAGGAAGGAATCCCACAATGTCCTGCATGAATAATAGGTGTGTCCCTCTAATTTGGGGTCTTTATCACACATTGTGTCCCCCGTTTAGGATGTAGCAATATGAGTGAACGAGAGACAGTGTGTGTGTTGCATATATTATTCCCCATAGTATCTATATGTTTATACTATATTGATAGGAAGGATAGCCCAGTTGTTAGGGAACTGGCCTGGGACTTAGAAAACCCAGGTTCAAATCCTTGTTCTACCACATGCTTCATAAGAATGGCCCTACTGGGTCATATCAAAGGTCTATCTAGCCTAGTATCCTGTCTTCCAACAGTGGCCAGTGCCAGGTGCCCCAGAGGTAATCATCAAGTGATCCATCCCCTGTCACTCATTCCCAGCTTCTGGCAAACAAAGGCTAGGGACACCATCCTGGCTAATAGCCATTGATGGACCTATCCCCCATGAATTTACCTAGTTCTTTTTGAACCCTGTTATGGTCTTGGCCTTCACAACCTCCTCTGGCAAGGAGTTCCACAGGTTGACTGTGCACTGTGTGAAGAAATACTTCCTTTTGTTTGTTTTAAACCTGCTGCCTGTTAACTAAACCTGCTGCCTATTAATTAATCCTGCTGCCTATTCCCGTTTGACCTGAGTCAAGTCACTTATTCTCTCAGTGCCTCAGGGGATAATAGCACTGCCCTACCGCCCAGGGGTGTTGTGAGGATAAATACATTGAAGATTCTGAGGTGCTCAGATACTGTGGTAATGGTGGCCAGATACGTACCTAAAGTCCTTATACCTGCCTCAGTGTCAGAGCACCTTCCAGTAATGCATTAAACCGTGACTAACTTCTGTAAGGATACATTGATGCTGGGACCCACATTCTTGTCTGAAGAGCCGTATGGTTTGTATATGATATAAAGTCGTCATTGGCTACATTTAATCCCCTGGGTGAGGGTTTAGTTGATATTTTGATCCCTGCGGGATCCCGGGAACTGAGATGATTAAATCTGGTCAGTGCGCGCTGTTCAAAAGTTGTGGTTGGATTGAGCTGTCTTTTTAAAATCAGCCGGATCCTCTCGCTCACCTTCTCCGTGGAATGATCGCTTTGCGGTGTCTGCGATGGTGGGCTATTGACATAACTTGGTGCTGATGCTTGTTACGTTGGTTCATCTCCTTTTTGAGGTTTGAAGCTTGTGATGACTGGGTAGAGTTGTCTGGCCCTTCGGAAGATGCTTATGTCAAAAAGTTGGCCAGCTTGTCACGTGTGGCAGAGTATTTATTAAGGACTAAATTGTCCCGTTAGGCACGGACCTGAATAAGACACAGCTGACTCAGACGTACTCTTCAGAAATTCCTCCCCAGGCTCCCCTTGTGCTGGGGGATGGAAGAGAGAAATTCCTCCCCTCAGCTCCCCAAAGCGCTGGGAATTGCCATGTGATAACCCCAATGTGGCTGGTGAGAGGGGAATGAATCCTTCCCTTGTCTCCCCCCCGCCTGCCCACCCTCTACTTCCCTGCACTTGGCCAAGTTAGTAGGACCAAGCTAGCCCATACTACGTATTTTATAGACCTCTTTCTCCTTGTTGTTTGTGGTTGATGCACAATAGCACCGTCTTTTGCAGTGGGTGGCTTTGCAGCTGTTGCTCTTTGAGGCTCTTAGTGGGTGCCTGTATTTTAAAAAAATTGTCTTTACTTTTTAAATGGAGGCTCCATTAGACACTGTTTTAGTTCCTCATCTGTAAGACAGGATGAAAAATAATACTTCCCTTCTCCCCCTTTGCTTTTCTTGTGAGCATAGATCCTGATCCTCCACAGAGCACCACGTTGGCAGACCTCTGCTGACTTCAGTGGGTGGTCTGCATTGTTTCACATCATAGTATCAGGGCCTTAGATTTTAAGTTTTCTGGGGGAGGGACTTTTTCTGACTATGTACACATACAGCATCTCGCAAGTAGCAATACTGCCCAGCCTGAGCATTTAAAAAAAACAGGAGCCAGGCCTGAACAATCATGAGATTTAGAAAAGGTAAATTTGGGGTTGTTTTTATTTGCGTTGGGGTTTATCTGGATCACGATTGTTTACTTTTCTCCGCAGCCAGGAGGGTTAGAAATTTGCTTAATTTTTTTAGAAATGATGACCAAGTTTCTCACTGACTCCAGAAGCTAGAGTTTGAAGGTTAGCACCAAATATCACAAGGGGCATGAAAAAATGGTGCAATATGGCTCTGATCTCGGCTGGAACGTGAAAGGTTGTGTGCAGTCACCTCTCAACATAGTGTTTAAAATAGAGGGGGGTATGGCGAGGGCTAAAGCCACGTGATATCAGTATAAAATATGCAAGCAGTCTCTCATTTTCGATACCGACTGCACTGTCTGCTACCCAGTTTGTACTCCTGCATTGCAAAGAAATATTAGCCAGTGTAATGTCTGTGTAAGGGGGAGAAAAGGCAGCTGTTAGTATCTGATAAATCCTTCATTTGAAATTAAGCATTGCTGTCAAAAATTCCTGTTGCCGTCCCCCATCCCCAGCTGGGCTCTTGTTCTCAGTGTGTGATATTGTGTCGGGACTAAGGAGTGAGTAACTCTTCATTAGCCAGCTTGCTGTTGCTAGGCAGTCTTGATTAGCCTAAGAAAGTATTCTGACTTGAAGCGGGGCTGCTGCTTTCAATGTAAGAAGAGACAATAATTAACTCTGTACAAGGACTAGGTGAAGCTGGATGTTTTTATATCACCTTAGCTAATTGAATAGAGAAACCACAGTGTTTCCAGCAGACTTGGCTAAACAGCGCCTGGCTGGGCCCTGTTCTCTCTCCAGGAGATTTATTCTCCCTCTATTTAAAACTCAGTATGTGAGTAACTTGCTGCAAGTCGTCTTTTTATAAATCGAGAAGACTTGTGAATCATTTGACGCTCCTGCAAAGCTGGGCTTAGCAAGAGCCTCTCTAAAGGCGCTGTGATTGCTTTTTGGTCCCCGTTATGCACTGTGCTAATTGCAAGGCTGCTGGTCGTCCTAGCTCTGGAGTGGCTACGAGAGTCTGTGTGACTTGGCAAACCCACGCCCTTTCCCCAGACACGTATCCCCGTGAGCCCTGCTCGCTCCGCAGGTGGGAGGCGGGCCGGGTGAAACCGAGGTATTTTTGAGAACCCAAAGGAGGAATGGAAAGGACTCGGAACCGTCAGGGACGACTGAGTCCGTTGCCGATAGATCCATCCCCTGCCATGCAGATAGTCTTTAGGCGGGAGTTGGCCCAGCCTAGCCGGCTCCATTGGTCCTGCTGAATGGATGGAGGACAGCGCGGGAGCGGATGCACGGAGGGTTGGGCTCTGTGCCATCTCTGCATAGTCCAACGTGTGGAGGGAAGTTTAGGACCCCGGCCAGGGGTTCAGTGAACATGAACCACTGTGTTGGGATGAACAGGGGTCAGGGACTGCCCGGGGCTGTGGAGCTGTCACTCCCTGTCCACGGGCGTGGGGGTTGACTCCATCCCCGCCCACCCTCTGCACAGTTCCCCAGACAAACTCCATGTAAAGGCACAAGAGGGGGAAGAATTTCACCCTGAGGCACCCCCGATGCGGTGTAGATCCCAGATCCATAGGGGCTGCTGGTGCAGCTGTTCTCTGGGCATGAGGCCAGACTGGCTGCCACTACGTGAAGTCTCCGGTTCTCGCCTATCCTCTTGCAGAGAGGGAATGCTGGGGTGACAGAGCCTGTATGAGTCTGTATCCTTTGGGAGGATCCATCCTCCCATTACCCCGTGGAATTCCCCAGCGCCCTGTGGAATTACTGACGTGAGGGAGACGGATTGGCCCAAAGGTCAGAGATTTTAGCCAAAGAATAGAAAACTCCTGCATACATTTTAAAACGTTCATGGTGCTTGTCTAGCTACATGGTCCAGCCATATCTATAGGAATCGTAAAAAGACAGATGACCTGGTCCAGATCCTCACCTGATGTAAATTGGAGTAGCTCCATAGACCTCATTAGAGCTATACACTCTGACCCTAGCTAAAGATCTAGCCCCTTGTCTTCAAATACATTGACAAAAGATGCTAGAATTAGTTTCACCAGGAGTTGTGCTAATCCAGATCGCAATAAAAACCTGCCTTCAAATAATTTTTCCCTGTGTCTCTCTCATTCAGAGAATTCCTGAATTAGCTGCTTGTATTGTAAGCACTTTGGGGCAGATAGTACCTTTTGTTCTGTATTAGTACAGCGCCTAGCACAGTGGGCCCCAGTCTCCAATTGGGGCCACTACGTTTTTCTGTACTACCGATAATCATTTCTTTAGTCCTATTGGGGTGAAGCTGTAGGGCAGGCATTTACGGCTTTTCTGCTGGACCTTGACACGACTCCAAATGGCTAACTTCCCACATGCTCAGGTGGAATATTCACCTGCTTCAGAGGTTCAAAACTGTTAGGGCCACTACATTCCCAGCTTCATCAAACACATCGCAACAGAGCCTGAGAAGAGGCGCCTCTGTCCTTGCTTCTTGCATTGTGTGGTTCGGGTCCTGGAGCAGTGAGCGAGCACCCAGAATTTTGCTGGGTTTCCTGGATCTTGCTTGTGTCATCATTAAACCCAGAGGATGAACCATCCCTGGTTTCACAGGCTGTGATGAAACCTCTTTTAGACGGTTCAGACGACTGGAGGAGCAAACACTAAAACGACTGCTGCTCGGGTAGCACACACTTCACCTTGACAAAGCTTTCTGCATTGGGCCATAGATTCAAAGGTACCTTATTGCTAATCCTCATTTTTGTGCCCCCATCCCCTGTACACGTTCTCCTGTGTGTTCCTAAAGGAAATACCATGATTCAGGACCAGGGACAGCTCCCCTCGGCCAACATGTCAACCCAGTGATTGGGTTGCCTTCCCCTCGGTGCTATTCAGTACAGAGCTATCCCATACCACTTGGAGGTGGCTGGTATTTTTCTCTGTGATCTGACTAACGGGGAAAACCAGCACCGACACGGGCACTGTTGTGGAAAAAGCTGGACGTAGGTAGATGTATGTGTTTTCAAACCTATTTATAGCTCAGTGATGTCCCTTTTCTTTAAGCACATCGGATTTTGAGACCTCCAGTTACATGACTCAAAGCTTTGCTCTCCGAGAGCAGCACACTTTGTACCGACACTGTAACATGGCTAATGAGGAGCACAGCGGGACAGGGACAGTGTTTCTTAAAGGGACGCAAAAGCCGTGCTAGCGAACTGCGAAGTCCTTCTGAGCTGCATTCGTGGGGAAGAAATGAATAATGCCAGCACGGGAGGGTTTGTTGGCTTTTACTCCACCCACAGCTCTTTCACTGGCAGGACCTATTGCAGTACGTTGTGGCGGGGGAATGAGTCAGGCTGGAAAGTTTGAGAAGCATTTTTGCAACTGAATTAAGAAAACATCCCTAGGCTGAAAGCTCTCCTTGGCAGGACCTGTTCCATGTTTGCACAGTGCCCAGCGTGGTGGGGCTTCAAATCTAGTTCTCTGGTTGGTCCTGTAATACAAATCCTATGAGGCAGAGAGATTTTCTTGAGTGTTGTAGGTTTAAGTGTGTGGGGCTTTTGGTAGTGTAGGTCCTAACCAGACCTCCGGAGTTGCTCTGCCTGTGCTGGAAAATCTTATCTCCAGCCCTGCTTCATTTACACAATGGCAAAAATTATGATTACTTTTTTATATAGTCATTTTTGAAAGAAAGGAAGAGAGTGTTCTGCATTCACTAGCAACGAATTCAAGGATCAATGTTAGTAGCGTGGAGACCTTCAAAATGATCAGCCTGGATTTAAATACTCTATTCCCGCCTTTAAATAGTCCGTTTGTGGGTGGCACAGACCTTTACTCTAAGCAAATATATTCACTTGGTGGAGCAGAAGCTTCCATTCCCTTGTATGCCTTGTAGAGATTTTATTCAGTTGTCTTATTCCTTCATCTGTTAGCTTTTAAAGCATCACACTGAGCAGATAAGATCTGGCTCAGTTAGCACGGAGACACGCAGCCCTTTAAGCTTGGTTTGTTTCTTATTGTGTTAGTTATTGGTGCTTGCTTCCTTCTGCAACAAATGTGCTTTCACGTTGTGAGCTTGATTGGCGAAAACTGACCGTGTCTCTGTCTTGATTTCTACACCCAGTTTAACAGATTTGGAATCTGAAGGCTCAGTCTCTATGCTGGCAGCATCTTCGTTGCAGAGCGAGCTGCATCAGTGGTTTATTACTGGGCTAAACGCCGTCACATTTGATGCTGTTGCCGCCACTGTGTATATATAGAAAAAAGGGCTTGGATTTGCTTAATAACCAAGCTGGTGCCTTTAAATGATAATTACACATTGATTTATGGTATATACTGGGATTTATAGCCATAAACCGTGAGGACCTTACTCAGGCAGAAATCCCACTGGCTTCCCCAAGTCAGTCTGAGTAAAAGAGAACAATGTTCCTTGGGATTTGGGCCGTAGCACAGGTTGTCAGTGTGAATAGCTGAACATAATTACCACTGACACACGTGAGCTATGTTATGATAAAACTCCTTGTTACAACAAAGTTAACGTGTTGGAGGAACGTCCCTCTGATTAGGAGCAGTTAGCGGTATCTGGGATGAAATTAGCTGTAACACAGTTTCAATAAAACTACCTTAGGACCTGAGCTTGTTGCCTTTATTTGCCCTTTGCACCAAGTAAGGGTTGTGGGATTAGTTGCACCGGTGCTTAATGTGCCTATGTTAGAGCTACAAATGATGGCGACAAAGCCAGTCTGGTTCTGTTCCAAACGGACTCCAGACAAGAGCCCGTCCTGCTGAACGCTTCCAGTAACCCATTGGAATTGAGCCTGCCCATCACCTTGCCCTCCTGGTTGTTGAAAGGCTGGAAAACATCCTGGGCTGAAAGAGATCTTTGCACCAAAATGGCCTCCAGCTCCCTCCCCTCTCCAGGGTTGAGACAGGAAACCAGGTGGATCTTGGTGGTTGTGATTTAAGTTTGGTTCATTTAAAAGCTTAACTCAAAAGGAAACTCAAGGGAGGCAAACTCCTTGCAGAAGATATTTGTGTGAGTCCCTGATGACTCTAATTCACCATGTTCCCTCCCTGCCTCCTCGCTCTAACCCACATGAGTTCTCAGGGCTTGTTGTCCACCCCATCCTGCTTTTCAACCTCTGAGCTTCTTCCTTGCAAAGCCCCATGATGCCTGGTGCTTGGAAGGGACCCAGGGTAGAGAGGTTGACCAAGTGGGGAACAACAGGGCAGACTGTGCAGAAAAAGCCAAAAGCAGCTTGCACTGACGGCGCTTAGAGGTTGATCCTGCAAGATGCTCAGAGCTCCCGACAGCCAGCAGCATCAAGCGGGGTATGCAGCGCGCTCAGGAGCTCAGCAGCTGGAAGGACCAGTCTTTGAGGCTGGAGCCCTGACATCTCATAGATCTCGGCAGCACGAGAGTGGAAATTCCCTGAGGATGCACCATTTCTAAACAGCTTCTCCGGTGTCTCAAGCACACTTGTTAGATAAAAGGCACTGTCGGGCGGTACGCAGGATGTCTCTTCCCCCACTTCTGCTCCTGCCTATAACAAGGTCATGGAACCTTGAAACCAGATGTGTTTCTTACCTGTTTAGGCTCCCCCCACCCCTTCATCCGTTGTTGACCTGTGCACACTCCGGTTTGTGGTGGGAGTGCTCTTAAGAGCTGGGCTGTGCATGCTGGGTTGTGGTTATAGGGTTGCCCGTACCTTCTGGGAAGATGAGGCTATTTAAAGCACGTTTGAAGTGGAGGAAAACCTCACGGAGTAGATATTCTCAAATCCCACGTCAATCCCAGTTACTCGGGCTCTATGCGGCTGTCAGGCCTAAGGCGGGATGATGGACACGCGCGCGCGCACCCTGACCCAGGGCAACACAGCCACTCTGTAGCGGTCACTGTTCCTCTGCACCCCCTCATTGGTTGCCCTCTGTCATTAGACCCACACAAGCAAAACTCCATCAACATCCTGCCCTAATGCCCTGCAGGCAGATTCAGAGTTGGCATGGAACCCTCTACCCTGGTACCCAGGGGTTCCTCTGTCCCCATCCCCGTGCAAGGGTGCCACCACGCTTCGTTCGACAGCGTGGAGGAGTCTCCAAGGACTCCTCTGCAAGGATTGCACCCGCCATTACACTGGTGCTCTCAAAAGCTCTCAGAAAATGAAGCCAGGCAGGCTCCAGGGATCTTTGTAGCATCCCTTGTGATGGGTGTTCCCTTAGGGGACTGGATCTGGGGATGTTTCCAGCCTGGGTTGTGTGGAGCTGTTTCCCTAGTAACAGTAACTGGTATTGACATCTAATCGTGTATGGACCGGGCCTCACTTCTTGAGCTGAACGTCTTCTCTATAGGGTGAGGAAAAGGCTCCCCTTCCCACCCTCCACTTTCACCTCCCTTTCCTCCAGCACCCTTCCTTTCTCCGGCTTTCAGAGAGTCAGGAAGAACATTTTGTCATCCTCATCAGAAAGACTCGCCCGCCCGGCCTGCCCATTTGCTAAATGAGGGGATGGTAGAAGCACTCCTGCGTCCTGTCCATCATTATCTAATACGGACGCAGTCGGTTCGCAGTAATGAATAAGCAGGTGCTTCCAGCTCAGTGAAATATGCCTGAGCCTCGCTTGTCCCAAGCCACCAGCAGCCTCGTTTCCACTCGGATGCCGGTTCCTTAGAACTGACAGGATCGCAGGGAGGGAACCGAAGAATTAACAACTTGATTAAATTGCCTGCAAGCCAGAGACTGCAGACGTCAAGGGAAATGCCTGGCGGACGAGTGTGAGGGCTAGATTCTCTGCTTGAGATAAGCGGCTGCCTCCGCAAAAGCCAAGTGCAGAGGAATGCAAAGGGAGGGTTCAGAGCAGAAGGGCTGGGAGTCGGGGGATCTGGGTTCTGTTCTTCCCCCTGGGGGCAAGACACTTCGCTGCTTTGTGCCTCAGTTTCCCCATTTGTAACATGGTAACGATATTGCTGTTCCTGCCTTACAGGAGTGTTGTGAGGATTAGTTCAGGGACGCTATTGGGTGGTGGTGCTTACCCCCAGCCGTGACTGCGTGTCAGTTTTGGACCAAGTCATTCCTGCCCGGAACGCTAATACTTCACCCCTTTCCTAGCACCTTCCATCTGAAAGCGTCCAAGCACTTTGCAAACATCCCTTCAGTAAGCCTCAGAACCATCCCGTGAAGTGAGGAGTTTCCTTGTTTGACAGATGGAGAAACTGAAACATGGGTAGACAAAGTATCTTAGACTTTCAGGCGGAAGGGAGCATCATGATCATCTAGTCTGACCTCCTGCACATTACAGGCCACAGAACCTCACCCAGCCACTCCTGGAATAGACCCCTAACCTCTGGCTGAGTTACTGACATCCTCAAATAGGATTTAAAGACTTCAAGTTGCAGAGAATCCACCACTGATACTCGTTTCAGCCTGCAAGTGGCCTGTGCCCCATGCTGCACAGGAAGGCGAAAACCCCACAGCGTCTCCGTCAATCACATTGACTACAAGGGAAAATTCCTTCCTGGCCCCAAATATGGTGATCAGTTAGACCCTGAGCATGTGGGACCCACCAGCCAGACACCTGGGTCACCCTAGAAGCCTGGGGCAGAGCCAAAAACCCCTCATTGCCTCTGATTCCCCGAAACACCCTTTGTCTGAATTGTGTATTTAGACTCTAAGCACCTTGGAACTTTGCTGTCTTAGGCACCGTAGAAACACGTAGTCCAACCCAACAGGGCCCAGATCTCGGTTGGCACCCCTGGGTGCTATTGTACTATTAGGAAGAAGAATCCAGCTCTCCTGACTCCTACTGGTGTGCAGTAGCCCCAAGACCACTCAGCAAATATCCACCACTGTTGCTAATAGCCCGCTGCTTTTGATATTTCGCTCGTGAGAAATCCACGATTCCCCGGGCCATGCCTCGAAAAAATTGCCGTGACCCAAATGCAGCCCTATAATGTCTACATTGAAGACTAGGAAATAGTCCTAGTCCTTTGAAGACTCGTCTTCCTCTTCTCACGAGCATGTGGCTCATGTTCTGAATCTTCCCCGGCTAGTTTTCTCACAGCCGTCTCTCCATCAGGCCCTGCCTATCTGAGGTCTTTCATTAGCTCGGGTTTTTTTTTTTAATCTATTCCTTTATATTTTAAGTACTGAGGTTCCACTGAAAGCTGAAATACACCCTATTAAAGAGTTTCTTTCCCCCAGATACACAAAGCCAGCTCAGATTGTGCTATAATAAGAACTTCCTTTAAAAAAAAAAAAAAAAAAAGGCTCCTTTCAGAGGCAGTCAATTGCATTTTTGAAATTAGAATTTTAATACGATTCAAAGGGCTGTGTCTCATTGAAGCAAATGTATTTGATGTGCGTATAGCGAGCCCCTGTGCTGGGGGTTTGGGCCTGTAACTTCACTTAATGCTGATGGGGTAGCAAATATTCTGGGCCAGGTGGTGCCTTCCAAGCCAGAGCAGACCCTACCGTGCTTTGCGAAAGAATGCTACACGTGCGCCCTCACGCTGTCCATCCTAGCAAATCTGCAAGGGTCACAAGGAGGGCGGGGCTGTAACTAGGCTTGTTCCATGAGTTAACTCTCGAATAATGATTCTTAGTTATTGGTATTACAGCCGCGTCTCAAGAGCTAACCCATGGCCAGGGACCGTGGTGTCAGGTGCTGTACATGGACATAGTGAGAAACAGTCCCTGCCCTGAGGCGCTCACAGTCTACATACACAAGACAGACCAAGGGTGGGAGGGGAAACAGAGAGACAGAGAATTGAAGTGACTTGACCAAGGTCAAACAATATGTCAGTGGCAGAGCTGAGAAGGGAGCCCAGATCTCATGACTCCCTGTTTGCTTCCTTTTCAGCTAGGCCACACCGGACCTTTCATCATCCTGGCATGATCATTGTACTCTTGCTGCTACAGGCGGCCTGGCTCTGTTCCCTGGTGCAGAGGAGGGGCGGGCCCCTGGGCTCCATGTTGCCCAGCCCCTTTGAAGAGGCTAATGCCTGTATCCATGCACACCTTATGCAGCTCTCGCATCCAGGCGCGCCAGGGAGGCTCTTGTAACGAGCATCATCCAGAGGCATAGGGTGTGGAGGCTTCTGATGCTCTCTGCATCTGGCCCTTGCAAACCCATCCAGGGTCCTAGTCACATTGAGATGGGCCTGGCCCGTGTGTGTGTGTTACAACAGCAGTTACTTCTGTTTTTGCAAGGATGCCTTACTGAATCTGCAACCTCCCCTTAATATTCTCTTGTAGCGGTAATGCGGCCGGAGGTGATAAGTTAATTTATAGGCAGGAAGGCCTGAACCCACCCCATTGTAGTCCATGTGGATTCTTCCCTCCCCCGTCCCCGATCCCTGCACACACATGTATGTTTTATCTCCCTCCATGACACATGGCTACAGCTGGGGCCAGAGAAGATGTTAATGGTTCGGATCCCCCTTCATATACTAGAAAGGGGGCTGCAGGCAGGGGGTTTGCTGTGGGAATACTCTCCGATCCTGCTCTAAAATAGCTCCGAAGGGTTGATTTCCAGGGTTCCCTGCTGGACCCATTTGTTTCATCTGGGCTCTGAGGAGGGGAGCAAGGAACGCTGGGGTAGGGTTGGTATTTAGAGCTGTTGCTGGGTGGAAAGGGGGTAGGGTATTTCAGTCGCAGTAGTGCCTCGGAGCCCCATGGTGCTAGGCGCTGTACAAACACAGAACAAAAAAGACAGTCCCTGCCCCAAAGAACAATTAGTATTTGGTTTTATGAATTTAAATAGTCAGCGTGATGCTCAGAGCGGGTGTTGGGGCACTTCTTATTTGCGTTTATTCAGCAGACCCTTAATTCTTTGAAGTATTTGTATGAATTTATTTTTAAAATCTGTCTAGCCCTCGGGCTTCTGGAAGGCTGCTGGTGCAGCCCATCCGTGGGCTTAAATTTCAGCGCCTTTACTATAAAATATCCAGCAAAGGCTCTTCCTGCTTCAGGTGGTGCAGATCATGCTACTTCCTTTTTGTTTTACTCGTAAGTTTTCTTGGTCTTTCATTCTGCCTTGTTTCCGTGCTATATTAAATCAGAAGCTACATTTTTTTCAAAGGAATTTAAGGGAGTTCGATACCTACTTTGGATTTCAATGGGGTTGACGTGCATAACCTAGTTTAAATCTCCCAGTCGTAGTCCCCAAAATACTATGCAATCCTTGACACTTACAACCCTGTTGGTGGCATAGTCCAGTCCCCAGTAATGTAGCTTCTTAAAGGTCCCTCTGTGATCCTAGATCAGTGGTTTTCAATCTTTTTTTCATTTGCAGACCTCTAAAAAATTTCAAATGGAGGTACAGACTCCTTTGGAAATCTTAGCCACAGTCTGCGGACCCCCAGGGGTCCACACGGACCACAGGTTGAAACCCACTGTGCTAGATGATGTGACGTCTTGAAAAGAAGGTCTGGAATGCTGGCCGTAAAAAAACAACTTGGTGTTCAAATATTTTTTACTGATTAAAAGTGGCAAGGAGAGCTTTGCACTGCCTGAGCTTCCAGGATGCTGAGCAAATAGGACAGGGAAAATCTAGCTCGCTTCTTAACCAAACTCCTGGGGAAAATCAGCAAGGAACACAGGCCCGTGAGTTACTGGAAGGTTCTCAGGGTGTGAAGTGAGAGAAACTGACAGTGACCTACTATTTGGTGTCTTATTTGTTCTGTGACATTTAGGAATCAGTGGGCTGCTGCTTTCCACTGAAATGATTGCACAGCTCCAGGTGATTTGACATGAAGTCCCTGAGGTACGTTATGCACCTGTGAGGCCACAAGACGGGACTTTGCTAAAACGAATAACGCCGTCTTGATGTATAAATGGGATGGGCAGGGGGCATCCGTGTAAGTGAAGCCATGCTGCTCAGAGATCTGATTGCTGCTGTCACTTCTGAGAGAGCTTCCCATGGCTACAGCACATATCAGCTGTGCCTATGGGGGAGACTTTCTCTCCTCTACATCAGTCCATTAAGCCCTAATAATGGTTCCTGACACTGTTGTAAAAGAGAGAGCAAATGAGGGCATTTTGTTTAATGATCTGAAGAAAGCTGGGTCATATTTCTGATTTCCAGTGCTCTTTGGAGAGAGACGACGGACAAATCAATTGTGGAATGTATCAGGAAATAGTAGGTGTGACATTGGGCAAGATTTTTCAGTTGTGGCTCATGGATTTTTGGTGCCCAATGTAAGACGCCTTTTAAAGGGATCTCATTTTCAGAAAGTACTGGGCAGCCTCTCTCTGAAAATTGGGGTCCCTTTAACAGGTCTCTGGCCACTGGGAAACATGGGAGGGACTTAGAATCATTAGCCATCCTGGAAAATCCTGGCCTTTCTCTGTGTGGCTGTGCCTACACTCAGTGTTAGGGGTGTGAGTCTCCTGCTCGCGTCTACTTCCTCATGCTACCTCTCGTCGAGCTAGGGTGAGAATAAATAGCAGTGTAGCCGCAGCCACAGCTGCGCACATCCCCGCTTGGCACAGCTCAGCCGTGACTCTGCCACCACGAGCATGTGGACACGAGCCGGGGAATCACTGGTAGCTCATAATGGAGGCATAGCCCGCGTGTGTTTTTAACAGGAGATAGGCCGGTGCTTTGAGCACCAAGTCTGGGCAAGTTTGGAGCAGAGCAGCATGAGTTTCCTAATTTATTATTATTATTAAAGTATTATCTGTATCATGGTAGTGCCTGGGAGCCCCAGTCGCGGACCTGGACTCCATTGCGCTAGGCGCTGTACAAAGACAGAACAAGATGGCGCCTGCCCTAAAGACCTTACAATCTTAGCACGACAAGATAAGACACATGGTGACAGATCGGTGGAGGAGTGCAAGGAAGTGAGACAGTACTGGCCGAGGTCTCAACTGCCTAACCACAGTCAAGTTTTTTGTAGGCGTCATGGCAAAGGAGAGTTTTAAGGAAGGATTTGAACCAGAACAAGGAGGTAGGTATAATATCTGATCCGTCTTACAACCAAATCACCTGTTTGGCTGGTAGATATGGAGATATTTATTCCCTCCAATCTCTCCTTTACCTTCACTGCCTTTGTTTAATGCACTTTATAGTTTCCTTGTTTGTTACATCTGCTGAGTTGTAATAACAGTCTCTGATCTCCAATTCTCACTATTCCATTTGTATCTATTATTCAAGGGATCATGTTTTAAGAGAACCTAATAGAAATGAAATTTTAAAAAGCAATCCATACTGTGCACATTCTGAGCTGCTCGATGAATGCCACCAAATGTGCACTACTCCTGTAATAACAATAATTAAATGTGAAGTGTCTTTTTAATTATTTTGTTAATTTTTGAGATATATTGATAACTACGCTGGCTAAAAACCGGTAGTTTTTTCCACGCTGAAGTTAACCGTGCAAACATTGTTGCAACTGGCATAATTATTATTTGATTTGTCAAAGTCTTTGTTGTTAGCTACACGGGAATCCCGTTGCATATAACACCTGCTGTATTTGTCTTAAAAGAAAATGGGATACTTGAGTTTGATTTACAGTGAAACAGTTTAGTTTGTTGGATAGGAATGTGCTCCTGTGTGGCTTGTAATTTAGAGGAATGTTTATATTGTCTAATCTTTGTCTCAACAGTTGGGGTTGTTTACCTTGGACAAGTATTTTAAATAAATTAAGTGACGTGATCCTAAATTCTCTTACTGTAACATAATGACATTACATTTCAGCCAGATTACTGGGAAAACAGCCAAGCACTGAAAAATGGACTTTTTAGACGTAAATCCAATCTGCTTTTTGTCAATGTAAATGTAATTCTTACATTTTCAGGAGGTTAATGAGTTAAAATTATTCTGTTTTGTGTGTGTCCAAGTCCGTAAAATCTGATTTTTTTAACAAGCTTTTCCTTCTAACTAACTGCACAAAAAGCTATTTTCTGCCTGAATAATAAACCTGTTGCTGGTAATTAAACCCATTAATTAGAAAATGCAGAATCCCTATAGTGTATAAATTGAAAAGCTCCATTCTGGTATTGCAGAAGTGTCAGCATCGTAGGACGGTATTTAATGGTGCTCTCGGGGCTTCTTTTTAAAACCTTATTCAGGGATTAAAACTTTACATTGGACCAACCTCTGAGACCTGTGTCTGGGTAGGATGTGATTCGCCCCTTAGAGAGACAGAGCGGGCACCCTCTGAGGTTGTATCAAGGGAGGGCGGTTTGGAAGCCAGAGGAGGCTGCATTGGGGATGGAAGGTGAACAGTGTTTCCCAGTTGCCCTGCCCACCTCGTCTCCTGATATTTTGGGCGGGACTGGCTTCCTTTTGGGTCCCCTGTCGGAGGAAAGGTTGTGACTACTTCCTGCCATTGCAACTTTTCCCTAACCACCAGCGACTGTCGAGGCCTCGGCCCGCTAGTTAATAGTGGCATAAACCAGGGGTGAATCTATCCCACTCCCTGTTCCTGTGCCCTGCTGCAGCGGAGCCTTTCCTGGCTCGGTACAGAAATAAAGAACACGCTGTTGAATGCTGTTCACTCTGACACTGCCCAGTTCCTGTTGCTGTTTATTATTTGTATTACCAAAATGCCTAGGAGCTCATGGACCAGGGCCCCATTGTGTTAGGCACTGTACAAACACAGAACCAACAGAGAGTCCAAATCCAAGAAGACACGAGATAACAGATGGAGACAGACAGACAGACTGACGGAGGAGCACAAGGAAACCGTGAGACAATACTGGTCAGCATGATTATGCTGTGGTCTCAGCACAGCAACGACCTAACGGTTGTCACGTTTTTTGTAGGTTTCGTGGCAAAGGAGAGTTCTAAGGAGCGTTTCAGTACTGAATGAGAGGTGATAGGGCACTGAATCCAAGCAAACCTTGTCTTAATTAGTTCTTAAACTTCAGGATCCCTTCTCCCCCCCCCCCAACCCTTCTCTTGATTGCTGTTGAGAACCCCCTAGATAGAAAATCTAAACAGCAGCACTGGAACGGAAAGAAAAGCATATTGAAAACTTCAGCTTGCCTAAATGCAACTCTCTAATTGATAGCTCCAGTCTGCTGAGTGGAGCAGTCACAGCTGTCTCGCTGGCTATTCTGTACTTCTTTCCAAAGTCTGGCTACTAATTCCTTTTTGCAAGGGCCGACAAATAATTGTTTTTACATCAGCTTAGTGCCCTACAGTTTATTTCACAGAAGGGACAATTCTGAGTCTCTCGATACTAAATGAATCCCAGCTTCTTAGCCGCAGGATTAGATCCGGGCTCATTAATAGGAATCCCCGGAGACAAGGATTTATTTAAAAGGATTTGAGCTTTAATTGCATGGTGCCAAAAGTAATAGGCATTGTCTCTTTGTAGCCTAGAGTTCTGAAGAGAAAATTTGGGATAGAAAGTATCATTTCTTCGACCCGGACCCAGATCCCCTTGGGATCAACTTGCCCTCAAAATCTGACCTCTTAATAATGAACCCAATTTAAGAAGTCAATGCCTTGATCAGCTGCTGTGGTAGCCTTTCCACTGCTGCAGGCTGATGAAATCTATGCATGTCCTGCATTGGGATGTTGAAACGTTCTTGTCATGGAAAAATGTACGGGCCTGAGCAGACGTGCCACTTTTTTGCGAACGGATCACGATGTATTATTGTAACTGATCAGGCAGACTTTGGTTTTGCACACCTGGAAAGTGCTCAGCTGCTACAGTGAAAACGTATATGGAATAGACAGGGCCGTCCCTAGGGGGGCGCGGAACCCAAGGCGGAAGTGACGGATTCGTCTCTTCTGGGACTGACTGCGCTCATCTATCGCACTGGCCCGCGGGGGCCCCCCAAAGCGTGGGGCCCAGAGAGGTCACCCCGATTCGCCCTACCCAAGGGCCAGCTCTGGGAATAGAAAAGACTAGCTTTGACTAGCTTACCTGCTCGATAGGTTTCGTCAGCGTACTGCTGTTACAATACTGATGCACGCTGACTCGAAATGAAACGGTGAAATGGTTCATTTTGACATTTTAAAAAAAGGTGTGTTTTTATCTGAAATTATTTGCTGAATTGGACCTGAATTTGCAAATAGTTGCAGTGTCCCAACACTTTTTTTTTAGCAAAATTACGATTTGCCAGAAAACGTTTGCCCAGCTCTAGTGAATTGCACTCTGAAAATTTGGGCCAGGAACCAGCTTCTTACGCTGTACAGTGCCTAGCACAGTTGGGTCCTGCTCCATGACCAAGGCTTCTAGGTCCTACCCCAATATAAATAATATCATCCTCTCGCAAAATTCCTGGGTGATCAGTATCCGCATGTACTTATTTATTCCTTTTTACTGTTGGCCACGGAGTCTTCCAATGGAAAAGCCGTACAGCAATAGTGACATTTGATTGTTGGGTTCGTTCACTGTAGATCTGATTGCCACTTAATGTTGTTGCTTGTAAACAAAACATTTTCATAATTAATGACCAATAACAGTGTTGACTGTAATGAGGCAATTAGCCTAGTATTTTTTTTTTTCCATATTGAATTAGCTTGGCTACCTTTTTTTTTTTTTTTAAATATAGGATTATCGTTTGCATTTCAGTAAGGAGCAAAAACGGAAATGGAATTACGGGGACCCTTCCCCGCCCATGATTAATGTAAAAAGAAATTACAAAAAAATCGAGGTTTCGGGGATTTATTATAACCCAGTTGGAGGGAGGAAACTTTTGGGTTAGGTGAGCCAGTCTCCCTTATTCACGCTGGTTAGCGTCTTACTCTGCCCGGAGTTCTGTGGACTTCAGCGGGACTGTTTGTGTAGAATGGTTCTCACTGAGAATGAATCTGAGCCCCTCTCATTGTGGGTTGACCCATAAAAGCTTTCGTATGCCATTAGGAGAAGAAGGGTGGTTCAGTGCTTAGGAATTCAGAAGTCCCAGGTTCAGTTCCTTTCTCTGCCAGACTTCCTGTGTGACCTTGGGCAAATCACTTAGTTCCTCTGTTTCAGTTCCCCGTCTGTAACATAGGGGTGGTAGCACTGCCCTACTTCACAGGGGTGTAGCAAGGATAAATACATCAAGGACTGCAAGCACTCGGGTACTATGGTCATGGGGGGCCATATAAGCATCTTCGATAGATTAGTCCTCAGCGCAGACTAAAGCGGCTTGGGGCTTTCTCTGTATGGTGGATGTGATTCTAAAGTGGGAGCCTTTCACCTCTAGGTCACCGGTTTGAATCCCACCCAGGGCAGCAGTGGCTGAACTAGATTGAGATTCGATGGCTGTTCTGAAATGCCTTTGGGTCTCTGTCCACTTCCTGTTGGACAGGTGCCCGCATCCTGGCTGTCGCCTCGGCAGTTGGGTCCTCAGTGGCCCTCCCCCATCGGCAGTCTTGGTGGGATGGCTGAGGCTGGAATGGGCAGAGTGAATTGCCCTCTCACCCCTCTGTGGTCCCTCCCAGTGACGGCAGGGTGTGTCGGGGGGGACTTCCACGGCCATTGCTCGGCCTGGACCCATTGCGAGGTTTGAGATCTTCATTCTCCAGGGCGCTCGGCACAGCACTTGCCAACAGCCCTAAACTTACTCATACTTAAGACTGATATAATGGCTGCCGGGCTGCTCATTAACAGTTTTCTCCTAAGCATTGTTCGTGCACACAATGACCAGGCTGGCGTTAGCATCGTCTGCATATTTAAATCCGTATTATGCTGAGGCTCGGCCAATCTCTTACACTATGTTTGTGCAGCACCTAAGACAATGAGGCCTCAGTCTCAGCTGGTGTCTCTAGCCTCTAACCCATTACAAATAACAACCCCCCACAAACTCTCTCAGCAGTGGGACTGTCAGTAAGGATCAGTCTTGTCAGAAATCCATGGAAACGTTTCAATCCATCTTGCCAAGAACGTGGCGTTTGAGAGATCCCTCTGCTGTGTGCAATAGCAGAGCAGTGCGTCCGCTCCCAAAGAGCTCAGGCCAGTGTTTGTGGCTTTAAGGGTTCTGACAGACTCAGCTCTTCTGGGCTAACGTCTCTGCGGCTTGCACAGAACAAGTCACCGTCGGGAATTTTTGCAAAGTCCTTTTCCCATCCGCGCAACTGCGCGTCCTGGGTTTGCCGACGTGCCAAGTTCCGTGTTCCGCTTTGAGGCAGCTCGGATCTGCCTCATGCATTTCCATCGAGACCACCGTGTTGGCTTTGATTAAGCAGCTTTGACCCTGCTGGAGGAGCTGTAATAATTCAACTGAGAGCTGAACACGGGAGCCTCACTGTGGAACACGTTGTGACTGACAAGAAAACAGCTTTGTTTCTAACTGGCCTAGTTTGTCCTCGATGGGTGTTTATTAGAAGCTGAAAAGAGCTGTGAGTCCATGATGGAGAAAATGTATTTGGGGATCAAAGCCATCTGTAGGATCAGGGCTTAAAGTGGTCTTTTAAAAAAAAAAAAAAAAAGGTGGGACCAGCCGCTTTGGTAAGACAGTGCTTCCCGTGTGCCCCTCAGCAACCCCGCTTGATTTTGAATATTTTTCTTTTTGCCGGGTCGGAGACCCTTTGCAATTTCCTCCCCACTGTCGAGGATCCAGTGCAGGATTCTCTCCTGTGGTCTATTTTTCCAGTGCTTTGCCCTCTCTAGTGTTGACTGTTCCCAGGGTGGGATTTGTCCCTGTTCCATAGATCACGCCGACGGGTGCTTTTCTCCGTGGATATTTCCCTAGTTTTGCCTTTTCACTCAGCCTGTTGCTCCCATCTGTAGGACTGCAAATGTCAGAAAGTGAGGCTATAAAGCAAGTCACTCGACACCCACGTTCTGAGTCGCTGAGGTACGAGAGCCGTGTGCGGGCAGATTGACTCAATTAAGCTCTTCTGTGTCATTCCCAACCCATTCATCATGTCCC
This sequence comes from Platysternon megacephalum, assembly GCA_003942145.1. NCBI lineage: Eukaryota > Metazoa > Chordata > Testudines > Platysternidae > Platysternon > Platysternon megacephalum. The sequence continues at coordinate 10,621,115 of QXTE01000018.1, read as the reverse complement.
CAGATAGGCACTTCCAGTGAAAGCGCTGGTCCCTTTGGGGTACTTGCTTTTTAAAATGGCAACAGACTTGCCCTTCCCTCCTGCCTGCCAGAAGAAATGCCAGCAAAGATGGGTTTCTAATCGCCGGGCTGCGTGTTAGTGACTTGATCTGTGATGTACCCTTCAATTGCCGATGACCTAGCTCCTGAGTGAAACCAATGGCTAACTTCAAAAGTCTTCCACACCGAATAAAACTTGAGAATCGATCCGTCTCAGAACAGAAATCCATTTACCATGCTCCCAGGGTATCCCCCCCCCCCGCAACACTGTTGCCACCGAGTGTAAAATACGTAGGTAATGTCACATAAATGGGTTTGATTTCTTCTCTCCTGAGTGCTAAGAACTGATTTAAAGAGTTGCACAAAGGAAGCCATTTCAGGTGCACGGCAGTGGGAGGTTTTACTGGGCCTACCAAACCCAGGAGCTGCGCTGTGTGTTCTCGAGTGCCATCTGTTACCGACCATTGAGAACACGCAGCTCCCATTGACTTGCACTCGAGAGAAGCAGGCCCATAACGTGTAGAAGGGCCAGAGATGGGTCTGCTCCCCTCCAGCCCATTTTCTTCTCCTAGATCCCGCCTGAGGTTCTGATGCTGACGTCCCAGATCCTTTTCAGGCTGACGGCGGCGTCGCAAGCACTGGGTTACGAGCCGTATTGTGTCAGTCCGTGGAAAGTCCCATGGGAGGAGGGGAACGGATCCAAACTCAGTTGCAGTCTCCCCGTGTGGGGGAAGGTTTGTGGCTGGGCAGAGAGCATGCTGCCTCCGATCCATGAGGGTCGACTGGGAAATCAAGCTCTGAACTTGTGGGCCCCGGGGCACGCGTGCAGAGGGATTGCTCCTCTGGCCTACCCTCGAGACTTGCTGCACTTTTCCTTTGTGTGCCGCTGCTGAAGAGAAAGAACCCAACATTTATTGCTTTAAAAAAAAAAAAAAAAAACCTCATGATTTTTAAGCGGCCCGTGATATTTTTGGGGCCTGATTTTTTTGAAGGAAGTGCAGAGCAGGAATTGATACTGCTCAGTGCTTTTCAAACAGATCTTTCACCAGGTGTACGGCTCCTGGCTTCTGCCCTCTCTTTGGCCTTGAAAGCCCCCTGGATAAGGGCTTCTGCAGGCCCCTAGGACTGTGGGGAAACCTTCCACTTCTCTGCAGAGCTGAGTCGCAGCAGGGCTGTGAAGTGGAAAACCTCTGATTCGGACACAGATCCTGTCGATGGCAACAGGGAATTGCCGGCAGAAGCAATTTCAGGTTGTTAAGTAGACCCGCTTTCAAGTTTGCCCTGTTATTTACGTCTCCCTGCCTCTTAAGCTCACTGAGGTGATCAAATAATTCAGCTCAGCCACCTGGCTTGTGCTGGGGTTCACGTGCACCGTGTCTAGACAGGACGTCTCCAGAAGCACCTATCCAGTCAGATGAAGATGCTTATTAATGGGGCGCGTTATGATTGTCAGAGCAAAATGAAACCACTTCTTCTTCGAAGCACCGGTTAATGGCTAAATACAAATCCCCACTGCAAAGCAAGAAGCCAGATGCCAAAGCTGGGCATTGTGGAGTACAACGATGACAAAGTGGAGATCACATCAGCGGATGAAATGAGCTGCGTTCTCCATCAATTACCTCCTCCTGCGCATTGTCACGGAGCTTGTTTACCACTTTCCTCCAGTCGGCCATTAAGCGAGGGCAGTAATTGTAGAAATTATAGGATTGCTCTAAACAGTGACTTACAAGGGCTCCTCCTGACGGGGGAAGGCAATGGATATATCAGACGTGACTTCTGTAAAGTAACTCATTTGCTAAAAACATTATTAGGTCTTAACCCCAGGGCGTTGTTAGTGGGTTATGTAGCCCTGAGGAACGTCATCTGCATCGATGCCCACATCCCGAAGTGCCAAGGAAAGGCTATCTCTGGTCTATTGCAAATCAAACCATGGGATCGTAAAGAAAACTAATAAAAGCTATAGTAAGACAACAGCGTTGTTATTTGTAACAAGCAAAATGGACAGGTTCGCCCCCCTTTTGTGAGCAGGTTTCCTTTCCCATTACTTTCCAGGTGGATTTCTTATCAGTGAGGTGTGTGTGTGTGTAGACACACTCCTTTAACATATATGTGGTGGCCTTGCTCACACTAGGAAAATGTGTAAGTGACTTTCCGGCACCGAGAGATGCTGTAGATCAACCAGAAGTTATGGGCTTGATGCAGGACTCGCAGGTGGAATTCTGTGGCCACTGTTATACGGGTCAGACTAGTCATCTCATAGTCCCTTCTGGCATTAAAATCTGTGAATCTTATAGTGCGTTCTGAGCACACCAGCTATATCTACGCTGAAGCTTCCGCCTTTTGTTAGCACCGGTGCAGACAAATGCTCACAAGCAGGGTGTTCCTTAAGCCTTGCAATGGTAGAAGCTCTAGCAAAGACACAGCTCTGGTTCCCGTAAGGATTCTAACCATTGTACTTTCTAGACTGGCCCTGGGCTTGGTTAGATGACATGGTTAAAACACAGGCAGCTGCTCTCTGCTAGCATTCCCACCATTGCTAGTGTCAGTGGAGCCGTGCTAATGATAGCAACTATGGGAAGTGTTTTTTTGGGGGGGGAAACTACAGATAACAAGAACCTCCAGACCTGTAATACTAAAAGGGATATAAACTCGCATGCTTCAGGGCGTAAGACAACCTCTAACTAATGCAGATTAGGGAGAAACTTTCCCTACGGGAGCAGTTTTAGCCCGTAACTGCCTCTTGCAGAATTCATGTACCTTCCTGTGTAGCATCTGCTACTGCCCACTGGACTAGATAGACCATTGCTCTGATCTGGTTTTGTGTGTGTGTGTGTGTGTGTGTGTGTGTGTTCGTGTTCATGCCATCCCTCCAGGGGAGGTTAAAATCTTACTTCTGTGGGGTTTGAGGATTTACTAATGATGAAGCTGCTGGAGGTTGATGGATTCCTTGTTTTCTTTTATGCTGGTTCCAATTTCTTTTGTTGTTGTTGAGGGCCCTGGGTTATGTCTCACTGCTCTGGTGCTGCTTTGTAGTGTAACTCTGTGATCTCTGCTAAACGTCCAGGACTTTCTTTAAAAAAAAAGAGAGAAACAAAACCAGTGTTATGATCTGTCCGGTGATAAATGTAATGAGTGAGTAATGTATTTTGATGCAATGCAGATTGCAGCCAGCGGCCTGAATTTTAGCAGGAATAGAATAATCCATTAGATGTAACTACATTTAGTCATGCATGTGAAATCCTTTTAACAAAAAGGGGTGTAATCACTGCAAAATAGGCAGGCAGGAGTCTATGATATAATAGATTCATATTAGTAATCAGTCATTGAAATAATGCTCCTTTATATGTGAATAATGGTACTGGAGAGATGGCATAATAAGCCCTTCTGTGTTTCAAAGACTTTGAGCTAAATCTTGCAGTCTCAAGTCAGTCGGAGCTGGCCTGAGTCGGGACTGATCAGACACTTCCAGACTATTGTCCTATTAACAATCAAAGTGTCTCCATCCAAAATCCAGCTACTTGCTCCTAAACAGGAACTGGCTTCCGTACCCTTCTCTGGCCCTGTGGTGGCGTGAGATGGATCCTGCTGAGGTCGACAGGCTCAGTGTTTGACACATTCCCAGTTTAAAACGTCTCCCTGATAGGTTCCCTGTCCTGCCACCACCATGACCAGCTTCTCCAAAATAGAGGCTAGAAGCAAGTGACAGACCTCTTCATCAAACAGCTCTCAGCAGAGCCCCGGTCCCTAGGCACTGACGGGCCCAGATCTAAATCTCCAAAAAAATCGTTTTTTGTTCTCTGTCTGGAATTGCCTCAGAGACTGTCTCAATCTTTACACCTCCCCCTCTGCTCGTCTAGCAGTGGCTTTCTCTCTCTTGTGAGGCTTCGGCAGTGCTGTGCTTGTACTGAGAATCCTTGGAGCAAGGACTTCTGTACTCACCGAGAAGTATCTAACTGTAATCATTAATCAGTGTCTTGTAATCAACAGGGCACCGACCTTAAAGCTTCACTGACAAAGATGGGCCCTCTGTGCAGCGAGGGGAAAGTTGGCGTTTCTTCTCTATAAAGCAGTGGCTTCCAAACTTTAACAACCTGTGAACCCCTTTCACTAAAATGTCAAGTCTCGTGAACCCCCTCCTAAAAATGAATGTTTCCAGGGATTTTCTCCTTTACCTGAGTATAAATTATAAAAGCAGTGATCTTGGAAATATAAAATTTGTTTTTATGACATGCTTATTACACACTATTTCTTATTAATTATTTATCATTACAGTATTTTTATTACATTATGAAAATGGCAACACTCTTCCAAGAGCTCACTTTCGTAGCTTGTATCACTTTGAATAAGCCTGTTTTAAGACAAGGCTCCTATGTTTCATCAAGGAGTATCAGATGTGAAACAGCAGGAAGGTATTTAAGAAGCCAACTCCTCCTACACAAGCATTCAGGTCTTGAGCAGTCCAGGCAAACAAAACTTAAACTTGTTCTTCATAATCATTTTAAAAACAAGACTAGCTGTCTATTTAATTTTAAAAACAGCAACAAAATCCACCTCCCTTTCCATTTCTTATAAGGAGTCTTGAAGTTTAAATCTCCTCAGTGTGATAGATATGGTTGCTTTGATCTGCTTCGCTCTTGGAAGTCCAGGGGCTCCGGGCTGCTGGCCCCGTGCTGCCCGGGATCCTTAGGGACAGCTCTGTCCCCCATTAGGGAATTTTTTCCCGAGAACCTCCTGTAACATTTCGCGAACCCCCAGGGGCTCACGAACCCCAGTTTGGGAACCACTGCTATAAAGTTTGACTCAACACTGTGACTTCTAGAGCTTTTGTCCCCTCTGCCTGCGCAGGAGTGTTGACAGTGCTGCTGGGTTGACAAAAGACCCACGATCTCTTCTGATTGGAGCGTCTTAAAGGAGCGATGACGGTTTCATTGCTTTTTTGTTTTTATACAATATGCTCTTCGCGGGGAGTCCAGCCTGGTTAATTCTTTAACTTTAAAGCTTCTTTTAATTAATGTGATGCTACTAATTAATGAAGTACAGTGGAACGGGAGGAACTATGCCGGGGACCACGCACTGAATTCAGTTAACAAAAAAATATAGAGCCACTCAAAAGAGAAGATGACTCAGAGGGAAGACCCGGTCGTAAAGATCCCCGCCAACTAAATAGCTGTGATGCAGTAGACACGCTGTGCGGTACATCACAGCCTCGCATAGGACAGGCTTTTGTCGCCGCAGTACATTTTCACTTGCACCACTTTGCAGTGCACTCAATCTTCCTGCTGCTCCAAGCTGCTGCTGGACAGAATTTGGGAGTGCAGGCAAGTCCGCCATAACCTCTTGGCAGCAATTGGAGCTTGTTTCATTTTGGGCAAATGCCACTGAGGGCAGTGCTGATTACACAAAGGGCAACTGGCCTAGCCTACAGTTCTAAGGTCCTGACATCCGCACACTGGGAGTAGCCCCGTTGACGTCACAGTATGTAAAGTGAAGCCCCTGTGCATGTCTCTGCAGGATTTGGGCCCAGCTGTTTAACCCTGTTTAATGCCAGGAGTCAGGAGAGCAGGGGCTGGTGGAAGGGGAGCGGTCTTGGGTTTGGTTCAGTGATTGTTGCTCAAAACAGTCCTTGGATATGAGTGCAAGCCCAATACGCTCAACTGAAACACTTAAAGGGGCTCTGCCAAATGGATTAGTAGTAGTGATTATGTTGTAGGTGTTGTTGTTCATGATTTATATTGCAGAATCTAGAGGCTACATTGTACCAGCTACAGTACAGCAGGGAGAGAGCCTCTGCCCCAAAGAGCTTACAATTTCAGTGTAGGACTATAGTGAGCATGTGGATAAAACACAGGGAGAGCAAAAGGAAACTAGGAGACTATTCTGTTTTTATATCTGCATTATAACATCATTTTCAAGGTTTTATAGAATGGAAATCCTTGACTATACCAGCATTGTCAGAGCCCCTTTGTAATTCTTTGCCCTTGAGACTGTCAAAGCACTTGACAAACATTATTGAACTAAGAATCTTAGCATCCCAATGAGGTACGTAATGATCATCTCAGCTTTGCCGGGAGGTAAATGGAGACACCGAGGGTCTGTCTACACTGCAGCTGGCAGCATGCTTCCCAGCCCGGATTGATGGGCAGCAGTGTAGACATTGTAGATCGGGCTAGCTACTGACCCCCTGGGTCAGTACTCACATGAGTGCTCACATACGCAGTGTGTCTGAGTCTCTGGCAGAGCTGGGAATTCAAACCCAGACCTCTTGACTCCAAGTGCTGGATTTTAGCTGCAAAACCGTCCTTCGCAGTTATTTGCAAAGATTGTCAGAAGCGACTATTGATTTTAGCGGCCTCCATTTTGGGGGGCCCAACCTGAGACCCCTTAAAAGGGGCCTGGTTTTTCAGAAAGCAGAGCACCCCCCTCGGAAAACAAAGCCCTTTTAAGGGGTGCCAGACGGGGCACCCAAAGTCACTAGGAGTCACTTCGGGGAATCTTGGCTACACTTTATAGTTTGGATTGAGTCTGGAAGTCTTAGGGGGCCCCAATATACTCATGTAGCCTCTTTATTTTGACCTAAGGGTTAACTGCTAAAATGTTGTGTTTAGCAGTGAGACTGTTTTCCACATCAATTATGTAACTTAGCTTTGTGCAAAAAGGGAAAAAATTCTGCTGGGAAGATAATTATGTTTTGACAGAGAAGATCTAATTAGGAATCTATGACTGCATGTTTCTGAAGCTTGTGTTCTGGTTTTTTACCTCCAGGGACCCCAAATCCATAACAGTATCAGTGTCGCCAAGCTTCATGATTGCCAACCCCTGGCATTCAAAAATCATGAGTGTCATCCCTCCAAAAATCATGAATTTGGCTTAAAAATCACCAGATTTTGAAACAAATGAATTTTGATTTGTTTTCTGGGTTTTGAGCCTTTAGAGTTCACTTTTCAAACGTAAGAGAGGAATTTATTTTTAAAAAAATAATAGCTGAGATTCTCACTCAATCCTATGACTGCAGAAGCTGAGGCTTTAAGAAAAAGATCCAAATATCATTGGCGGGGAAGGGGTAGCTCTGTGGTTTGAGCATTGGCCTGCTAAACCCAGGGTTGTGAGTTCAATCCTTGAGGGGGCCATTTAGGGAACTGTGGTAAAAATCTGTCTGGGGATTGGTCCTGCTTTGAGCAGGGGGTTGGACTAGATGACCTCCTGAGGTCCCTTCCAACCCTGATATTCTATGATTCTATAAAATCTCAGGACATGGCAACACAGTTTTCTTTAATTTGATCTATGTAACACAGCCAAGTGAAAAATGATGGTCTCTACCTAGATAGCCGCCGGGGTGTCCCTCAATCTAAAACACGGTAACTGAGAGTTTAAAAAATCATGTTTACCAAAAGGCACTGAAGATTTGAATTACTCTGTGTGTCATTTTCAAAGCCTCTGAGCATCCTCAACTCCCATCCATTTCAGCACCTCTGAAAATCACACCCTCTATGTACAGAGGCTGGGGTCTTTTAAAAAATAAATGTGCCCAAAAGCTTGTAAACGGCAACATAGTGCTAGGAATGAAAATTGAATAGAGGTCGGTTTCTCTTTGTCAGGCCCATAGAAACATGTCAACTTTTAGAATATAGCCAGAGACAGATGTAAATAACCATTGTCTAGCCAGACATCGGACTGCTTTAATCCTTTTGGCTCTCTGACCTTGGCATTTTTTAAGTCTCATTTAAAACAAAAAAATAAATCACCCAGTGGATTAGTTGTGAAAATGCACATAAACAAACCGAGATTCCCCTCTGTGACTGCTCCCGCTGTTCAAAGGTCAAAGCCAGGAAGAACATGAAGCTTTTTCAGAGATGGACAGTGCTTGTAAAATTGTTATAGAAGTTATAGTCTACTTTGTAAATAGATGTGTCCAAAGAGGAGGTCAGAGTCTATTGTAATTAGACAGAGGCATATATCAAATGATAAAGCTGAATAAATTAACAAGCTGTGGCATTCCACCCCAGAGGTGGCTGCACTTCAGAAATGAGAGGTTTTTCTGCTTTAGGGAAATAAAGGTAAGGGTGTGTGTGTGTATGTATATGTAAAACATACGTACACACCTTTTTTTCCTTAAAGCAGAAAAACCTTCACCCTTTACTGAAATGCAGCCACTTCTGGGGTGGTATGCAACAGCTTTTTAACAGCACCCACAGTTTCGGATGGGAAGTGAGTCATGTTCTCTCACACTATTTAGAGCATTTCACTCGTCATCCACCATCTTTTACTCTAGCCCTCGGTCCTCAGATTTCACTAGACTGATCATTTAAAGAAGCATCCATTGTTTTGGATTTACTCTTAATAGTCTTTAATTGAAACACACCTGTCATTGAAAGGCTATCAAGTTGACTTCAGAGGGCCAGGATTTCCCCCTCGAATTCTATTTGTGGCGCTGCCACAGACTTGTTCTGTAGCCTCGGGCAAGTCACGACACCGCTCTCTGCCTCGGTTTTCCCCATCTGTAAAATGGGGATAATGATACTTCCCTCTCCTGCGAGTGAGATGCTACAGAAAGGCAAAATAGAAGAATTGCTCAATGTGCATTTCTATTGTGTTTTCCTTTCAAACGAACCTTAGGTGTTGGAAACTTGCATGTAAAGATGCTTTCCCAAAGGGAATCTCCAGAAAAATTTCAGACAGATGGTAATATGCTCAAATCGAAAATGTAAATGACACTGCCTTTTCTTTTTATTTTTTTAAAGAAGAGTTAAATAACATGTAACTGGATGAATGCCACGGGGGTGGGGGGGATAACGAGGACAAGTAGTCGTAAGAGAGCGCTATTTGATAAAGAGTTTACAGTGTTCTGAATCGCCTGGAAGGGACATTGTGTGCCCATTGTTTTAAGCCAAGAATGATCCTTTCTGAAGGAGTGGAGATGGATCCTTTAGCATGTACTGAAGGTGACGTTGGTGGATGCTAAGTCAGACCTAAAATGCAGTGCTCCGAGTGATCCATGGGCAGTGCTGGGGGCTGTCCAGAGCAGAGAGGAACACAGTCCCTGGATTGAGCAGTTAAGGCAGGGATTCTCTAAGGAGCCCAATGGAGTCAGCTGCCCATTTCAGGGGGACCTTGGCCACTGACTCCCAGCCTTACGGCATAAGATGCTCCTCCTGCCCAGTGCCGAGCTCCTCCATCATCTCCCGTCACTCGGAGCCTTGTGGACTTGGGCAGTAACAGCCAGTCCGGGTGCTTTGGGCAGGCTGAGGCAGGATGATCTATTTTAAGGCATGGGCCTAGGACTCGGTGGATGTGGTCCGGTTCCTGGCTGTGCTGCACGGGCTTCCTGTGTGACCCCAGGCAAGTCACTTAGGGAAACTGAGGCATGGAGACACTATCTGTAAAACGAGGAGGATAATACTGCCGTGCCTTCACAGATGAGGGTCAGCATTTGCTGCTGGTGAAGCACTGTGCTGATCAGGCCCATGTGAGTACCTTGCAGGGCAGGCACAAAGTGACGAGTGGCCATATAGCATGGGCAGGTGGTTGCTTGAGGCATAGGCGCCAACTTCTCATGGCGCCGGTGGGTGCTCGCACCCCCCCGGCCCCGCCCTGACTCCACCCCTGTCCCGCCCCCATTCCAACCCCTTCCCCAAAGTCTCTGCCCCCTCCCTGCCACTATTGGACCCCTCCCCAAATCCCCCCCTGGCCCAGCCACCTCCCCTGAGCGTGCCGCGCTCCCCCCCTCCCTCCCAGGCTTGCCGCACGAAACCACTGTTTTGCGGTGGCAAGCGCTGGGAGCCAGGGGGAAAAAGCGGCCACATGTCGCGCTCAGGGGAGGAGGTGGAGGCGGAGGTGAGCTGGGGCGGGGAGCTGCCGGTGGGGGCCGAGCACCCACCAATTTTTCCCCGTGGGTGCTCCAGCCCCGGAGCACCCACGGAGTCAGCACCTATGGGTTGAGGCTCCCTACCTGCACAGGACGAACTCGGACAGAATGCTTCATGGGGGAGGTTGCTGCGGGGAGCAGTGTGCTAAGCATTGGTGCCTGTACCTCCATGGGGAAGATGTGCTATGGACCACCCTGCCTCCACGTCTACCTGTGGCTCCCAGGTTAAGGAAAGGGGACAGGGCAGGGCCCTCGCTCAGCCCAACTGGCTGCTCACTCCTACTTTGGGCTGAGTAGCACCCCTTCATGCACTGACCAAAGAGCCAGCACGCCATGCAGCTTGAGTCATGAACCAGGACCTCACTGTGCTAGGTGCTGTACAAACACCGAATCAGATAGATTCCCTCTTCCGGCAGCTGCAGCTAGGAATGGAGTCGACGCTTTGCCATGATGAATTCCCCTCCCTCCCCCCACTGAAGACTGATTTGGTTTCATGCAAGAGTTTGGCTCCTTTATTCCTTATTAAGCTTTTTTGAAGCGGTCAGTTATTTCATAATCATGCCTGATGAGTGCTTCGCCGCAGTCGTCTCTGGGCTCCGTTCGGTGGCACCGTGTGCTGGCAGGTTGGGTGTATAAATGAGATTATTTGCATCCCAGGCACTGTACTGCGCCTGCAGTGTTTATTATCATGCAGCAGACGTCAGAGGCACTTTTCAAATAAAAATAAGAAACCTAGTCAGCCGGGTAAAACCGAATCAATACCAGAATAACCAGCTCTTCCCAGGGTCTGTTAAACGCCCTGCAGCGAAATGGGCTTTTTCCCTTTTGCACTGCTTCGTTCCATTAAATATCCAGCCAGCGATCAGAAATGGACCCCAGAAGCCGAGGCTGGAACGAGCCTCGTCCTTCTGTAACGAGCTCTGCCACTGCCCCACGCCTCACGCACGCGTGTCATCAGCAGGAATCATCAACTGGAACTTCAGCACCAAAAAACCCCGGACTCTACCTCGGTAAGATATAAGAGATCCCCTTCAAAGTCCTAGGCTGTTGTCGTTGTTAGGGTCAGCCACTAGAGGGAGACATGATTCCTCAGTCACGGAGGATCCAGTGGTTAGGGAGCTAGCCTATGGTTTTGGAGACCTGGGGTCAAGCCCTTGCTGTGCCACAATCTTGCTCTGTGACCTTGGGCAAGTCACCACCTCTCTGTGCCTCAGTGCTCCATCTGTAAAATGGGGATAATACCACTGGCCTTCCTCACAGAGGTGTGGAGAAGATAACTCCATTAAAGACTGTGGGCATTCAGATACTACAGTTAGGGGGGGCCATATCTAATAGATGATCACAACTACTAAGCCAGTATCTTGTCAACTAACATTTTGGATAAATCTTAATTGCAGTGTTTTGGCAAGAATCGGTTTACTCCCAGAATCCCATATGATCCAACCTTGAAAGTGGGGTATGCTCCAAATCATGGCTTTCCCTGTCCACACCTAGGGTTTGCGCTGGTGTTAACTGGCCTTTGATAGTTGGGAGCGGGGCAAATTTCGACAAGGCCAAAGAGCCAGTCCCTGCAAACACCTACTACCCAGTGCAGTGCTTACAGGATTGGCAGCATGGGCTAAAGGCTCGGGCACTGAACTAGCATTTGGAAACCCTGGGTTATATTCCCAGCTCTGTTACTGACCTACTGTGTGGCCTTGATCAAGTCACTTGACTTGTCTGTGGCTCTGTTTTCCTTCCTATCCTTTGTCTTGTCTATTTAGCCTGTAAAATGACGTCCCCTAGCACATGTGTTTGTACAGCGCCTAGCGCAATGGGGCCCTGAAATGATATTCAGCCCAGGAAGCATGAGTATGTCTGGGCGGGGCAAGTGCGCTATCAGTGACAGCTGGTGAGCTCTGTTTTAGTTGTATGCACATCTCCTGAGTTCCATTGTGGTGCCTGAATTTGTTTGTGGGCCTTTGAGATCCAGTATTGCATTCAGAATAAATTTTGGAATATTGGCAAGTTGGGGGAGCACAACGCAGTCAGAGAGCAGGAGTTGGCAGTCTCATCTGGCTTGGCCCTGCGTAAAATGGCTATCATGATACTATACCTGCCTACCTCTCAGGGGCATAGTGAGGCTATGGAGAGGGCTATGGAGAATCTCGGGTGAAAAGCGCTTCTGAAAGCACAACGTGTTAGCGTCATTCAATGACCGCTGTCCACAGCGCGTCGCATCCTTTAACGCCACTGCGGTGCGGGGGGGTTGTTAGGTGACACGGCAGTTTCGTTGTACGCACTTTGGATGGAAGAAATGGGCAGACTTGATCCACGGCTGCGTCCCTCCAGTTTTATGCCGGCCTGACTGTCTGGATTTCAGTGGAGACAATGACTTCATTGGCCTCGCCTCAGGCTAGAACTGCAGCAACAGACAGATGAAGCAGGACCTGTGTGGTTTTTTTGTCAGTATCACAAAATAATTGCTTTAAAGTGGGCTACATTTCACCTAGAGGGGAACATACCATTGTGAACATCATGCAGCTTTCACAATGAAATCTAGGGAGACCGAGAGAATCGGCCCACAACGTCCTTTTCTTTCCCAGGCTGAGCTCAAAGCGCCCATGCATAATAACCTGTTGTTCTGACCGAGCTGGGGACCTGTTCTCTCTCTCTCGCTCGGTGATTATTCTAAGGCAAGCAGGATTTAAGTAACACCCAAAAGGACCGTAAAAACAATTCTTAGCATTTTGATCAGCAAGTTTGACAAGATATTAGACTACATCATTTTTTCCCTTCCTTCATTCTAGTTTTCTTTTTCGTGTTTTTTTTTTTTCCTGAACACCTGCGCCCTTACTGGCAGTTCCACTGGAAATTTGACCGTTGCTTCTTATCTGGTCAGCAAAACCTGACAGGGCCCTCCCTCCATGGCTAAGGGTGCTGAAAGCACTTCTGGAGTAGCTGTGCTTGTCTGCTGGGCCCATGCCGCAGTGTCCTGACAGCACTTGATCCATAGACTCGAACATGTTATCAGAACCAAAACATCCTGTTTACCGAAGCTCTGGGGTAATCGTGCGTGTTGACGTGAGGTGCCGTTTGCATTGGTCGTGTGTTGTAGGGATCAGTGTTTGCTTGTGACTGTTCCCTGAAAGGCCCCTGATCGAAAACCGTCAGCTAGGCCTGATGTTAGAGAATTACCTGCGTTTTTGGAGTAACTTTTTTCATGGATCAGCAAGAGAGATTTAAAACGAGGAAAAAATACTCCCAACTGTTACCATTTTATCGCATTTGCCTTTCAAACTGATTTACCATTTTATTTCCTCTCACCTCAAATGCGAGGTGGCATGATGTGCTGCCGAGTGATGTAGACTGGGCAATATACACCGTTCCCTTTACAGCTGTGTAAAGCAGGTGTGAATGTGATGGGTCTTGAAGTCAGGACTCTGGTTCTATTGCCAGTTCTGCCAGTTGCTCACTGTATCATAGAAGATTAGGGTTGGAAGAGACCTCAGGAGGTATCTAGTCCAACCCCCTGCTCAAAGCAGGACCAATCCCAACTAAATCAGCCCAGCCTCTAAGGATGGAGATTCCACCACCTCCCTAGGGAACCCATTCCAGTGCTTCACCACCCTCCTAGTGACATAGTTTCCTAATATCCAACCTAGACCTCCCCCACTGCAACTTGAGATCATTGCTCCTTGTTCTGTCACTGCCACCACTGAGAACAGCTGAGCTCCATCCTCTTTGGAACCCCCCTTCAGATAGTTGAAGGCTGCTATCAAATCCCCCCTCACTCTTCTCTTCTGCAGACTAAATAAGCCCAGTTCCATCAGCCCCTTCTCTTAAGCCATGTGCCCAAGCCCCCTAATCATTTTCGTTGCCCTCCGCTGAACTCTCTCCAATTTGTCCACATCCTTTCTGTAGTGGGGGGCCCAAAACTGGACGCAGTACTCCAGATGTGGCCTCACCAGTGCCGAACAGAGGGGAATAATCACTTCCCTTGATCTGCTGGCAATGCTCCTACTAATGCAGCCCAATATGCCATTAGCCTTCTTGGCAACAAGGGGGCACTGTTGACTCATATCCACCTTCTCGTCCACTGTAATCCCCAGGTCCTTTTCTGCAAAACTGCTGCTTAGCCAGTCGGTCCCCAGCCTGTAGCGGTGCATGCAGTAGCGGCGCCAGCATTTCCGGCGCCCTAGGCGGCGGAAGGTCCCGCCCCCGAAATGCCGCCCCCAACAGTGGCGGTGGAAGGTCCCGCCCCAAATTTCCACGTCCGGCCGGGGCGCCGGCACCCCTCAAATGTTTGTGCCCTAGGCGACTGCCTAGGTCGCCTAATGGGTTGCGCCAGCCCTGGGTGCATGGGATTCTTCCTTCCTAAGTGTAGGACTCTGCACTTGTCTTTGTTGAACCTCATCCGATTTCTTTTGGCCCAATCCTCCAATTTTTCTAGGTCACTCTGGACCCTATCCCTATCCTCCAGTGTATCTACCTCTCCCCCCATCTTAGTGTCATCCGCGAACTTGCTGAGGGTCCAATCCATCCCATCATCCAGATAATTAATAAAGATGTTTAACAAAACCAGCCCCAGGACTGACCCCTGGAGCACTCCGTTTGATACCGGCTGCCAACTAGACATTGAGCCGTTGATCACTACCCACTGAGCCCGACGATCTAGCCAGCTTTCTATCCACTTTATAGTCCATTCATCCAATCCAGACTTTTTTAACTTGCTGGCAAGAATCCTGTGTCCCCACGAGTCACACAAGTTCTCTGGGCCACAGTCAGTTTTTCCCTTCTGTGAAGTGGCGTAGTAATATCGGCCTGCTAGGCACTCGTGAGGCTAATGTGTGCAGAGCACTTTGAGCCCCTTGAATGAAAGGGGCTGGAGAAGGCTAAAGCTATAAGCTATTAAGTGAACATTTGGAGTGAAGTTTTAATAAACAGAACAATGGCAAAGAGAGGAGTTTATTATGTAGCTCATAGACTCCTTGTCCCATGTCCTGTGTTACTATAATAGGGAATTCTGCTAGAAACAGGGTATCTTTCAAAATCATATTTTTTTAAGCGTGTCCTATCTTATCCTTTCCCATCTGTTTCTTCTTATCCATCCCTGGTAGACGATGTGCTCTAGTGAACAGGGCACTAGACTGGGAATCAGGAGACCTGCGGTCTATTTCCTGGTTGCCCACCATCCCGTTCTGTAACCTTGGCCAGGTCACCTTACCTCTCTGTCTCAGCTTTCCCCTCCCACTGTTTGGCTTACTTATTTAGACTGTAAGCTCTTCGAGCCAGGGGCTGTCTCTCACTATGGGTTTTTAAGGGGCCTAGCACAATGGGGCCGTGGTTTCAGCTGGGGCTTCTTGGAGCGTCTGTAATACACACAATAAATAATCATGTTCTCAGAGCACCCATCACCAGAGTATTTCCCTCTGTGCGTTATGGACCGATTGCCAGACTGATGCTTAACAAACACATAAAAGTAATAGCAGCTTTACAGATCTTTCCTAAATGAAACCAAAGTGAAACATTGAAAAGCATTTGCCTTTCCAACTGATTTACCACCGGCATGGTGATTTCTCAGCGGACCGGTCAGATTAAAAGCTGCAGAGGAAGTACGATGACTTTAGCTCTCTAAGGGCTTGTCTGCACTTGAAACGCGCTTCAATGTAGACGCTACCTACGCCGATGGGAGGGGTTCTGCCGTTGGCGTAGGGCAGTGGTTCCCAAACTTGTTCTGCCGCTTTTTAAGGGAAGGCCTCTGGCGGGCCGGGCCAGTTTGTTTACCTGCCGCGTCCGCAGGTTCGGCCGATCGCGGCTTCCACTGGCTGCGGTTCGCCGCTCCAGGCCAATGGGAGCTGCTGGAAGCGGCGGCCAGTATGTCCCTCGGCCCGCGCCACTTCCAGCAGCTCCCATTGGCCTGGAGCAGCGAACCGCGGCCAGTGGGACCCGCGATCAGCCGAACCTGAGGACACAGCAGGTAAACAACCCTGCCTGGCCCGCCAGGGGCTTTCCCTGCACAAGCAGCAGAACAAGTTTGGGAGCCCCTGGCGTAGGGAATCCACCTCCCTGAGAGGCAGTAGCTAGGTCGGCTTAATTACCTTGCTCGGGGTGTGGATTTTTCACGCCCCTGAGCGATGAAGCTGAGTCAACCTAACTTTTTCAGTGTAGACCTGGCCTTATTAAGATGTGCTGAAGAGGCCCTGGTATGAGGATATTGATGATGGGAGCCCCGAGGATGATCTTGCAATGAAATCCCAGCCCTCAGATGGCCCAAGTCTTATGCTGAAACAATACCTCAGCCCTTCCTAAGGAAACTGAAAGTAATGAAATGGTCCATCAGCCACCGAGTGCCACGCACGAGCAGAGCTAATGGCTGCATGCAACAAAAGCTAAGAGATGCAGAGTGATAAAGTCTGGACTGTATTAGACTAAATCCGATTTGGTATTGGGTTTAGTTCTAGGTGGTAATTGTGGGGAAGGGATTTAACTGGATTGATTGCAATCTCTCTTCCCTCTCCCTTATACTCTCTGCAGCAATCTATTCGCGCCTCGGAAGCATGCCTCTAGATGACACTATAAACTTCTCAATTCCGTAGGTTTATGTGTTTAGCCCTAAAAATTATTTGCAATCAAAAACCTGCCATTCAAAAGCCTTACTCGCAGAAGGGAGCGACTGGAAAATCATTTTGAAGGAAGAAATAAATATTGGGGCCCCCTGGAGTTATTGTAACAATATGAAACACACTGGAAATTTCT
The DNA here is from genome assembly GCA_003942145.1 of Platysternon megacephalum. Taxonomy (NCBI): domain Eukaryota; kingdom Metazoa; phylum Chordata; order Testudines; family Platysternidae; genus Platysternon; species Platysternon megacephalum. Next base: position 10,604,477 of record QXTE01000018.1, on the reverse strand, counting down.
TTTTAAGGTTTTCTTGTTTGTTTGTTAAAGCCTGTGGCTGGAATGTTCAAAGACACCTAGGTGATTTGGACACCCTTTCCCCATTCATTTTAATCAGAACTGGGCATCCACATCTCTTAGACACCTTTGAAAATCTCAGCCTTTGCTTTTAAACACACCATTTTGCAAGAATGTGTTCCATAATTTGTCTGTAATGAAGAATAACTATTCATATACATGAGATAGGAGGTCTGACGCTGCAGGTCTTACTCTTACCAGTAGTCTCATTGGAGTCCCCTTCACAGGAAGGCTGGTCATGTGGTTAAGGCACTGGACTGGGACTTAGGAGCTCTAGATTCAGTTCTTGGCTGTGCTACAGATTCATTGTGTGACCTTGGGCAAGTCACTTAATCTTTCTGTGCGTCAATTCCCCTTTGCTAAAATGGGAATAATAATAATAATGTTTGTGTGTGTCTGGTATGTATAGACCAGGGGTGGCCAAACTGTGGCTCTTTTACCATTAAAGTGCGGCTCGCAGAGCCCCCCACAGTCCCCCATTCTCCACCTACCAGACTGGGGGTGGGGGAGCTCAGGACCGCTGCCTTGCAGCTGGGTGGTGCGGGAGGGGCTTCTGCCCAGCGGGGAGAGGGGGTCTTAGGCCTTCAGTCCCAACCCCCGGCTGGCGTGCCCCGGCTCTCGAACGTCTGAAGATTGTTGTATGTGGCTCGGAGGGCCAGTAAACTAGGCCACCCCGGTATAGACAGTAAGCTAGTCAAGACAGAGACTGTGTGTGTTATTGGTTGTGTCTGTAGTGTTTGTTTTGCAGTAGCAGCGTACAAACACAGAACAACAGGAGGGTCTCTGCCCTAAAGAGCTTACAAACTAAGTGCCCAGCACAATGGGGCCCTGATCTCAGGTGGGCCTCGAGGTGCTACTGTAATACTAATAAATAGTATTAAACTCTTGAAAGTATGAATGTAGATAAAGTCAAAGGACTGTAAGCTAACCGTGCCCCTTTCGCTGGAGTTCGGCCTGTGGTGCTGGTAGGTTGGCTTCATCCCTCTCTATTATCTCAGAGTGTTTTGCTCTCTGCAAAACGGTGCCACCTGCAATTATTTCGTGAACCAGCCACTCTGTGTGCTGATGCCTGGTGTAAATGGTCCAAGGGACGCACGCGTTCAAAACGATCAGGGGGGTCCCTTTCCGTTTGCAAACGGTTCCTTGTGCTACCACACGGAGGAGCCGTCTCGTCTCGGTCCTGCTGCTCGTTGTAGGTTTGGGTCTGAGGGACGTGTGTCGGCGATCAGAGCGAGGCCTGTTGGAAAAGTGTTGGGTTCCTTTCAGATTTTCATCGAGGTTGGTGCGTTACACAGACATCTAGCGTCCCGCCCCACCCAATCTCCCTGCTCCCTGAAACGTAGCAGCTTTTCTTTACAACAGGGCAAATCCACCGTCTCCTTCCAACTCGCGGGCTCCAGCTGGTATGGAGGGCACAGCAGAACAGGCCCACTTCGGCTCTGCTGGGAGCCTGCCCAGAGGGCGGGGACCCGATGCGTGTAATGGAACATACTTCTCCAGGGGCTCCCTCTGCTCCAGCATGCAGAGGATTTTGGGGCTGGACCAGTGCATGCTCCTAGCAAATAGGTTCCGTCCCTGACCTCAGCCGCTCTATCTTCCCAGCATGTGCTGCCCGGCTCTGCCAGTGTGCTGAAGACAGGCCGGTGTGTAGTTTGCTTGTCTCTTATCTTCCCTCGCTTTTATTCTTTTTTTTATTTTCACACTTCAGCCTTACAAATCCTGTTCCCTATGCACGGTTTCCATGAAAACAAGATATTTAGCTGCAGCTAAAGCAAAATCCATCTGCTAAATGAATTCCATTAAAAACCTCTCTGAGGTCCCTCATCTTGCACCCCTCTGCCTCGGTCTCCAGAGCTCTCTTAGCATACAGCCCATTAAACCGCAGCGAGATTTCACTAAAGGGGAAAGGGGAGAAAAATGAAGCCACTTGTCTAGTGCAGAAAGGTCTGGCTGGGTTTATGTAATAAAAAGGTGACATTTTTCGAAGCTTACTGAGGAGGCGATTATTTGGACTGCAAATCAATAACCATATCCTCAGCCGGTTCAATACTGCAGGGGATCTGCCTCCGAATTGACTGGAGATAATGAATTTTAGGACAGCTGCTGTCAGCTGAGTGACGTGAGCGAAGTAACGGAGCCGAGCTCCTCCCATTTGCTTCGGAGGCCCTGTCACTGGCTGAGCTTGTGGCTTCGTTAACGGTGTTGGCCCGTCGCAGGTAGGACGTCGCTCATCCAGTCAGCATTGGGGAAGGCCGCCCCGCTTTGGGGTCGGCTTCACCTGTGCATTATTGGCTTTGGAATTGTTTGTTGCCATGGTGGCTCCGAGAGGCCCCAGTCTGGATTGGGTCCCCGTTGTCCTAGGCCAGGGGTAGGCAACCTATGGCACGCGTGCCGATTTTCAGTGGCACTCACACTGCCCGGGTCCTGGCCACCGGTCCAGGGAGCTCTGCATTTTAATTTAATTTTAAATGAAGCTTCTTAAACATGTAAAAAACTTTATTTACTTTACACACAACAATAGTTTAGTTGTATATTATAGACTTATAGAAAGGGACCTTCTAAAAACGTTAAAATGTATGACTGGCACGCGAAACCTTACATCAGAGTGAATAAATGAAGCCTCGGCACAGCACTTCTGAAAGGTTGCCGACCCTTGTTCTAGGCGCTGTACATGCATATCATGGAAATATGGCCCCTGCTCCAAAGAACCAACCGACTCAGTAATGGGTATGTGCGTCCGCCAACATGCCTTTTCCATCCACTTCCTGTCCACCCGTTTCCTCCTCCGCACACCTGTTGGAACGCCGCTGGCTCCGGCTCTTCTGAGCCCCAGCATTGCAGACTCCAGTCCTTGCAGGTCCTGCCACCTTCAGAGAGATGCAGCCACATCCCTTCCCAGGGACTACTGCCAACTCCCAAAAGATGCTTGTTTCCCTGCAGGGCAAGGGAATAGTCTCTACGCTCAGTGACCGCCCAGACGAGGGGTGTCTGTGTTTTGATTTCTGGGTTGTTCACAAGAATCCCATTTATCTGACACCCCACCACCACAAAAGGGTAGGGGAATGCAGTGCTGTGTTCTATCCCATCTGTACCAGAGATACTTAAAGCCATCTAGGGATTTTTAACATGTATTTGTATAGATTTAAATCCAATTTATAAGGGAACATTGGTGCAGTAAACAAGTGGAAACTGGGAGTGGCCCGTACAGATGGTTCAAGCTAATTGGGATGTGGGAAGAGCTGAAAGAGGAAGTGTGAAAACCGTGTCCTTTCATTTATCCAATTAACATTTCTCCTCCTTTCTGACACCCCCAACAGAAGAATAGGAGGGTACATCACGTTCCAGGTAAATGAGCTTGTTCCATCTGTCCCCACCCCTAGCGTGCGTGCCAAGAACCTGCCGTAGAGAATCCAGTTCAGTTCAGATGCTGGCCGAGAGAGAACGCGAATTCCCTTGGAAGCGGAGGCTTCGTTGTAACAGAACACGGTGAGCGTAGGGGGCCGGATGGCGAGGCAGTGGAGTTCTTCTGCTGTGGTCCCAGTGGCCTTTTCACAAAGAAGGGGAGAGCGGCTGTTGGGAAGTGGAGCGTTTGCAAAGCGTCTGACGTTGAGCTTGTACTCTTGATTGTTGTTTAATTTGTATTGTGGTGGTGCCGAGAAGCCTCCGTTGTGGACCAGGAACCCGTTGTACTAGGCGCTGAGTCGGTCCCTGCCCCAAGGGGCTTACACAGTGTTTAATTAGTGCCAGGGCCTGGCCGTTCAGAGCCCCGGCACCTCTGGGCCTGGCCGTTCAGAGCCCCGGCCCCCGTGGGCCCGGCCGTTCAGAGCCCCGGCCCCCCTGGGCCCGGCCGTTCAGAGCCCCGGCCCCCCTGGGCCCGGCCGTTCAGAGCCCCGGCCCCCCTGGGCCCGGCCGTTCAGAGCCCCGGCCCCCGTGGGCCTGGCCGTTCAGAGCCCCGGCCCCCGTGGGCCTGGCCGTTCAGAGCCCCGGCCCCCGTGGGCCCGGCCGTTCAGAGCCCCGGCCCCCCTGGGCCCGGCCGTTCAGAGCCCCGGCCCCCGTGGGCCCGGCCGTTCAGAGCCCCGGCCCCCCTGGGCCCGGCCGTTCAGAGCCCCGGCCCCCGTGGGCCTGGCCGTTCAGAGCCCCGGCCCCCGTGGGCCTGGCCGTTCAGAGCCCCGGCCCCCGTGGGCCTGGCCGTTCAGAGCCCCGGCCCCCGTGGGCCCGGCCGTTCAGAGCCCCGGCCCCCCTGGGCCCGGCCGTTCAGAGCCCCGGCCCCCGTGGGCCCGGCCGTTCAGAGCCCCGGCCCCCGTGGGCCTGGCCGTTCAGAGCCCCGGCCCCCGTGGGCCTGGCCGTTCAGAGCCCCGGCCCCCGTGGGCCTGGCCGTTCAGAGCCCCGGCCCCCGTGGGCCTGGCCGTTCAGAGCCCCGGCCCCCGTGGGCCCGGCCGTTCAGAGCCCCGGCCCCCCTGGGCCCGGCCGTTCAGAGCCCCGGCCCCCGTGGGCCCGGCCGTTCAGAGCCCCGGCCCCCCTGGGCCCGGCCGTTCAGAGCCCCGGCCCCCCTGGGCCCGGCCGTTCAGAGCCCCGGCCCCCCTGGGCCCGGCCGTTCAGAGCCCCGGCCCCCGTGGGCCCGGCCGTTCAGAGCCCCGGCCCCCCTGGGCCCGGCCGTTCAGAGCCCCGGCCCCCCTGGGCCCGGCCGTTCAGAGCCCCGGCCCCCCTGGGCCCGGCCGTTCAGAGCCCCGGCCCCCGTGGGCCCGGCCGTTCAGAGCCCCGGCCCCCCTGGGCCCGGCCGTTCAGAGCCCCGGCCCCCCTGGGCCCGGCCGTTCAGAGCCCCGGCCCCCCTGGGCCCGGCCGTTCAGAGCCCCGGCCCCCGTGGGCCCGGCCGTTCAGAGCCCCGGCCCCCCTGGGCCCGGCCGTTCAGAGCCCCGGCCCCCCTGGGCCCGGCCGTTCAGAGCCCCGGCCCCCCTGGGCCCGGCCGTTCAGAGCCCCGGCCCCCGTGGGCCCGGCAGTTCAGAGCCCCGGCCCCCGTGGGCCCGGCCGTTCAGAGCCCCGGCCCCCGTGGGCTTGCTGCATCAGTTATGAAAGTAAAAAAATTGCTTGAGTCTCTGGCACCTCTTTCATTACAAATTAAGCTCTGGGTTAACAGTCTAAGTATAACCCTAGAGACAACAGAGGGGGTAGAACAAGGAACCGGCCAACTTGATGGGCAGTGGTCTCTGCAAACCACCTGCCTTACTGTTGGCAAGCGTTTGCCGGCATCGCGGCAAAGGAGAGCTCCGAGGAGAGAGCTGAAGGTGGAGGAGGAGGTAGCTTTGTCGACGTGTATGGGGAGCGCCTCCCAAGGGCGTGGGGCAGCCCGGGAGACCGCACAAAGGTTTTTCTTTGAGAATGCAGGAAGCGGAAAGTGGAGACCAGCCCCACAGGCAGATCAGACGCAAGTGCTGAAGCTCATTGTCAGATGAGAGACGATAGGTAGGGTGGAGATAGACTGGCAAGGGCCTGGAACGTTTTTGGGTCAATTGAATCTGATGTGGGCGTCTGATTTTTGTTATGGGTTTAAAAAAAAAAAAAGCGAGAGAGAGAGAAATCCTGGGCACTGCGAATGTTGAGCACCACTTTTCCGGCTTCTGTCTGTCTTAGGCGTGTATGTGACCTCCATAACCGTAGTGTCTGGGGCCTCACAAGACCCCTGTGAAGTAGGGCAGTGCTGTTAGCCCCATTGTACAGATGGGGAACTGAGTGCAGAAGAGACCAAGTGACTTGCCCAAGGTCATGCGGGAGGTCAGTGGCGGAGGAGTGGACCCCAGGCCTCCCACAGCCTAGACTAGCACAGTAAACACTGGACCATCCTTCTCCTAGGTAAGGGAAATACTGTATGGAGCACACTTTGGAGAAAGCGGCATGTAATGCTTCAAGGGCTTGATCCAAAGCCTGCTGAAGTCAATAGAAAGACTTGAACTACCTTCAGTGGGCTGTGCGTCCGGCCCAGATTTACCACAGAGCCAGCCGTCCGTTTGTATAAATTGCCTTGAGTACAGAAATCTGACAAAACCCCCAGGCCAGTAAAACCAAAGGAAAGGCAGAAGCCGACTGCGACCCTGAAAACCCTCATGGCTGTGGGGACCTATCGCAATTCGACCTGAACCAGGCTCCAAAAAAATGAGACCTTAACTCAAGGCTCATTCAGCATCATAGGAGCTGGCCACGTGCCTCGGTTTCTCAGCAGCAGAGTGTGTGCCACAAAAAGCCTCCTATGAGATTTGAGGGAGGACAATTTCTGAGGCTCTGCCTTCACTAGAAACGCTGCAGCAGCACCGCTGCAGAGCTTCCGTGTATCCACCCACTGCAGTGACGGGAGGGGTTCTTCTCTCACTGTCATTAATCCAGGGGATTAGATCAGTTGAACTACGTCACTCAGGGGCGTGGATTTTTCTCACCCCTGAGCCATGTAGCTGGTTTGGCCTCTTTTTTTTAGCATTGACCTGGCTTTAGGCACGGGAGACCCACCTTGAGGGCAAGGTCTGGTTTGGGATTTTCATTTCAAACTCAGGGGCCAACTTTGTCAAAAGGTTTGCATACTTTTTGACCTGACTCTTGAATAAAACTGGGCTGGTCCTGACTGAAACCTAGAACTGGGGCCCATTCCAGAACTCAGCCATAATCATTCCTGAGGGTTGGGTTCAAAATCTCGCTCTGGCCTTATAACTTCTGTGGAGGCTCCACCTGTAGGAGAAACCCCCCAGAACTCCACAGTTCTGCAGGGTCTCAGCCAGCTCAGTTGGAGGCTCGGTTAAGTTTTACCCGGCTTCTGAAGCTTTATCAAAAAGAGAAATTTCAAGTGAAACTCTGGACATCTGGTCCCATATGACCTGAACCCAAACAGAGATTCACCCAAGCTCCCTATGAACCCAAACAGCCTGACTGGCTCTCGTCAGTACTTCTCACCACCTTTAGGTCTATATGGAGTTATATGGGGGAGTTATAGGAGGAGGGCTAGCTCAGTGGTTTGAGCATTGGCCTGCTAAACTCAGGGTTGTGAGTTCAATCCTTGAGGGGGCCAGTTAGGGATCTGGGGCAAAAATCTGTCTGGGGATTGGTCCTGCTTTGAGCAGGGGGCTGGACTAGATGACCTCCTGAGGTCCCTTCCAACCCTGATATTCTATTATAAGCACTCCTTGTTGTTCATTGTAACTGCTTGGCACGCTCCTGTTGATGGCCTTTCTAAGTGTCTAGCTTGCTGTGAAGTGCTGTAACAAACCGCTCTGGGTGAGTTGATCCCTTCCAATACGCCGAGCGGTAGAAGAGGTGCTTGATATGAGCTCTTTCTACAACACGTTACAACTCGACCTAATAAACTGTAGTGTGGCACTGTGAGGCGTTCTTAAATCGCTGCCATGTCCGACTTCAGAAATGGCTGCCTTTCAGAGAAGCATGAAGTAATCCCTGGCTGCAGTTCTGTTAGAAAAGTGTTGGTAATTCTTCCAGTCTGACCTCCTTTATATCCCCGGCCAGAGAATTTATCCCGTTAACTCCTGTATATCACCCAATAACTTGTTTGACTAAAGCATATCTTCAGGGAGGCATCCAGTCTTGATTTGAAGACTTAGTGTTTGAGAATTCACCGCTTCCCTTGGTAGTTTATTCCAGTTTTTGATCATATTTACTATATTTAAAAAAAAATATTGAGGTTTATTTCAGATTTGAATTTGCCTGGAGGCAGCTTCCAGCCATTGGTTCTCATTATGCCTTTCTCTGGTAGACTAGTGTCTGAAAATACCAGGTATTTTTGCCCCATGAAGGTACTTTCACATCCTACCCCAGTGACAGTCGCTTCTCGATCTTCTTTGGCAAGAGCCTAATACAGCCGTTCACCACCCAAGAAACAGCAGGTTTTTGCATGCGCTTTAAACGTTTCCCATTTGGCCAAGTTTGGTTCTGAGTGGCTGATCGGTGTGGTTTTCCAGTGTGTGTGGGGGGACAATGGGAATCTGATGACATGCGATGAGATTATTACTGTCTCTGCTCAGGGCTACCAATGGGGTGAGGGTAAAAAGGGAAGCTTGCCCCGGGCCCCCAAACCGTGTGGTGGTGTGAGCTGGCACACGGGGGTCGCAACACCACTTGCTGAAATTTGACCTCTTGGCCCCTCTGTCATGATGGAGGGCTTGCGGGGCCAAACCGAAGTCGTGCTGCGCATCAGGTCACAACGCCTGGAGCGAGGAGCTGGGCCCAGCCCCTGCAGGGTGAATAAGGGAGGGCTCCGTCTTCAAACCCCTTTCCCCCTCGTCGTTAATATTTGTGGAAGAGTAGGGGAGTCCAGATTTTGCCCCAGGCCCCCCCAAAACCTCTGAGTGGTCCGGTGTCTGGACACACACAAAAGGCCGCTTCACGTAGCCAAGCTGAGCTGATTGAGTAACGTGCCGTGAAGCTGCGTGTGGCCTGGTGGGCGGGGGGGTTGGATTCTAATGGGTACACGGAGCTTTAGGCCTCTGACTTCTGATGCGCTGGGCTACGAAATGCCTGCATAGATTAAGAGACAGCCCCTGCCATGAATACCTTATCCCCTAAACAGATAAGCCAAAGAGCTTCGTCTTATCCCTATTGTACAGAGAGACAACTGAGGCACAGAGAAATTAAATGATACGGTCGCACAGTAGGTGGATCCAGGGATCGAAACCAGCTCTCCTGATCCCCAGACCAGTGCCTTAACCACGAGGCCGTCCTTCCGTCCACCGAAATAAGACAAGTGCCTCCGAATGCTGAGAGTACAGTGGTTCAATCAAATGCCTTTCCTGCCATTTCCCTTCGCACGTATGTTATGCATGTGTTCTAGTCAATTAAGTAGCGTTTCCATGACTAGTGGGGATGAGAAATGTCACAGTGACATAATTAAATATTGGGGCTTTCGGGACAGGCGGGGTGGAGATTATCCTTGGTAGCAGCTACAGCGACTATTAATAATTAAAGCCGTCTCGGCTGTGGTTTTTACTAAATTTGTTTCATTAATATTTTATTGTCTTATTAAAAAGAAAAATACGGTTCCTAAGCAACAGCGATGCTTCTCTTCCCGGCTCTGTTCTACCCCGACCAATTATTTCTGCTTTATTTGAAACATCTCACGTGGTTTTTTCAGTGACGTGCCGGCGGGGCCCCTCTCCCCCTCCCTCCGAGCTGCTTTTGAGCTGGGATCCTTACAGGGGACAGGCTCTGCAGTCGTGCCGGAACGAGCAGCGCTGTGCTCCCCCGCTCTGGGAGCACGCTCTGTTCTTCTCGTGCGGCTCCGCTTGGACTCGTGAATCCCCATGAGCATCCGTGCAGCGCTCGCCCCCGCTGCACAGCGCGGAGACAGCCCCTCTCACGGGGATGATGCAGTCAGCCCGAGGCTCCTACTTAAGCCAGAGCACAGGAAAACAATAGCTGCCCGTCCCATCTGGAGGCGGTTCCTGCCTCACGGTATGAGCTAACTGCTGAGGGGTCAGGCAGGGATGTCCTGTTCCTCCGCTCTGCTTCGGTACGCTGTATGGCTGGGGAGCACAGGGCTTGCTGTCTTAGGAATCGTTAGCCGTTGGGCAGGATCCCAGCGCCGGATGCGGGATATCAGGCTTGCTGGACCAGTGGGCTCCTTTGGGGCAGCTGAGCCCATGGCCCAAGATGTGCAGAATGGGAACCCTGCAGTTGTTGAGAGAGCATAAGTGCAGCTGCTTCTTCGAGGGCTTGCTCATGTCCAATCCATAGTCGGTGTGTGTGCTCGCCACGTGCACCGGTGCTGGAAGTTTTTCCCTTAGCGGTATCCATAGGGGACTGGCTCTGGCACTCCCTGGAGTGGCGCCCGCATGCCCCGATCCCCAGGCTTTAAACCATGCGATCGTTGTAAGCAGCCCATGCCCATCAGCGACCCGCACGTTAGCCGTTTACGGTGTCGAGGAGAAGGACGCATAAGCGACAAGGGTCGCATCTGTAAGTGGTTCAAACCCAGAATGAAAAAGGAGAGCGACGTCCGCCTCAAGGCACTCCCGATGGAGTTGGCGCTGACCCCGGCACCGGAGCAGGGGTGCGACTCGGCCCCGAGCACCGCAGCATGGGCACGGAGCGCCCCGCCGGTGCTGTCCACGAGCCGGCACCGATCCCCGGCCCTGGCCAAGAAGACCAAGATGTCCGTGAGGGGAAGATCTCCCACTTCCCATAAGGGAAAGGAGAGGGCTGGAGGAGAGCCAAGACCCGTGCTGGGCGGCTCGACTTCTCCGTCAGGGAGTCGATGGAGCCCCTCCCGTACCATGCCTGCTGCACTGGACAGTGTGGAGGGCCTCAGTCAACTTGAAGTCCCGTCGACCCCCAAGGCCCTGCAGGCAGTGCAGGAGACCCGTGGGGCTGTCACTAGTCATTGCCGAGTAGCTTGCGGTGAGCTTCCCTGCAGGCCTCGGAGGCGCTAAACGAATCACTTGCAGAGGCTCCCGGCCTCGGGTTGATTTGATCCCTACCAAATCGTGGTAATCGGTGATCAGAGACCAGCTGCCGCTCGGTCTGGGGCTACACGCGGCATCTGTGTGCGTTCCCTCCTTTCTCCATCGCTGCGGCCAGCACCTGCCTGCCGGTGACGGAGGCCCGTAATCTCAGCCTCCTCTGTGACTCAGTCCTCTCTCTGGGTCCTCGCATCCAGGCAGTGACTAAATCTGCTTCCGCCACACCTCTGAGAATAGCACGGGGACCCCTGGCCCTGCGGCAGTACAAATAACAAACACAGCTGCCTGCACATGGGTGGGTGAGCCGGAGGGGGAGGTGCAAGGAGCCACCCCACAGAGGCTGGCCACACCTTCCGTCCCCGAGCCGCCCCCTCCAAGGAGATGGGTGGGGAACCTACCACGCTTACCAGCTGAGCTTACTCGTCCACAGGGAGTGGCTAGAGCACCAGAGTCAAGAGACCTGGGTTCTGTTGCTGGCTCTACCCCTGGCCTGCTCTGAGCCCTTGGGCAAGTCACTTTCCCGCCCCCTGCCTCAGTTTCCCCTCCTGCCCTGTGTCTGTCCTGTCTGTGGCGACTGTGAGCGCTTGGGGTCGGGGGCTGCCTTTGGCTGTGTGCTTGTACAACGCTGGCACAGTGGCCGCTAGGTTCTACTGTAATGCAACCATAATAATGCCACAGTAATGTTCCCAGGGCAGCCCCGTGGCGAGGCTGTGCCTGAAAAGCCCCGACGGAGCCCTAACGGTCCAGGAAAGTAGGGAAATTATCAGCAGCCTGGTACCTGGGATGGGTTGTGGGGCTAAGAGGAACACACTGAGCCCTTATCTACCCTACCAAAGGAGAAGCACCCCGGGAATAAGGTACTTGAATTTCCCACCCAGGCTGGAAAAGTAGAATTACTTTGCCCAATGCTCAATAGCTGAAACTTTCAAGCTACCCAGCCTGGCTTCTCTCTGAGGCTCCCCACGCCGACTCATGCCCCTCCACAGGGGCGGCTCTATGTATTTTGCCGCCCCAAGCATGGCAGTGAGGCAGCTTTCGGTGGCGTGCCTGCGGGAGGTCTGCCGGTCGCGCGCCTTCAGCGTACCCGCCGCCGAATTGCCACCGAAACCGCGGGACCAGCGGACCTCCCGCTGGCTTGCCGCCGAAGGCTGCCTGACTGCCGCCCTCACAGCGACCGGCAGGCCGCCCCCCTGTGGCTTGCCACCCCAGGCACGCGCTTGGTGCGCTGGTGCCTGGAGCCGCCCCTGCCCCTCCAGACGCATCCGGCAACGTGCTCCACCGCCCTTTGGTAGAGACTGTTCCTTCTTTTTAGTTCTCACTCCAGCTGTCGTAATGTCTCCACTGTCCACCTTGGTCTCCTGCGTCTCGTTGGTATTTCCTTCTATTTGCCCACATCCACTGCGCGCCTTCGAGTGGGGCGATGCATCAGAGCTGTAATGTCATGTGTGTGATGCAGATGGGTGATGGCGGCTTCCCCGTGGGCCGTGCTGTTCCTTGTTGCTTCCTGGTTCTAAAAGTCCTTGATGCAAACACTAGCTTTCAAATCGTCCTGTCTGTTCCACTGTCAGCTTTCTCAGATCTGCTCTGGGATAGAGTGCTGGCGAGGGATTCATTGCTGTACGGTCTGCTTTTCTCATTGCCGGAATGCATTCCGCCCCTTGCAAACGCCACTCTGTGGGTTTATTTCTCATCAGATTGGTCCTTAGGAGACTGTGAGAAGATTGCACAGTGGAAGGAGGCTAGGAAGTTCAAGTGGGGTCCACGCTTGCCTTCAGATGGGGATGGTCTTGTGGCTAAGGCATTGGGCTGGCACCCAGGAGATCTGGGCTGAGTTCCTGGCTCTTCTAGCCACTCAGGTACATACCCAGAGTCCCGGGTGGGGTCATGTAGTCCATGTTGCCCCAGCTGTGCTGCTATTGTTATTGCAGCTACCTAGATCCAGGCTAGCTCGGGGATGTCTACACAAGTAGCAGTCACACCTCTGACTGCAATGTAGACGTAGCCTGTGTGTACAGTGCCTGGGCACAATGGGGCTCTGGCCTTGCTTAGGGCTTCCAGATGCTACACATTTATGTAAATAACACTAACGAACAATGTTTCAAAATTAAAGGTACACGTGACTTGCCATTTTTGAGATCTGCAAACTTGTTTGTAGCTGTATTTACAGTTCCACTGGGGACCAGTAAGTGGGAACTAAATGTGTATTAGTAGAACTCCATGAATTACAGCGTTCGCTTTTTACAACCGGGAAGGGTAATTGGCAGTGACTTGAGAGGCTTATGAATACTTGACACTAATAATAACCCTGTCAATGTAAATGACAACTGAAGTAGCCTTCAAACACCAGCGATTTCTAACATGGGGAAATGTGCGACCAAACAAATAAATAAAATCAATGGATCGGTATTTTATCCATCTGGTTTCCAAGATAGTGCTGTTCACCCTATTAAACCAGCGGACTGTAAGGTCTTGAGTATCCCTGGTTAAGGAACTGATTGATGGAAAGCATGAATACTTTAATTAAAAATGAAAACACATGAAAGCCTTTTGTTGATGAAGGATAAGCATGAAATGCATTCTAGTCTCTCCCAAGGTCCAGTGCATTTGCAAGGAGCTATCGATAAAACGAGGTTGATTCAAACCGTCTATTTGTTTGGAGCAAGGCCTGTGTTTAGAATTTTCCTGCAGATGAGAGTTTATCTGGAGTGTCTATTGCAAGTGCATTGAGGAAGGTAGTCTTGTCCCGAGGGTTGCCTGCAGAGGCACTTGAGGTAGAGTACACACTCACCGTACAGCCTTGATTTTAAACAAGTATTCCCAGACTAGAATAGCTACGGAAATTGGTGTGGATTATTACTATTCCTATGATTTATTATTTATTTATAGCTGAGATCAGGGCCCCATTGTGCTAGGCACTGTACAGACCTATAGTAAGAAATACAATTGCTTCCAGTCTAAATAGACAAGACAAAGGGGAAAGGGAGTATTGTTATCCCCAATTTACAGATGGGGAACTGAGGTACAGAGAGAGACTCGGGTGAAAAAAGGTGTGTTCTTCACTTGAGTTAGCTACCACAGGGTAGCTACTGGTACTCTCAGAACTGGCCTTTAACTCGACTTGCCAACTGAGGGTGTCGCTACCGTCTAGCTGCTGCCAGCGTAGTTGTGTCAATCAGAGGTGTGATCCCGCTGGAGTCAGGCACCTCCGTGCCCAGTAGGATTTTCTGGATCTTCGGGTGCCTAAACATCTTTAAGAATCTGTCAGTTTCCCGTCTGCAAAATGGGGATCATTGTACCTTGTAGGGGTGTTGGGAGGATGGATCCATTAAAGACTGCGAGGTGCTCAGATGCTATGGGAGCCCGTAGAAGCCTGATAGAGGAGGGTGCAGGAAGGACTCCGCACCTGGCAAGGTTGGGGTCAGAGCGCAGGCAGGTATTGCGTTCTTCGCGCTTAGCTGCCAGGTTGTAATGCGGAGGTAATGTATGTCGGCGCGGATGGAACACAGTTTATTTGTGATGAAAATTTAATGTTGCAATGTTAGCAGCAGACCGTCGGTGGTAAATTACAATCAATAAACATGGGAGAACGTTGCTCAGAGGCTGGAAAGCAAACTCCGGAGAGGGGTGCGCGCTCTGCAGAGGCTTCAGGGACTGACTTTTTCAATGAGTAAGCGATCTTGTCCTCCTTTGCGTACAGCGTTGACTGGATGAGTCATTTGCAGCCTAGATTTAAACGCTAGTAGACATGAATGGCTTTCCCCCCCCCCACGATTGCTCAGCTGTTGTCCACCCTAGTCTCGGGGCTCTCTGCAGCAGCTGAAGTGTAACGTTCAGCTTTCTGGGGGGAATTGTGCAAGACTGAAATAAAACCAGTGTGAGCTTCAGGAGTCACTATTTGGCTGGTGAACTTCAGAGTCTGTTGCGATAAGAATCGCAAAACGAACATAACAACTTGGTAGCGTCACAGGTACGGAGCCAGCTGCAGGAAGGGGTTGCCAACTTTGTAATCGCCCAAAACGGAATACCCTTGCACCGCCCCCTGCCCCACCCCTTCCCTGAAGCCCTGCCCCCAACTCACTCCATCCCCCCTCCTTCTGTCGCTTGCTCTCCCCCACCCTCACTCACTTTCAGTAGGCTGGGGCAGGGGGTTGGGGTGCAGGAGGAGGTGAAGGCTCCAGCTGGGGGTGGGGCCATAAATGAGGGGTTCAGGGTGCGGGAGGGGGCTCTGGGCTTGGGCAGGGGGTTGTGGGGAGGGAGGGAGTGTGGGCTCCATCTGAGGATGTGGACTCTGGGGTGGGGTCAGGGGTGAGGGGTTTAGAGTGCGGGAGGGGGCTCAGGGCTGAGGTAGGGGGTTGAGGCGCAAGTGGGGGTGCGGACTCTGGGAGGGAGCTAGGGAGTGGGAGAAGGTTCCAACCTGGGGCAGGGGGTTGGGGTGTGGGTTTGGGTTCCAGCCGGGCAGTGCTTACCTCAGGCGGCTTAACAGGGCTAAGGCAGGCTCCCTGCCTGCCCTGGCTCCACGCAGCTCCTGGAAGCAACCAGCATGTCCGGCTCCCAGGCACTGTCTTTCCCCTACCCCGCCCCCCGGCGCGTGCAGGCACCGCCCCCGCAGCTCCCAATGCCTGCTGTTCCCGGCCAATAGGAGCTGCGGAGCCGGCACTCGGGGCGGGGGCAGCATGCAGAGCTTCCCTGATCTCCCGTGCGCCTAGGAGCCAGAAGGACGTGCCGGCCGCTTCCGGGAGCCGTGCTGAACCAGGGCGTCTTAGCCCCACTGCACCGCCGACCGGACTTTTAACAGCCTGGTCAGCAGTGCTGACCAGAGCCGCTAGGATCCCTTTTCGACCAGACGCCTGGCAACCTTTGCTGTATCTCTGTCCCCGTCCTGGTCTCTGAGTGCACCCTCTCAGGTGTCAGGCCTTTATCTCTCTTGTAGTGGGGTCACATGATTCTCCCATACCTAGACTGGGCCCCGGGGCTACAGCATCCTGTATCTCCACTGTTTCTACCCAGCAGGTCTGACTGGGTTTTTCCCTTCAGGAGTCTGTGTCCAGCGGTGAATACAGTGACCAGACAGCCTGCTTAAACCCAAGTATTGTTTAATCTTAACAGCAGGAATAAAGGATAACATAAGAGAAAAAAGATTTTAAAACAAGTCCCTACACAGACACGTCTGTCTTACCTAGAGGCTTCCCACCTAGCAAGGCCTGACTGAAGGAATGGACAGTTTTCCCCAGAGACTTCAGTGAGAACTGGATCAATCCCATGATGCTCAAGCCAGATGTGCTGCAAGGAGCCTGTATTTTTCCACTGTCCGGGGATGGATATCTCCATCCAACCCTTCTTGCTGCTGTGTTTGATGTACAACATTTCCTTTTATTAAAAAAATACCCCCACACACACAACACACACACACCCGCCATTAAATCCATCATCTTCCTCACTGAAGCCTCTTTCATTGCGTAAAAGCTGTGGAAAGCCAGCCTTGTTCCCCCAAGATCTCCAGCGCTAATTGTCCCAGCTGGATTCAGACACGCCTGGTTACGTCTGTTCTGATAAAGACGCAGTCCTTTTGGCTAGACCACTTCCTCCCCCCCTCCCCCCCCCCGTTTTTCTCTAAGTGTTGTGTTAGTCACCAATAAAGCAGGGCCGATCATTAGTGAATGCTCTGCAGGTGGCAGTGTTGTAGGAGCCCAGTTCAGTTGATAGGCACCGAATCTGATACATTAAGAAGCAGGAAAATAGATCAGAACCCCATCCCCAACCATCGCCAGATCTAGGTTGTCCGATGTGTTCTGGTGTATCTCGGTTCTGATCCCACCCTCTTTGCTGTGGGATCTGAGCGCCTCGCAGAAGCGCATTAAGCGACATGACGAACGTGTCACACGTGGCTTGTTCTTTTTCTTCTCCTCCGCCCAGGGGGCGAACGACGTGCGGGGGAGCGTCTTTTGTTTTGGTCGGCTGGTTTTAGATGCACACGCCACTGCACAAAGTTGAACTCTGCGGGAGTTGGGCAAACACCCACCCCGTGATATGTAGGATTAATACGTAGCATGTAAGGATTGGAAGATCAATGGATGATTTGTCCTACCCTGCTTCTGCAAATCAAGATACTGCAGTGATGAAGGCTACATAGTCCCCAGATTAGATTATGCGCAGCAAATTGCTTTCATGGCAATGACCTCGGTATAGGGGAAAACATTTAACATGTTGGACTAGGAGATTTGTCCAAGTGGGGGCGGGATGAGACACATCCTGCCTGGTAACATTCTTCACAAAGCTGACACAAACTACAAGTGTATGGCAACATCACCCCTGCAACAAGGGAGGGGTTGGGGAACATGCGGCCCTGACAGTCTGTCACTTCGCAATAAGCACATGTATCCAAACTGGGGGAAACACCTGATTATACAGGACGTGGGATCTCCCTAAGACATCGGGGAGCTCCTGCCAAGAATGAGAGGTCCTCACTAAAAGCACATATTTAGCTCAGTGTACCTCCAAGTTAGGGCCTGATCCTGCCTTGTGGAGTCAGTCGGAGCAGCATCAAGGTCTCGTTCACCTTCCAAGGGGCTGATAGTATTGGCGTTTACACATCCAGTGAGATTCTTTAGGCAGTATGGCCTAGCGGATAGAGCACTGGACTGGGACTCAGAAGACCTGGGTTCTACTCCTGACTCTGCCACTGGCCTGCTGGGTGAACTTGGGCAAGTCACTTCACTATTCGTGCCTCAGTTTCCCCATCTGTAAAATGGAGATAATGATACTGACCTTAAGGTCTACTGATGAAAAAGTGCTGTATAAGAGCTTGGTATTACAATTATTTATGGGAATTAAAATATAGTATTTTAGGGGACCCATCACTGCGGGTCTGGTGCTTGGATATACTCCATTACCAATTACGAGATCTGGTCTTCTCTCTGCTTTTCAGTTCCTAGAAGGCCAGCCTCCTGTTATGTAATCCACATAAATGGCTCTCTGAGGCACAAAATATTGCCCACAGGAAAAAATATAAACAGAGATACAGACACCGGCCAGGATATTTGGGTTTATGCAGGTTCCTGCAGAGTCCAACTTTCATCCCAGGCTGTCAGTGCAATTAGCAAGCCTGATGACACTCCCGTGGGACTGGTAAATGTATTGTTATCCCTGCTTTCCTGATGGGGAAACTGAGGCACAAAGAGAGTAAGTGATTTGTTTGAGGTCACACAGTGAGTCCACCGCTGAAGCAGGAATAGAACCCGTGGGTCCTCATTACTTACTACCCTGGCCCATATTCTCTCCCTCCCTAGATATTAGATTTGTTTCATTAGATGACTTTCTTCTCCTTACTGACACATGCCCAGAAGAATGGAGTGGAGGCTCCGAGTCCTCACAGTGATGTCTCCTTTCCTTTTCCAGGTGTGGTGGAGGCGTGCCTCCTGCACATGCTGAAACGCAGAGCCGCCGGCTTCCTCCGGACCGATAAAGTTGCTGCCCTCTTCACCAAAGTTGGCAAGACGTACGCGGTAGCTGGGGACATATGCAAGAAAGCGCAGGAGCTGCAGCAGCAGGCGGAAGGCAGGTAAGGCCAAGGACTGTTCTTAATGTGAGAAAGTCATGGCGGCTTGAAGGGGAGAGGTAGAGCTGCTCGGAAAATTACTTTGGGCAACTTGGGGTGGGGGGGGGGAATTCAACCGGTCAGAAAAACGATTGAAAAACTTGTCGAAAATGAATTTTTGTCAACATTTNTGGGGGGGGAAATTCAACCGGTCAGAAAAACGATTGAAAAACTTGTCGAAAATGAATTTTTGTCAACATTTTCAAAAGTTCAAATGTTCTCGAGTGAGTGGCAAAGGGCCAAAGGACGAGAGCTGGGTTTGTGCTCTTTTTTTCCACTCATTATGTGCATCACGGTGTGCCCAGGAACCCCAGTCAAGGGTCAGGACCCCGGATTATACCAGGTGCTGTCGAGACAAATAACACAGAAGACAGTCGCTGCTCACGGGCAGCTCGCTGTCTAGGTATCGGCCAGGAGGCGACAGGTGGACAAAGCAGACAGATTGGGTGGAGGTGGGTGGGATCAGGTAACAGAATGAACAGAGCTTAGCGGAAAAGCAGAAGTCTCGGCTCGCCCCTTGCCAAAACCAGTGCCAGATGGAGCGATTTGCCTGCCTTGTGGCAGAGGCTGGTTCTTTATGGAGTAAAGGCTTCAACGTTTATCTTTGCGGGCTTGTTTGTTCCCCTGGATCATCCTTTTTTTTTTCTACGTGCGTTAGGAGACCTGGTAGGCCCACTAGAGGAACAGTGTAAGTGACACTGGATTCAATACACCCCAACTAGCATTGTACTAACTAGGCGCTGTCTGAACACACAGCGAGACCTGGTCCCTTCCCCACGGCGCTTCCACTTTAAGGCCATGATCCTGCAGTGTCCTTCCTGCCGGCTGATTCAGCGGAGGTCATTTAGGAGTAGGAATCCCACCTGTGTGGAGCTCATCCCAGGATCAGGGCCTAATAAATGATGAGATAAACCAATGGCTGTAGCAGACAATAGGAGGGAGGAGGAAGGTAACAGTGGTCAGGCCCTGATTGATTCAGCAAGGTAGTAAATATGGGCCTCACTTTTAAACGTGCGAGTAGTCCCATTGAGGTGAAGAGCCTGAAGCCCTGATCCTGGAAAGTCTAAAGCACATGCTCCGTTTTACTCACTGTCTGATTCCATTGAAGTCAGTGGAGCTACTCAAGTGCATAAGTCTTTGCAGGATCAGGGCCTTGGATTGTAAGCTCACTGGGGAAAGGAACTGCATCTTCCAGTGTGTTTGTACAGCACCGTGCACAATGGGGCTGCTGAACCTGGACGAGGGTCTTTGCACTAATAGGAACTTTTGGTCTCTTGATATCTTGTTCCACTAAGTTCCTGTAGTTATACAGGTTTCCAGTAAGCATGAATTGATGTTCCAATAAAAGATATTAGCTCACCCACTGTGATGTTTCTGAATCATTTAAACATTTAATTAAATTAGCTATTTTAACCCTGCCTCCTTTCTGTTTATTTTTCCAACACTTACCTTTTATTTAACTTCCTTTTATTACCAAACTCTTTCATTGATGTATGTTTAATAAACCCTTTCCTTTGCCAATTTTTTTATTCATCTCTTGCCTCTTTCTTTATTTAAAATCTCTACCTTTTTCCATTTCGTTTGGTCTGGTTTAAACGTTTGGAAGAAAGACACTTTTTTGTTAAAAATTCAACATCCGCGCCCCTTCAATTAAAGGCTGAGAAAACTCCCAGTCCACTGCTCCGGGACCTCCAGCTGTGACCTCTAACAAAACAGAGCAGATGAGCCTTGAATTCAGTTCACTGAATGTATAAAATCAGAGAAACCGGCTCCACTGCTATGATTCCTGAGGCTCTGATTCACAGAAGCATCCCTATTTAGGACAGCACTTAGGGCATGCCTACGCTGCCCCACAGTTCGCAGTGCTGCACTGTAACTCACCCGCGTGGACGCTGCGGGTGCAAACTAAGTGTGCGCATTAACGCAATCCTCTTCAAAGAGAATGACATTACTGTGAAGTGGGAGTCTTTTAGTTTGTGCCTGCAGCGTCCGCATAGCGGAGTTACAGCGCAGCACTTTGGGGTGCGTTGCTATTCACACCCCAGTAGTCCAAACTGTGGGGCAGGGTAGATGCCCTTAAGCATGTTCTTAAGTCCATTGATGTCACATGCTTAAGAGCTGCCTTGACGAGGCACTGTTATCCTTACGGCTATTTGTTTGGGTTGTGGCAGCACCTAGGAGCCCCGTCATGGACCGGCACCCTATTGTGCTAGGCGCTGTACAAACACCAAGATTGTCCCTGCCTCAAAGAGCTTCCAATCTAATAGATTTAGTCCACATGCTTAAGTGCTTTCCTGAGTCGGGGCCAGACTGTGCACTCGGCAGGAATGTGAGCACGTTACAGTAAATTGTTTTCTACATCCTGTGCACTGCCTCGTTAGGTGAAGGGTTTGGGGTGACTGTTCTGATGATGGTATTTATATTCTTCATTTCTTATATTATTCGTTGGTTGCCGCATTAAAGGCGTTCTGTATGGAGCAGCGTTCTCCTTCTGGGCTGCGTAACTAATGGCACAAGCCGTGTTGATGCAGAACGGGCGGGAGAAAAAAAGCTCTCCCATTTCAGGTCACCTTAGTGCATCAGAAAGAAGCAAAAGGCACAAACCCATTTTCTTTTTCCCTTTGTAGGTCACCTTTAAGAAACTGGGAAGCTATAGGCAGCAAACTCAGCTACAAAGATCAGCCTCTGATTCCAACTCTGTTCAGGTCACTAATTATATCGACAGTGACAAGTGACTGTTGGGCTTGTAACTTGCTAGACCATACGGTTTTACCTTGGACCGGCGATTCCTAGGGTGGAGGGAAGATTCAGAATGATGTTTACATGGCTTAATCCAGTTTGCCACTGGATCAGGAGGCATCCCTGGCCAGGTTCCGAGCGTACGAATGTCGGTGTCAATAATGATAATCAATATTGGCCTGTAAGGCAATAAACTCCTGGGTGGCAGGAAATATGAAGCTCGCTGCCAGTGGGAAGGGAAATGAACATGGCTCCAAGTGTGAAGGGGAAGTGAGGACAACCGTGCTCAGCAGATGAGAGGCTGATGCGAACGGGGTTGGCCAGCCAGTGTGCTGTCTGGGCAGTGGAATGCAAATCTTGGGAAAACGCAATGGTGTCAATTTCGTATTTGCGCAGCTCACTGAATTGCTTCCCATTGTGTCATGGGCCTGTCAATCTCTGCACCAAGAAATGGCCTGGGGAGGGAGTGTGTGCAGGTCAGAATGGGCATGCCTGGGCACCTCCGGGGGGGGCAGCCCGAATCTGGCCCTGGGTTAGTAGCTCATGTTAAGAATCGATCGATAAGGCATAGCGTGTGCATTTGGGCCATTTCCTTTAATAGGCTGGAGGCTGTTTTGTAAAAAATCCAAAGGAAAGTAGGGTCGAGTCAGGCCAATCAATAACCTGCAGCATGGGAAACTGCTGCTAGACATGGACCTTATTGCTGGGTACGGCGTTCAAAAGAGCGCTCGGAGCAGCTGCTCAACTCTGACCCTCTGCATTTGGCACACCGTCCCCCATCAAAGCCAGATAACACCTGCTCTGATTTAAGAGCAGATTGGCTGAGACAGTGGGACAAATTCATCCCTGGCATAATCCACTGATGCCTCCCAGGGATGAGTCTGGCTCAGCGTATATAATCCGTTCCGTTTAATTATCTGTTTCCTTGAGATGAGCCCCACCTCTTGCCCTGTCCTGCTGACTGGTGTGCGCCTTCCCTAGCCTTTGGACCTGGCTGGGCTCTGCATACATCTCCCTCTAACTCGCCCCCTTTACCTGAGCTACACTGCAGAGCGGTCTGATCTCTGCATTGCTTTGCAGGTGTGTTCTGTAGCCACCGCAGCCCACGGCCAGCCACCTCCCACTCCTTCGTTTATTTCACTGGGACTTGGATGAGTTTTGATCAAATGCACTGCCACTGGCTAGCCCTTTGGAAACCCTAAATTCATTGTTAAAATCTCATTGCCAAACCCTCTGGTTCTCAACCCAAATCACTTGGACGTGACCTTAAAAAAAAAAAAAAAAAAAGAGAGAGAGAGACCCCCAATGGCTGTTCTGTAGCCATCCAAGATGTCATGGAACTTTCCTAAGACTGGAGATTTTCCATAATTCCCCGCCCCCGCTCTTGTGCAGCGTGCTGTGCTCCAGTTATTCATGGGGCTGCTGCCTTCCATCCCAGAGGTGGCTGCATTTTGGGAGTTGGATGAATGTCTAACCCATTGGTCAGTGTTTGTTACGGGTCCCTCTTTGTGCCTGATCCACAGGGAATCTAGAGTCTTATGGCTCCAACTAGAAATCTTTGGCTCTTAAACTCAAGCTATAGCAGCTCATGCTATTAGCTCTGGAGATCCCCGGTGCATCTGCCCAAGATGGTGGCTGTCACATACACAGCTGACAAAGCACCTTGAGATCCTTCAGGATGGAGGATACTGTCGAAATGCAGTTGAGGAGTCTCCAGACGTTAATATTTGAATGTCTGCATCCATCCTTTCTACGGTCCTTCCTGCAGCTCTACAAGGACTAAGTGAAGTTTGCAGTTACATTTGATTAGAAATAAACGTCTGTGCCTTTTAGGCAGTTGATTCTCTGGAACATTTAGATTTTTGCTCTGTTGGGATGCAGTTGGGATGCAGACCAGAATAGCAGCTCCTCTGGGTTCAGTGGACCTGCTATAGAGACTATCTAATCTAATGGATCCAATCTACAGTGGGGAAGTAGGATGGGATCCCAAATGCCCACACATTTGGGGGGATTTCAAAAACTCCCTGTGGATTCAGATTTGACTTTTTGTAAATGGGTCCCTGCGAAGTGACTAGTGATTTTGAGTGTCCCAGTAGCTGGGGTTCCAACTTGAGATGCCTTCAAGGGACCTGATTTTCAGATGGTACTGAGCATCTGGCCCCTGAAAATCAGGCCCCTTTAAAACCTCTGTCTGGTTATCCCCAAAATGGAGGCACCCCAAATTATTCATCACTTTTGGCCCTTTCTTCATAATGGGCTAAATAAAATTCTGGATCCCAGCACCCCTGTCATAAACCTACAGCTAAGGGTAGCAAAAAATTCCTCCTTTACCTGTAAAGGGTTAAGCTCAAATAACCTGGTTGGCACCTGACCAAAAAGGACCAATAAGGGGAGAAGATACTTTCAAATCTGTGGGGGAAGGTTTTTGCTTTGTTCCCTTTGTGTGTTCTCTCCGGCGAGGAATCAGGGCAGGGAGAATACATCTCCTAAAGCCATACCTGAACAATTACAAATTGTAAGTAATAGGAAGGAAATGCGTTAGATTATCTTTTATTTTAGCTTGTGAATTTTCCCTAGGCTAAGAGGGAGGTTTATTCCTGTTTTTTGTAACTTTAAAGTTTTGCCTAGAGGGGAATCCTCTGTGTTTTCAATCTTATTACCCTGTAAAATTACCTTCCATCCTGATTTTACAGAGGTGCTTCTTTTACTTTTTCGTTATAATAAAGTTCTGTTTTTAAGAATCTGATTGGGTTTTTAGTGTCCTAGAAACTTAAGGGGCTGGTCTGTGCTCACCTTGGTTACCTATTTGGTTGGTATATTATTCTCAAGCCTCCCCAGGAGAGGGGGTGATGGGGTTTGGGGGGATATTTTGGGGAAACAGGAACTCCAAGTGGTCCTTTTCCTAAATCTTTTTCTAACTCACTTGGTGGTGGCAGCGATACTGTTCCAAGGACAAGGAAGAATTTGTGCCTTGGGAAAGTTTTAACCTAAGCTGGTAGAAATAAGCTTAGGGGGTCTTTCATGCGGGTCCCCACATCTGTACCCTAGAGTTTAGAGTGGGGAGGGGGCAACCGTGACAACCCCAAAGCCCCAATGCAGCGGTGAACATAAAACAGTGTGTTCACATCTGATTTCGTCTGATGCACATTGTATATTCCAATACATGTGCACGCAGAACTCTGTCAAAGTAAAAATCTGGACTCCAACAACTTTCACTGTATCCCTTTTGCAGGAAAAATCAGCGGAATGGCCAGGAATCCCTCAAGAGGCAGGGCTCTACCTCAAGCAAAACGCCTGTCCTGACGCCACAGGCCATCAGACACATCTGGGTGCGGACAGCCTTGATTGAGAAAGTGCTGGACAAAATCGTCCAGTACCTGGTGGACAACTGCAGGTAAAGAGGGGAGCAGACAGCTGGCAGCGCAAAGGTTTTGTTTGTCGGACCAAGGTGCGCCGTGTCTTTGCAGTAGCGAATGTCGTCAGTGTCCCATCTGCAAACTCAGAGCTGAGGAGAAAAAAGTTAAAAAAATGTCCCCAACAATTTGTATTTTGTTTGAGAAAATGTTTTGAAGTTTCAGTTAAATGTCACCCTGCGGGAGAGCTCGAAGAACCAGTAAAAAAATCATACACATTTAAAAAAATATATATTTTTTTTACTACTATTTTTAAACGTTGCAAAATGTCAGCTGGCTATAGTCTAGGGGTAAAATTATCAAAGGACCCTAAGTCAGTGGCTCTCAACCTTTCCAGACTACTGGAGCCCTTTCAGGGGTCTGATTTGTCTTGCGTACCCCCAAGTTTCACCTCACTTAAAAACGACTGGCTTACAAAATCAGACATAAAAATACAGAAGTGTCACAGCGTGCTATTACTGAAAAATTGCTGACTTTCTTGTTTTTACCATATAATTATAAAATAAATCGATTGGAATATAAATATTGTACTTACATTTCAGTGGATAGTGTATTAAGCAGTGTAAACAATCCATTGTCTATATGAAATGTTAGTTTGTACTGACTTCACTAATGCTTTTTCTGTAGCCTGTTGTAAAACTAGGCAAATATCTAGATGAGTTGATGTACCCCTTGGAAGATCTCTGCCTACCCCCCAGGGGTACGTGTACCCCTGGTTGAGAACCACTGCCCTAAGTGACTTAGGCACCTAAGTTCTGTTGACTTACAAATTGCAATAAGAATTAGGCACCAAAGTCATTTAGGCACTTTTGAGACTCTTAAGCGAGAAGCTGTAGCGTGCCAGGGGAGCACGTGTGCTCTGCAGAGGAAAGGGAGAAAGGGGAGAGGGGAGCAAAAGGAGGTGAGGATTGAAAATTTAGAAAATTGTAGGAAGGTCTGACTGGGGTAGGTCAGTCCTGGGATGACATGTTGCCTTTATTTGGAAGGGTTACGTTTGTGACGGAGATTTCCCCCTTCAAGGCTGGCAGAGAGCTCAGGCACCTTGTGGACGTGACGCATTATGATTCTAGCAGACATGGCCAAGCTCTTTGGCATTCTACTCAAATCTCCTCCTGCATTGGGCTCCCCAGCGAGGTTGTCCTCACCTCTTCTCCTCCACCCCCATAGCTAATGCAATAGAATTAGGAGTATACTGGGGAGACTTTGGTGGCCTCAGAAGAAAGGAACGGTGGAAACCCTGAGGCCTGGCCTAGGCTAGTCACAAAACAAGAGCACTTCTGCGGCCACTGAGGATGTAACTTGCTTTGCTCTCAGTATTGCTCTTACCAATGGAAATGTATGCTTGGCTGTGCAAAGGAGAATGGTATTCGGGGGGAGTCCACAGGGGCAGTTAAAGTATATAGACTCTGTCATTCTCCCGCGGTATTTCCAAAGTCTGGGTTACGTTTTCCTTGGCAGCAGGTCAGAAGAGGAATATATTTTCCTGTTCTATCTTCCTGTTGAGAGGGAAGAGAAAGGTCTTTGTGATGATCAAAGAAAACTATTCTGTTGGTGGCATCTGATCCCAGTTTGCTTAAGCAGCCATTTGTGATTTGTGTGTTGGAGACGTATGGAGCATGGGGGCATCCTGTGAATGTCCCATATGGAGGTATTTTGGTTCAAGACCTCTGGGCTAACTCTCCTCCTGTGTTAAGCAGGTTTTTCCCCTGATAGCAGGGTAGCATGAGTGAGGCCCACGATCTCTTTCAAACACACCACAATGCTGCAGAAATGCACCCCTCTTTCGGGAGTATAATGGTTACTTCCTCAATCTACAAGATTTGGGGCCATATCTTCAAAGTTAGGTGTGCGCGATTGCCTAAATTATCTCTGCAAAGCAGGTGCTCTGTTTGCACCGGCACTTGGCCAGCGAGGTGCCCACGGAGCATGGAGATATACATATCTGGTGCAGTGCAAGCACATGTAGTTGTGGGTGCCTGACTTGGACAACCCAACCTTCTGTCAGTAAAACTGGTTCTCAATCCAGTCTAGTCCTGTATCTGTTCCCAATCCAGCCCTACCAGTCTTGGGTCCTGGACCTGGGATGAGGGGTGTCTTGTCTCTTTGCTTCTAAAGCAGCATCAAGGTTGTTTCTTTGTTTTATATTGTTGTGTTTTCCTTGCTGACTGTATTTGAGTTCATGCCGATTATGCTGAAAAGTTTTCTTTAAAGCGAGAGAATATTCCTGATCAGTGGGATTACATCACTTCTTGGTGGTTTAGTGGTGTTCGCCTTTAGGAAATCGGAAATAGCATAGAGTTTGAGCCCCATCTAGTGGAAGATACAAGCAAAATGATATTATGTTCAGAGAGACAAGTTGGGTGAGGTAATCTTTGATTGGACCAACTTCTGTTGGTGAGAGAGACAAGCTTTCCAACCACACAGAGCTCTTCAGGTCTGGGGAAGGTAAATACAAGTTGGGACAGATTAAGCATAAGGGGTTCACACATGCTGTAGGAGACCTCTTAAAATGAAGTGGGCAATTAAAGGTTAGCAGGCAGTGTGTGGTGTGTTACAAATTGTCGTAAAGAACCATAAAACCAGTGTCCCAGTTAAGTCCAAAGCTTTTGGTGTCTAGCAGAGTTATGAATTTAAGTCCCCAGGCTCATCTTTTGAAGGTGTTGAGTTTTCCCTTGAGGATAAGTATTGAAAGATCAGATATGGAGTGATCACTATGTGAAAAGTGTTCGCCCAAGAGTGCTATGGTGTTTTTGTCCTTTATAATTTTCTGTGTGACTTCATTCAAGAGCATAGTGATTGTCTGGTTCCACCCACATAGTTGTTATTGGGGCATTTGATGCACGGGATGAGGTACACCACGTGTTGTGATAGGCGTGTGTAGGACCCGTGGACCTTGAACGGTGTGTTGTGGGGGGTATGGATCATTGTAGCAGGAGAGATGTCTGCAGGTTTTGCATCTATTGTTCTGGCAAGGTCTGGTGCTGCTTTGAGTTGGTGTGTCCTGGTCTGTAGGGAGCTTGCTTCTGATGATGAGCTTGGCGAGGCTGGGAGGTTGGTGGAGGGCCAGAAGAGGGGTTGGGAAATATTTCTTTCAGGATGTGGTTTCCATCAAATATTGCTTGATGATTCCCCCTATGGGTTCCAGTGGGGTGTGTGGTCAGTGGGTGGTGGTTGTTTTCTGTATTGAAGCAGGCTTTCCTGGGGGTGCGTGGGCCCATTCCATGGTGCGATCTACTTCTCTGGTGGAGTGTCCTTGTTTTGTGAGGGCAATTTTTAAGTGTGTTTAGGGTGTATCCCAGCCTTTCTCGTCAGAGCAAACTCTACAGTATCTGACTACGTGGCTGTAGATGACGAATTTCTTAGTGTGTCTGGGGTGGTTGTTGGATCTGTGGAGCTAAGTGTGGTGATCTGTGGGTTTCTTGTGTATTGTGCTAAGAGTGGAGCTACAATGGTTGACTTCAAGTCTACATAAAAAAATTGTTCATAATTTTATATATAAACATATTCTAAAAATAGATTAAATCACTTTTTTTCCCTTTTAGTTGTGATCACCTTAATGTTGAGCCTGTCTAAGAGACCCAGGTAACTCGATTGTCTGCAGTTGCCGTTGGGATGATCGATCGCTTGGCTGTAGAATTACTATTTAATAAGGTTTTTGTGGTTTTGCTTCAAAACTGAGCCTCTCCTTCTGCAAACTTTTACCCCCGGGCACGTGCTTACTCCCGCTACCCTTCCAGTGACTTCAGCAGGACTGCGGGGAATAACAATATGCTCCGGAGTGCCTGTCCGCAGGATCAAACCCGAAGGGTTGGCCTGCAGCTCTGGAGAATGCGCACGGCTGTGTATTGCTCCCCTGAGGCCATTGACTCTATTTGGGCAGGCTGTGCTAGGAACTAGCAATGGATGGCATTTTCAGAAGCACTGGTGTGACTCAGGAGTAGGTACCTGTGGCAGTCAATGGAACTCACGCTCCTAAGTGACTTGGGAGCTTTTGAAAATACCAACACTTGACTCTAATCCACTTTTATTTTTTATTGCTAGCAAATATTATGAGAGAGAAGCTTTATTGGCAGATCCTGTTTATGGACCAATCCTAGCTTCTCTCCTTGGTAAGTACTTTCATTGTTCGCTCCGGGTGGTTTAGGGTTTTGTTTTGTTTTTTGCTGATTGCATTATCCCTGAAGCAGAGCGGGGGGGGGGGGAATGGAGACAGATCATCTTGTTTTACTATTTGATTGCTGGCTTTGATGATAGAGCAGAATGGAATTTGGTTTTATTAGGGCACTTTTCTAGGTGTGGTGTCCCACAGCAGGGAATTGGAGGTACTAATCGGGCAGTGGCTGTGTATTATGTGCTCAGCAATATTTCTCTTGCAGTCTCCTAACAGCACCTGGTTTATTAAGCGAGGGAATTTAGCCACACCAAGGTTATAACCTGTGCTGAGAGATCATTAGCTTCACCAGACATGAGCAGAAAGGGCCTCAGTTTCACCTTTGACCTGGAGGATGAGTGTGAACAAATGTCCGTTCTTCTTAAAGATCCTCTCTCATTACTGTCCTCCTAGTTGGGCCGTGTGCACTGGAATATACCAAGCTGAAAACAGCTGACCACTACTGGACAGACCCGTCAGCAGACGAGCTGGTTCAGAGACACCGGATCCATGGAGCTCACGGGCGCCAGGACTCGCCCTCAAAACGGCCGGCGCTGGGAGTAGGTATTTGCAGCATGCCCCTTCCCCGTTGTTGGCACAGAAGGAAACCCCACAAAAGGGCAGAAGGGTGGACAGGTATTTAGATAACACTCACGGGCAGCCTCCACCTATTGCCAGGAATGGAGAACACTTTTGTGCATGCCTTCGTCACAGCTGCAAGTCCATTTGGCTCCAAAGGTCCCCTCCACCCCCTGTCCCAATTTAGGGAGGCTTGAGATCCAGATTTGGACTTTTGTGGCTTGAGATGCCAGAGGTTTCACCTCTTGTGCTGATTTCCTGCCCTGGGGAGCAGCAAGCCTCTTTGGCCGGGGTGAGGGGGCTTTTTGGAGGGACCCAGGGCTGCAGAAAGTAAGTCCGATTTCTCGAGACGCCCTTTTTAGGGGAGCTGCTGCTCTGAGCGGCCTCTTCGTACAGTTGCAGCGGGTACCATGTAACCCGCATGCTGAACCACGGCTCCCGTGTCTCCTAGATCCGGAAACAGCACTCGAGCGGGAGCATGTCAGAAGACCGATTTGCAGCGTCGGCTAGAGAATACGTGGAGTCTTTGCACCAGAATTCGAGGACGCACCTGCTGTATGGGAAAAATAATGTCCTGGTCCAGCCAGTAAGTATCTGAGCTTCAAGTGTGTTGAGTTCATGTGACTGGAGCGAGATTAATGGTGGCTGGCTCAGCGTGGTAGAGCCAGGAATGGAACTCGAGTATCCTGAATCCCCAGCCAGTGCCTTATCCTCTGGACCATCCAGCTCCGGAGGCAGCGTCTGAATCCTGAACTGGCCCAACAGAAGATGGATGCGTCATCTGAATGAGCCTTCAGGGATGGAAGGATGCTGAGTACCATCCTTTCTGGTTGAGCCCGGGTGTTGGGTGGAGCTTTGACTCCTTTCCCAGGCAGAGACCTCACTAATGGTACCACCTCCCCTTCCAGTTAAACTGTGATATGTACTGCCAACGAAAAAGGAAGGAGAGAAATGGGATCAAGCGGGGATTAAAATTGGCCAATTTAAATGGGTTTATACCCCTGCCCATCAAACGGACCTCCTCCCACATCAACAGATTGCTAATAGCAGCCTCTCTAATAAGAGGGCTCTCAGTGGTCTAGTGGGGTGGGAGTCAGGAGACCTGGGTTCTAGTCTTGGCTCTGTCACTGACCTGCTGCATGACCTTGGGTGAGTCACCTCACTTCTGCCTACCACTGTTCCCCCATCCACGCAGTGTTTTGTCTGTTTAGATCAGGGGTGGGAAAACTACGGCCTGGGGCCCACATCCGACCCTTCAGACGTTTTAATCCGGCCCTCGAGCTCCAGCTGGGGAGCGGGGTCGGGGGCTTGTGCCGCTCTGCGCGTGTCATGACTCCGCGCAGCTCCTGGAAGCAGCGGCATATCCGCCCTCCGGCTCCTACATGTAGGGGCAGCCAGGGGGCTTCACACGCTGCCCCTGCCCCAAGCATTGCTTCCGCAGCTCCCATTGGCCGGGAACCACAGCCAATGGGAGCTGCAGGGGTGGTGCCTGCGGACGGGGCAGCGTGCAGAGCCGCCTGGCCGTGCCTCTGCATAGTAGTCCGAGGGAGGACATGCTGTTGCTTCCGGGAGCTGCTTGAGGTAAGTGCCATCTGGAGCCTGCACCCCTGACCCTCTCCCGTGCCCCAACCCCCTGCCCCAGCCCTGATCCCCTCCCACCCTCTGAACCCCTCGGTCCCAGCCTGGAGCACCCTCCTGCACCCCCAATCCCTCATCCCCAGCCCCACCTCAGAGCCCGCACCCCCAGCCACAGCCCACACACACCGCCCCAGCCCAGAGCCCCCTCCCGCAACCTGAGCTCATCATTTCTGGCCCCACCCCAGAGCCCGTACCCCCAGCCGGAGCCCTCACCCCCTCCCACACCCCAACCCCCAATTTTGTGAGCATTCATGGCCCGCCATACAATTTCCATACCCAGATGTGGCCCTCGGGCCAAAAAGTTTGCCCACCCCTGATTTAGATTGTAGGTTCTTCGGGGCAGGCTGGCTCTGTGTGTGTGTGTGTGTGTGTGTATACACACAGTATCTAGCACAATAGGGGGGTGGGTCTTTTATATCAGTTAGCGCCTCTCGGTGGTACTGCAATGCAAAGAATAATTTTGCAATTCGATCATTTAATATATAGTTTAGAAACCAGTGAATGGCTACTTGTTTCAAAGCTCGTGTCATTCCATTAGCCCACCTCAGCCACTGAAAGGTGGACGGACACGGACGCACACGTTTTAGGAATAGTTTGGGGATTTGATTTTTTTTTTGCTCCTGTCCAACATGGTTGTTTAGCAGGGTTGTTGTCTCTGCGTAATTTATTTCTGGTGGGTTTGGAGGTGTTAAGTCTGCCCCAGGATTGATGCTGGGAATTGACAGTGTCAGACACCCAGAAGACATTTGCTACTAGATCTTACCTGCAGAGGAAGGGAAGCTGCTTGAAAGAGGGTTATGAGTTTATATAAAACTCTCGGCCCTGTCAGGAGCTTTAATTTATTACCGTTTCTGCAGCCTTAAGTTCCTTCTCCGTGCTTCTATTCACAGACCACTTGCCCAGGAATAAAGAGAGGTTGTAGTGAATTAGTTTGTATTATGGTAGCGCTTAGAGACCCCAGTTGAGATCAGGCCCCCGAGCAGTAGGTGTTGTACAAACACAATGAGAGACCGTCCCTGCCCTCCGAGCTTACGCTCTCGAAAAGGACGAGAGGAAAAGGGAGGGAGTGAAAATGGCGGCCCAGAGAGGGGAAGTGCCTTGGTCCAGGTTACACGGTAGGTAGAGCTGGGAATAGGACCCTGTGTCCACTGGACCAGAGTGGATCTGAAAACGCCTGCTGTCACTTTTAAGCCTCGTCCTTCATCCCTGTCTGATTTCCAGAGGTGTTGAGCACCCACAGCTCCCGTTGGCTGGATTTGTGGGTGCTCACCTCTTCTGCGGATCAGGTACACCAGAGCCCTACTTGTTAGTGGGGGAGATGTGAGTTTGGAAGCCAGTTGGGCTTCCAGAGTAAGGGGACAGAGAACATCATGGTGGCTAATGGCCTAAGTCCAAGTGCCACTGGAAGGGGACGAAGCACTGAATAAGCATGGCTAATTGTGGGGACAGGGTTGGCCTGTTAGGGGATCTCTCATGATAGCTGACTTATTCCTCAAAAAGAAAAGCACATGGAAACCACGCTTTGTGTTAATTTATCGTTTTAAACAGAAAGACGACATGGAGGCAATTCTTGGCTATCTCTCCCTTCATCAGTCAGCAGATAGCTTGACTTTGAAATGGACTCCCAATCAGCTCATGAACGGAACCCTGAGGGACTCTGAGCTTGAGAAAAGGTAACATTCCCTTTGCTACGTCTCTGTCTTGTATACTTGACACCGGTAACTGTAACAGGAGTAAGAGACAAGCAACCGTGCTGATTTAACTGAAGGGAGCATGGTCCATCAAATAGGGCACTGGGCTAGGAATCAGGAGACCAGGTTCTATTTCTGGGTTCTGCCACTGGCCTGCTGTGTGTTCTTAAGCGAGTCACTCCAGTTTGCTGTGCCTTCGGTTCCCTTCTTGTTGTCTGCTTGATCTATTTCGATGGTAACCCATTTGGGCCAGGTGCAGTCACTTACCATATGTTTGTACAGCACCTCGCACAACGGGGCCTTGATCTGAATGGGGATCGCTAGGTGCTGTCATACAAAGAATAGTAATAATAAAATGCAAGGATCTCTCAGCAATTTTCCAGAATCATTTAGTATGAAACAAATTCTGGACACTAAGAAAAATTAGTAAAATTTGCTGGGTGGCAATGCTGAAATATTTCTTGCTTTAAATTTGTGCTCACTGGGATAGTGAGGATCACAGAGAGAGAGAGAGAGAGACACACACACACAGTGTTACCCTAGCATACATCAGATCATACGCTTTTGCAAACAATATAATCCAGATTTAGGACCCATTGTAAAGGAACAAGTCTTATTTCAGCGATCCAGGGCTGCAGAACTAAAAGTCTGCCTCCCTTTATCACGAGTCTCATTTTTCGGGTGCCTCCCATCGCAGGATCTCAAAGCACTTTATAATCCATCCTCGAAGCAGCCCTGTGATATGATTACCCCTGATTAGAAGAGCGGGCCCTCTAATCCAGTATTCTGTCCCAGGTAGTAGCCAGTACCTGCTGCTTCAAAAGAAGGAGGGAGAATCCCTGCAGTAGGAAGTCATGGTAGAACGTGCCCCAGGAAACGTTTCTTTTTAACCCCCGATGATTAGGCTTCAGGGCATAAACCACCTAGAGGTTTCATATCCCTTCAAAGCTGTTTTAATTCTTACGGTTATAACTCAGGAGTGTTTTGCATTCGTTAGGAAGCTCCAATCCTTCTTTGAGTCCCACTACGCTCCTGATCTCAATGATAAGCTTCTAGCCTGTGCAGCTTATTGTCACAGTTTAAGGGAAGGATCTTGCTTCCACTGAATTTCATTGGTGCGTGCGACATTGGGGGCCCCGGGGCCTGACTTCTGTCGCACGTAATTTGTGGCAAAATAGAACCCAGGTGTCGTGAATCCCAACCACAAAACCATCTCGCGTGTTATGCTCTGGGCACTTGATTCTTGTTTTTAGCCAGTAGATTAGTGCTGTTTGCATGGGAGGGCAGTGACTGTGAACCGGCAGGCTCCAGCACTGGATGTAATGCTAAACTAGTTCCTCTGCCTTTTACTTCACCATAAATTCCACTTAATCGGCCAAGTTTAGTAAGCTGCTCTTAATTTAGTGCAGTACTTATGCTTTTACTGGGCAGTCTGGCCACTGATTATTAAAACATTACATCTCTTGCATTTTTTTTTCCTTTTAGTGTGTACTGGGACTACGCCTTAATAGTGCCGTTCAGTCAGATTGTCTGCATTCACTGCCATCAGCAACGTAAGCATAAACCTCCTCATCCCACGGGGTGCCGCAAACGCTCAAGGGCCTTGTTTCTGCAGGGGGAATGTTAACGCTGTTCGTGTTTTATTTTGCTGCCTCTCCGGCATTTATTTCCCTGCAGGCAGACTGTGGTTTATCTTTAAGTTTCTTCGCGGAAAGAGCCAATGAGAACTTCTCGGCATAAAGCTGTTCCAATGGTCTCTTGAGGCTTGACTTTGTCCTAAGTGTTAATGTAACACAATGCTTCTGGGTGGGTTGTTGGCAGCAGGGATCACACCTGGGACCTATGGATCTAAAAGCATGAGCCTCTCCTCTAAAGGGGGGAGGGATAGCTCAGTGGTTTGAGCATTGGCCTGCTAAACCCAGGGTTGTGAGTTCAATCCTTGAGGGGGCCACTTAGGGATCTGGGGCAAAAATTGATCCTGCTAGTGAAGGCAGGGGGCTGGACTCAATGACCTTTCGGGGTCCCTTCCAGCTCTAGGAGATAGGTATATCTCCATATATTATATTATATTATTATTATAGGATCCAGCTGTGTTAGCCAAGGCTGCAGCAGGCTCAATCCTCTCCGGATGTGGCCGCACCACTACAAGCAGTGTAAGCTGTAGGTGCTCAGTTGCTCTGAAAATCTGGCCTCTACTTTTTAATTATTGTGGGACAAAAGGGAGCAATTTTTAATTATTGGATGCCAAGTAATTTTATTTAAAAAAATTACTAAAACTATTTATGCCATGTTGTTGTAGCCGTGTTGGTCCCAGGATGTTAAGAGAGACAAGGTGGGTGAGGGAATATCTATTATTGGACCAACTTCCATTGGTGAGGGAGACAAACTTTCCAGCTTACCCAGAGCTCTTCTTCTGGTCTGGGAAAGGTACTCTGAGTGTCACAGTTAAACACAAGGAGGAACAGATTGTTTAGCATAAGTAATTAATATATCAAGGGACCATTCAAGATGAAGTAGCCAGTTAACACCGCTCCAGTCATAGAGAGAAAGGAGAAAAAAAATGAAACAAGAAATGCCAAACCTGCAGCTGTATCTCCATTGCTAGGATGATCAACACCCCCACGACACACCTTTCAAGATCCGTGGGTCCTACACGTGCCCATCGCAACATTCACTGCACTAAATAACGCTGGTGTGGGTGAAACATGACATCACGTTTCACCCATCACGACACTCTTGAATGAACACAGAGAAAAATTATAAAGGACAAAAACGCCATATCCCCTGTGGGTGAACACTTTTCACAAAGCGATCGCTCTATCCCTGACCTGTCAGTCTTCAGGAAACCTGTACAACATCCTCAAAAGACAAGCCTGGGAGTTTAAGTTCATAACTTTGCTAGACACTAAAAAGCACGGACTGAATAGACACACTGGATTGATGGCTTATTACAGCAATCTATGACCCACTGTCCACCCCCACAGCTTTTTTTTATAGCATCAAATGACCTTGCTATATTTATACATAAATTTATACTCAACAGGGACATAAATATAAATACATATACTCAACAGGGAAATAGCTCACTAGAACAATTTGTAACACGCCACACTGCCTGCAACTCTTAGCTGCCCACTTCAAACCCTTTTAGGTAGAACAATCTAATGTGACCACCTCCAGCATGCTACCCCTTCTGCTAAACAGTCTCTCCCAACTTGTAATTATCACAGATAATTAGATGAATTAGATCATCATCAGATGAATACTAGTTTGGATCTTACCCAAAATACCATGCTGCCAGCCAATCCTTTAGTAGCTAAAACTAAAGGTTTATTATAAAAGAAAGGAAAGAGAAAAGAGTTGTTAAATGGTCAAAGCAGTCAGATCCATACATATGACTGCAGAGTCCATTTATCAGGTTCTTAGTAGTATTGATGAGTTTGCTGGCTAGTAAAGTCCCTCTGGAACACATTGACAGCTTGGATGGGTCTATCAGTCTTTTGTTCAAACCTTCAGTTTGTAGAGAAGTTACTCGAGAGGTGAGAAGCAGGATTGAAGACAAAATGGAGAAATATGCAGCTGCCTTTTTATATCCTTTGCCGTGTGGCCTGTGCATCCTTTGTTCCAAGCACAAGCACATGGGCATCGAAAAGCTCTTGGACTAGTCCCCTGTCCACAGCCATGTCCTGCTGACTCATCAGTGTAGCCCCGGCTTCTCTCACCGGGTTAATTGTACAGCTGATTGCCTTTGATGGACCATTAAGCAGGCTGGATAGTGCTGATGCCAATCTGGTGTCACCCAGAAACACAGCACAAGTTCGATATCAATATACCACACATTTATAACTCGCAATACAAAGATGATGCATACAAATAAACCAGATTATCATCCTTAGAAAATCATAACTTTTCCACTGATACCTTACATGGCATATCTTGTAAGATTCATTGCCATTTTGTAATATGGGTATCGATAATATTAGAAATGGTCACCCATATTCCATACAGCATCAGGGGCTGGTAGACTGTCTATTTTTTTAAACATGCCATAGACGACATTTTAAAAAAAATCAATGTTCATTGCCTGCCAAGGCTCCCTTTACCCATGGTAGATGGGAAACATCTGGTAAACTTCACTCCCGAGTCTATTCGGTTAGCTATCCTGTAATGCAATGGGATTTTGGTGGACAGCCACAAACAGAATCCAGTTTGAAAGCGAGGTCAACTGATCATGCTTCTAACCTAATCAAAGGCAACACAAACGTATCTTGGGTTCTCTTTTGCAGCAGAAAGCGGTGGGACGTTAGTCTTGGTGAGTCAGGATGGGATCCAGAGACCTCCACTCCATTTCCCACAGGGAAGTCATCTCCTTGCTTTCCTTTCCTGCCTAGAAAACGGCCTTCTGCCTCGAGGACAATTAGACCCACCACTTTGGTCACAGCAGGGCAAGGTACTGTCAGGCTGAGAGCCAGTGTCTTGAACTATAAGTTCTTTGGGGCCAGGTTGGTCTTACTGTGTCTGTCCAACAGCACCCAGCGCAGTGGAGCCAGGGGGCTCTGGGAGCTACTGTCATGCAAATAATAAACTCAGGACATGGGGAGGAACGTAAACGCAAAATAAACAACCCCACTGATTATCCCCTAAACTGTCTGACTTGTTTATAAGGACGTAGATTCCATAACAACCTGATTATAGTTTCACCACTGAACCAGTGCTATAGACACTTTAAAAAGGTGTTTGAAAATGATGTGGACAGAAGCACCCGACCAGCCGCAACGTGATACCACCCCTGGTGATATCACCTAACTGATGGACTGTTGCCAGTCCTTAAAGGGACGCTATTAGGACACCTTCCCTATATCCTGACAAGTCTTTTCTCCGTTCCCTTTAATGACCTCCTTCCCCTGGGTACATAGGTTCCATATGCAGTAGGATCATGTCTCTCATCCAAGACTTGGATTTTTCAAAGGAAGTGATGGGAGCTCAGTGCCCCATTCCCAGTCAATGGGAGTTGTGTACCCAGCTCCCTAGAAAAACCACCATTTGCTAGGCCAGGTACCTGCAGCCCATTCATCTAAGGTCTTGGAGCCACCTTCTGAGTCTGTTATTTTGACACCGTTCCACTGCACCACTTCATCTCTTGCTAACTGTACCTACTGGGTCATTTTCACTGTAGGGTAAAGTATTTCCAAAGCTCCGGAAACGAAACAGTAACAAGTCAGTGGAGCTGGAGGAAATGCCACATGAGGAGTCTGCTACGGACTATGTCTTCAGGATTATCTATCCGGGACACAGGCACGATAACAGTAAGTGGCTTCATTGTTCTTTCATTTAAAAAAACAAACAAACAAGAGTGGTATGCTGGGATCTGTGGGGGAAAGAGACAACCCAGACTTTTTTAAGGGGATATTGCCACAGAGGTGTTCTGCCTTGTTAGGTAATTAGGATCCATGGTATAGTTTACTGTGGATTTTCTTAAAGCTATAAACCAGGGGTTCTCAAACGTCATTNAGACTTTTTTAAAGGGATATTGCCACAGAGGTGTTCTGCCTTGTTAGGTAATTAGGATCCATGGTATAGTTTACTGTGGATTTTCTTAAAGCTATAAACCAGGGGTTCTCAAACGTCATTACACCGCGACCCCCTTCTGACAACAAAAATTACCACACGACCTCAGGAGGGGGGACCGAGCCTGAACCAAAGCCCGATCCCCGCCGCCCTGGGGTAGGAGGGGCAAAGCCAGGCTTCAGCCCCAGCCGGGAGCCCGTAACCTGAGCCCTGCTGTCCAGGGCTGAAGCCCCTGGGCTTTGGCTCCGGGTAGTGAGGCTCAGGCTTCGGCCCTGGCTTTGGGCCGCAGCAAGTCTAAGCCAGCCCCTGGCGACCCAGTTAAAATGGGGTCCCCGACCCACAGTTTGAGAACCGCTGCTATAAAACCTTCATTGCTCCAAATGGAAATGGAGAGTCCCACTCTTAGAGCCACCCTGTGTTCTCCAGCTGAACCCTATGCAAAACTTTCACAGAGGCAGCCGGACTTTCAAACGGAGACCAAATGCAAAAAAATCCCCATGGCTAATCCAACAGCAATTCTGCTCTAAAAATGAAGGGTATTTCTATTGCGCAGGCAGCTTCCTAGCAAGATTGTTTTTAAAAGGAGAAAAGATTAACGCTAACCATAAAAAAAAGAAGACCCTCCCTCAAAAAAACAAACACACCCAAAACCCTGCAAGCCCAATTTTCCTGGCATTCTCTACTGAAGTTTCACAATAAATAGGGGGGAGAACCCACACCCAAACCCCTTCCTCTCTTCTGTGAATCTGAACTCTCTCTATACAAGAGATCTTGCACGCTGGTTCTCTAGCAGTAGGTTCATTTTCACGTCCATTGGTGGAAAAGCTAGAAAGTAGCAACATCCTGAGATGTTTGGCTCATGGTCCCAAGTTTAAAGGGGATTTGGATCCAATGTTCCCATTCAGGTTCATCACAGCTAGAAAGTGGCAAAATCAATTAAACACCCCCGCCCACTTGCCCCCCCAGAGAATAGGCCATAAGGAGCCAAGCTTTAGCCTCAACCCAGCCTGTGAGGGAATGTTTACGCCGCAAATAAAACACCCACGTCTGGTCCATGTCAGCTGACTCGAGCTCCATAAAACTGAGCCTGAGCTCTGGGACCCTCCCTCCTTGCGGAATCCCAGAGCTAGGCACGCAGTCTGCTCCCTCCAGCAGGAGGCGCTGCAGATTGTGTGGCCACATGCAGCTGTTCATGTCTGGTTGAAATCTGGCCCTTGGAGTGTGTGCTCTTCTCCTTGAGAAATGTCTCTTTCCCACCCAGGTGCGGGGGAGTTCCCAGGGTCTCTCCCAAGCTCCGACTCCTCTGTCTGTGCTGAACGTGTCCTTTGAGACTTCTCCTAGAACCAAGTCCTCTCTTCTTATGCTCCTCTTTCACTATTTTCTTTGAGCAGTAACTATTAACTACCACCACTTAGCTGCCAGCCGCTCTGCCTCAGTCGATGACGACGAGGAGGAGGAAGACCGGCTCCACGCAATGCTCTCAATGATCTGCTCTCGGAACCTCACAGCTCCTAATAGGATGAAAGGTTTTTATCCGCCGCCCCCGGCCCTGCCCCCTCAGCGCTCTGTGGCAGCGTTGCCCCAGTGATGCGTACAACAGTGTTGGCATTATGGCAAGACAAACGTTTTTCATTCACGCCAGGGGTGGGAAGGCAGCCAAAAGCTGGGGGGGAGCAGGGTTAGCAGCACCTTTCCTCCCCATCTCAAGGTAGGATCCATGACAATGAACGACAGAGTCATCTCGCTTCCAGAATCTACCTCCCCCAGACTCCCCCCCTTAAGAGTTAAGTCACGACTCCTGGTATGTGCTCACACAGGGAAGTAAGCGGAGAGAAGGGGGCCCCTTACTTTGCTGCATGGGGGGAGGTGGGCCGGGGGGAAGCGGGCCAGGGGGAAGCCCTCCACCTGTGCAGCTTAAGAGGTAGCAATAAGTAAGATGCACTGAGTAAAGGGCTGGTACAGATTATACCCGCTCAGCTCGTGCGGGGAAACAAGAATCAAGTTGTAAATTAGAGTTCATCGATACAGCAAAAAAGGACCCAGGGCAGCAAGTCTCAGGGTGACTGTACAATCTACCCTTAAATGCACATTGGAGACTTGTACAGACCAAGCAGCTTTTGCCCTCCTGTCCACTTACTGTGTGGATTTCAAATGATCGGTTACCGTATTCCTTACTGTACAACAGGCTCTGTTCCCATCAAAAATCCAGCCCCGTTCACTCACCCTCGACCTATTCATAATCATACACTTGATCACGCCAGCAAACCTTCATTCCAGCAGAGAGGAGCCAATTGGCCCTGGCTGTATAGTTCTGGAGACTTCGAATCCCTCCTGTCTTGAAGGAGGAAAGTGACCGGAGTTCACCCTGTGGAGCAGAAAACCGTCTGCTGGACAGATGGGAATTCTAAGGCTCCAGAAATGAAGCTAAGTTGGCTCAAGAATAGAACACAAAGAAAAAATAATTCTGCAAAAATGGTCAAGATTTCCTTTGTTGAAATGTTCAGCCCAGTTCTACTCCAAGCATTACCTCTCCCGTGCTCATGGCTGTCCCAGGACTAAACTCATTCAAGAGAAACCCCCCTCCTTCCTTAGCTGCAGTATCTGTCACTGTACAATTTCCATGCCAACAGTCTTGGCTTGGAGCCGTCGTGTCTGCAGGTGCCATAGATTGAACACACGCTTCCTTTAGCAAAAGAACATTCGCAGACTGAGTGATTACCGGAATCCATCTTTTCCTCATTCCTCAGAGCTCTCACATACCTTTAAATGCAGAGCAATGGGTTTAGTGCTAAGTGGATGTCATCCCTGGCTTGGTGACACTACCTATAAGAATGAGAGGATAACTGCCCTTGGTCCATTCTACTCTGGGCCTCTGCTGGGACTGCCCTGATGCCATTTTGTTGTTATGTGGACCCCTGTCCACTGTGATCCCCGTAGGTCACCAAAATAGTCATTAGGTCTGACCGCTACTCAGCTGGGCTGGATTCATATTCTACCAAAATGCTCTTAGAAGGGATGGAAGGGAAGAGAACCCCCAAAGCCCTCATCATCTTGTAGGAAGATAGTGTTTGCAGGAAATATCTGTACAGTAGGTTTCTTGTGCAGATGAGACTTCGAAATGGCTTATGGTAGAAGACCCGTCTGTAACTCCGCATGCCTGCAAAGATGAGACTAGAAATATAAGTTAAATGATTACAACTTCAGCTTTATTTGGTAGCTAATGGATATTTAAAACCATCCTACTCGAGATGTCAAGAAACACTGAAAAAAATAGTTAGCAACCTAGCTAGGACCACATACCATTTGACTAGTGATTCTTGTCGGTGAACTAGCTTTGACTATCATTTGTGTCTGCCCATCAGTGCGCCCTTGAAATAATGACAACACTGTTGTATCAGGTTTGCTAGCCATTTTGTTTTTAATTTTTGCAACATGCTTGACTTTTTGCATGTGGCCAAAAGTTGCAGATAAACAACAACAAAAATGAATGAAATGAAGATGCTGTTCACTCT
The DNA here is from genome assembly GCA_003942145.1 of Platysternon megacephalum. NCBI lineage: Eukaryota > Metazoa > Chordata > Testudines > Platysternidae > Platysternon > Platysternon megacephalum. The sequence goes on along the minus strand of QXTE01000018.1, from coordinate 10,563,088 downwards.
AATTCTTCACGAATTCAGGTACCTTTCATCTGAATCCTTAGGTTCTGTGGGGTTCTCTCCTTTTAAAGTAGATTGTTTCTTTAAAACAAAAACAAAAAAAACCTCACCCACTTTTCCTGTCCTTGGAGCGGGAGGGGGGAAAAAAAATCTCAAAACATTTGTTTGTCCAATGGTTTTTATTTGAACCAAATGAGAAGCTGCAGTAAATACTGGGTCATTCAGCTCCTTCCTGAAGAATTAAGGTGAAGAGCATTTTTTCATTAAACTTTGTTTTGTGAAGTGAAATATTCATGACTGCTTCCGCATGAGCCTGTGCTTTTTATGTTAACATATCTTGTATTATTTCCATGCCGTTAAAATGCTTTATGCTACATTGATGGCTATATCTATATTAAAAATAGAGTCCATCTTCTTAAAAAAAACCCAAAAAACGGTATTGTTACCTGCAATGGCAGAATGCATGAGACAATTTGGATGTTCCCCACCCCCACACTTAACATACATTTTGAAAGCACGGCCCAGGGGACCGGAGTTGCTTGCACATGTTAATACAATGAATGACATCCTGTACTCTGCCTTTTGCCTTAATTTAAATCAAGGGTGAGCTGAAAGGCCAGTTATTTATGAAAAGCACCAGCAGGGATAGGTTAAGAATTTGGGCCATGATTTTCAAAAGCTGCTAGTGATTTTTGGGTGCCCAGTTTTAGACACCTTTCAAGGGGGACCCTGCTTTTCAGAATGTGCTAAGCATCCACCCTCTGAAAATCAGGCCTTTGAGGTTTGAAATTGGGCACCCAAAATCTCTAGCGACTTCTGAAAATCTTGGCCTCCTTTTTTTAAGTGCTGATCCTGCAACTTGTTTCCACGTGTGGAGAGATTTCAGACACATGGAAGTTGCATGTTCAGAGCCTTAAACTCGAGTTTATGCGCTTGGGGGTGATCCAGTGAAGGAAAATGGGCGCACAGAGGGGTACTGTTTATATGAAATGTTCCAGGAACAGCACCCTAGATTTAAATACACATGGAAAATACCTTTATGATTGATGTGTTACCTTTGTGCTCATGTTGGTTTTGTAAACCAGGCTTTGGCTGAGGTCAATTAAAAAAAGCACTCAGGGGACTCAGGAGGTTGCATTGTGGTGATGGGTCGATGGCATTTTACTCCCAGGAGACCGAGTGCTGGAGTAACTTTCCACCTCTGTGAGCAACTGTTTAAGGATCAGATCCTAAATGACCACATCAAGAACAGAAAAGTTCAGTCAGTCTCATTTTGAGAGAGAACCTATTTTTACTCTGGAATTAAAAACACCAGATCTTTCACTGTAGCTCAACCAGAAGTTATGAGCTCACTGCAGGAATTACTGGATGAAGTTCCCTGGCCTGTGGTATACAGGAGGTCAGACTAGATGACCATAATGGTCCCTTCTGGCCTTAAAATCTATTACTGTAATGTCAGATTAAAATTAGCTCCTATCTACGGAAAGCAGAAGAGCAGCCTGCCTCGCACCCTGCGTTTGAAACAGGCAGGGTGCTGGGCCGTGGGTGCACCTAACGGTTATCTAGGGAAGTTGGGGAATCCCCGTCACTGGAGGTTTCTACAAACACCTGTCAGGTATATTTAATGCTGCCTCAGCGTGGGTGGCTGGACTAGGTGACCTCTTGAGGTCTCTTGCAGCTGTACATTCGTATGATTCTATGAAAAATTGAGCATGCGGAGGACGTGGCTGGTTTAGATGTGTTAGAGCGGGAAGTAATGTTTTAGGGTCGCTAGTTCTGTCCCTTCCTATCATCAAGGGTAGAGCCTGCAGCAAAGCAAAGCACCACGACATCAGGGTGCAGCAGGAGGGCAGGGGCAGACAACCATTTATGCCCATGATTTTTTTCCCCCCCTTTCCCCAGACTCGGGCGACATGATAGAGATGCAGGGATTCGGTGCGAGCTTGTTGTCATGGCAGCTGGAGCACTGCAGCCAAGGGTCCTCGTGCCTCTCCTGTTCGTCAGGCAGCTCTCCCTACGACATCCCCAGCTGCTGTAACTGCATTCACGACAGGTAAACGGCCCAGGCCCGGGGAGGTGGCTTGAGTATCGGCCGAAAGCGACAGTGCTGGGGGAGAGCTCTGGGCTTGCTGCCTAAGGCGCCCTTGGCACACCAACGCCTACCCTCCTGCGCCCACTTCACAGCCATGGTGGACGTGTCCGGGGCAACATCTGAGACTGAGGTGAAAAAATCAAGCGCGCCTAACTCCCAATTTTAAGAGGGACCCAGGAGCCTAAGTCGCAATGAAAAAAAAAAAAAAAAATCAGTGGGACACAGGCTCCTAAATTCTCAGGTCACTTTTGAAATTGGGAGTTTCCTAAACCCCACCGGCACTTTTCAAAATGGTCTTCAGTAGGTTTCCTCGGCAGGCGGAGGAGAAGCCACAAGTGTTGCCGCTGCACCTGTTCAGCCAGCGGTCCCCTAACTCCACCCCACAAGGCAAGGCCTTGCATGTGGAGAAAAGTCACCCCAACGCCCCTGGCTCCAAGCAGCAATGGCGAGTTTTATGGGAGAGACGCTTCAGGGCTCCCAGGGGACCCTGCTCCGGGTTACGGGGAACACACTGTTTGTGGCTGGGCCAGCACCTGTGGAGGTGCTACAGCATCACAACAACGAGAGAGCGAACTGCCTCCTTGTCTCTCTGAAAGTCTTCGCTTTTCCAGCACGCACCTAGAAAAGCCTCCCGCTCACCATGTGCTAAGCAGCCTCCTCTCCTGCTCTCGCCACTTCTTTTGCAAAGTCTCCTACCTTGTCGAATGGCGGATGACATTTGTTCTGTGGCACAGAGAGGAAGGAGGCTCCAGTGGCAAGGGGACTAGCCTGCGACTTGGGAGAGCCGGATCCAAAGCCCTGCTCTGCCCACCTCTCAAGCGGTGTTGTGAGGAGATGTGCTTGGGAGGCACTCGGCCATTATAGTGATAGGACCAAGGTCTCTAAATAGCCCCTGATCCTTCCCGCAGTCAATTGGTTTTACGGCCGCGTACGCAAGAGGAGAATCAGGCCTTTTTGTGCTTATGTTTAGTGCTCTATAAAAGAGCAATAGAAGCAGGTGAAATGCCATTTTCATGTAGCTCATGTTCTCCAAGCCTCTGGTTGGCACAGCACTTTTCCCTGCTGCATGTGTTTCAGTGCTGGGCCCAGCCTCGTCCTTCTCCTGCTCCCCTTGGAAGGTTGCTCGACANAGGGGACCCTGCTCCGGGTTACGGGGAACACACTGTTTGTGGCTGGGCCAGCACCTGTGGAGGTGCTACAGCATCACAACAACGAGAGAGCGAACTGCCTCCTTGTCTCTCTGAAAGTCTTCGCTTTTCCAGCACGCACCTAGAAAAGCCTCCCGCTCACCATGTGCTAAGCAGCCTCCTCTCCTGCTCTCGCCACTTCTTTTGCAAAGTCTCCTACCTTGTCGAATGGCGGATGACATTTGTTCTGTGGGACAGAGAGGAAGGAGGCTCCAGTGGCAAGGGGACTAGCCTGTGACTTGGGAGAGCCGGATCCAAAGCCCTGCTCTGCCCACCTCTCAAGCGGTGTTGTGAGGAGATGTGCTTGGGAGGCACTCGGCCATTATAGTGATAGGACCAAGGTCTCTAAATAGCCCCTGATCCTTCCCGCAGTCAATTGGTTTTACGGCCGCGTACGCAAGAGGAGAATCGGGCCTTTTTGTGCTTATGTTTAGTGCTCTATAAAAGAGCAATAGAAGCAGGTGAAATGCCATTTTCATGTAGCTCATGTTCTCCAAGCCTCTGGTTGGCACAGCACTTTTCCCTGCTGCATGTGTTTCAGTGCTGGGCCCAGCCTCGTCCTTCTCCTGCTCCCCTTGGAAGGTTGCTCGACACGCTTCTAGACTTGCATGGCGGGAAGCACTGGTGTCTAATAGCGCCAGTCAAAAAAGGCCAATTATTTTTTGGCCAGGAATGTTCTAAAATTGTTGGTGTCGTGGTTGAAATGCCCCAGGAAGTTTTGTTTTCAAAAACTCCTGTAGTAAAAGTTTTGGTTTTAAAACTGAACGTTGTTCAGGGTAAATTATTTTTTTTTAAATCGAAAAACTTGAACATTTCAATCAAAAAAAACTTCAGCCAGCTCTTCTGTCTATGCCCGTTTAGGTCAGTGGTGGAGACAGTTCAGTTTTATGGACAGAGGCAAACCAGCAATCTTTTAAGGGATGCTTACATCTAGAGTTACCAGATAGCAACTGTGAAAAAACGGGATGGGAGTGGGGGGTAATAGGCACCTATATAAGAAAAAGTCCCCAAAAACGGGACTGTTCCTTTAAAAATGGGACATCTGGTCACCCTACTTACATCCCTGTTTTGTCAATGGCAGTGTTGTTGTAGCCATGTTGGTCCCAGGGTACGAGATAGAAGGGTAGGTGAGGGACTATCTTTTATCGAACCAAATTCTGTTGGTGAAAGGTCATAAGCTTTGCAGCTACACAGAGCTCTTCTTCAGGTCTGGGGAAGGAAGCAGAATGTTAATGTGACCTTTGTAATCCACCTGTCACTGTGGTACTGAGTTACCTAAATATTCATGTGGTTTGGGGCAGCATCCCAGGCAGACAAATAATTTTAAAATCTAAAGACTTATTTCCCGTTGGATTTTTTTTTTTTAAACCAAATGTGTCTTAGTTGGGTTTGGAAAAGGGGCAGTGTCCGTAGCTCAGTTGGGATTAGGGATGTGTTCCATGACTTGTGATCTGTGTAACCGTAACACACTCGTGTTTAAAAATGTCTCCCTACAGAACCCCATTAAAGATGCTGTGTGAAAGCATGAAGAGGCAGATTGTTTCCAGAGCGTTTTATGGATGTAAGTGAGGCTGTTTTCCAAAAGGGACAGTGCATGCAGCTCCCGCGGTGTCATGCCCTAGTTTGCACTTAGACTGCAAAGTCAGGTCACTGACCGGGTTTAGGTTAGAGAGGGATCCAAACCAAACTATGGGGGGAGGCATTTGAAAGCCAAATCCAGGTGCAAATTTTGCAGGTGGCCCTGCTCTCCATAATGAGCCAATCTAGAACTTTAGAGGGTTCAGAATCCGGACCCAAATATGCTGGCTTGGTAATGCCAGTGGCTCTTCTGTAGGCAGCTGTGGAAAACTGATGCTTAAAACTCTGCCTGTTGTAACGTACTTTTACTAATACGCCTTTGTTTTTTTCACTTCCCGGCACAAGATTAAATAGTTGTCAACTTTGCATCCCCCTTCCATTCTACCTGGCATGCATGTGGGATTGTGGAGAAGAAAGCTTTGCTTCTAGCTTAAACCGCACAGCTCCATCTTTAAAAGGAGTTGCCGGCATCCTATATAGTCACCTGCTTGCTTATATGAGATCCTGCCATTTCATTTCCACCCCCTCTGCAGGGCTTGCCTACTGCCGCCATTTGTCTACGGTGAGAACGCATCTGTCTGCCCTCGTGAACCACTCAATTGTCCCGCCTGACAAGCCTTCCAGCGCTGCCGGAGGCCTGACCAAAGAGGTCTGGAGTAAATATCAAAAGGACAAAAAGGTAACGGGCACAAAACCTACCCCCAGTTCTTAAAGGGAAAAAGTCAGCACCCCACCCGACCCCCACACACTGCCCCAGTGTCACTCCCTAATGTGGCTATAAATATTTCTAAGGGTCTTTTCAAGTGTCCAGTGTTGCCTTCTAAGACTGTACATGAGTTCACAGTGTGCCGGGTTTGTTTCAGTATTTGGGCAGATCCGATTCTCACTTACACTAAGGCCCCTTTGAGCTACCAGAGTAGTGGAAAGTTGCCGTAAATGGCTGTTTCGCTCACCTTAAAGCCCTTTTCGCTGCCAGAATGGCATAAAAGTATAATAAGGGCTTGTCTACACATGGAGTTGTTCCTGATGAACTCCATGTGTGGACACACTTATTCCAGAATAAGAGTGCCTTCATGCTGTTTAGCTTAACCCAGCAAGTGGTTTCAGCTAAATGGGAACAATGCACTCTGACCCCAGAATGTGTCCACACATGGGGTTAATCAGGAACGACACCACGCGTAGACAACACACAGATGAGAATCAGCCCAGTGTATCTTTAAGCAGGATGAAGGATATTTTGTAAACTAGGACAATCTAGAGGAACACTAGATCTTTTTGCCTTGCAATTTTAGACATTTAAAGTGATGTTTTTATTTGGACAATCCACTTCCTGATTTTGGGCAGCCCAGAAAGCAGCATTGATGAGAAGACGACTTGCAAATTTAGGAGCCTGAAAATCTTCGGTAAAAGCCAAAGTGAATTAGGTTTTACATGTAGTTTTTGAAGCAAATATAGCACCATTAAAAGTAAGTCATTGCCAGCTCTGATGACCGGAGTCCTCTATCTACAGAACAGATGTAGCACAAGCAATATCAGGGCAAACTTCGGAGTGCTTCCCAGTCAGTCTACCTGTCTGCTGAGCACATGCTCCATAAGCACCTTCCTAAACATCTGCTTAAGTGCTTTCTTGAATCAGGGCCCGACAGGACTGTCCATGGAGTCACACTGTGTGAATTCCGTAGAAGGGGGAGAGATGTTAATTCTCCATGGCCTGTTTGATCCTTTGCATCTCTGGGGACAGCAAAGGTATAATTTAGCATCTACATAGTGGTAGATTCCATGATGGACACCAGTCCAGTAGGAACGGACCCATTTTATAAAGGCCGCTGATCATATTGGGCCAGATTGGAACCAATGACCTAGAAATAAAACTATCCCATCTGTATCCCATTGCCAACCTTTTTAAGGCTTCTACTGGGTGTATTTCCCATTAGCTGTATACTTGCCAGTAACTTTAGTGCTTTTATGCCAGCTCAATAGTAAGGTGCATTAAATTTTCCCTCCCCTCTTTCCTGACTGCTTTAGAATTACAAGGAATTAGAATTACTCAAACGAGTTTACTATGGCGGCGTGCAGCATGAGATTCGAAAGGAAGTGTGGCCCTTCTTACTAGGTCACTACAAATTTGGCATGACCAAAAAGGAAATGGATCGGGTAAGTTCCAGCTTCTGAGATTTAAATGGGATGTCGAATTTTAAAAAAATTAGCAAGCACTAAAAGGACTCTCTCTAGGTGTAATACATAGTCCATTTTAAGAAACACTCTCCTAGCATGTGGTCTTTAGAGGGCACCAAAACGCGTATTTTTGGATTTTTCTCCAGTAGGACTTGGACTTGGGAATCCGAATTCCTGAGTTTGATGCCACTGTGGGCAAGCCACCTGGCCTTTCTGTGCCCGAGTTTCCCTGTTTGGAGGGTAATTGCCTTCATAGGGCACTTTTTAAATTAGCGCATGGGAAGTGCTTTGCGAAGGCTGCAGCAAAGAGGCTACAGAAGGGCCGCGCATTCGTTAAGTCACAGCAAGACATTTGTCGGGGCGACCCAGTGACCGTTCAAACGCTGTATCTTGAAATACCAGGTCATGCACCTGGGTGCGCCCAGGTTTAATGCAACGGTTCAAAACTGCCCATATAGAGCGTCCGAGACCGGGCGCTACTACAAAGGACCATGAGGGCTGTGTAGGTTTGTCCCCTTTTCCTGCAAGCAGGTAAGATGTGTCTTTAAAAACCCACCCACCCCTCCTTGGAAATATCATTGTGAAGTGTAAATGCTAACATACTATTTGTAACACACACACACCTACACCTACACACACACCTACACCTACACACACCTACACACACACCTACCCACACACACACACACCTACACACACACACACAGAAACCCCCCACCTTTGCCAAGCTAACGACATTTACCACATTTCAGCCCAGGGCCGTTACAGCCCTAGGGTATGGGGGCTGTGATGAAGATTCGGACAGCACATTGTCTACACAGCTAGCAGCCCCCCTGCCGTGTTCCCGTAACACACGGCGCCCCCGCCTCAGAAAAGCTGCAGGGTCCCATGCAGACCATTGGGCGGGGCTTTCAGGTAGGGTAGACACTGTAGGGTCTCCTGAAGGCCAGACAGGGTGTGAGCAGCGTCTTCCCTTTGGTGAGATGCTTTATTGGAATGCATGAAGTGATGCTGACCTCACACTGCAGCCTCCCAGCGGCCCTGAAGACGTGAACCTGATGCTGATGGAGCTGCGTGTGTCTGTGTCTGCAAAGGGCAATCGTAGGCGAGCCGCCTGAAAGCCGAATGCGGCGGGGGGGGAGTCCTGCGTGGCTTGTGCCTGGCATAGGTCTCAGTGGGAGGAAAGGGCAGGCAGAGGGATTGGGTGTGTATGTGGTAGTGTGAGCGTGTGGCTGACCACGGCGCTCCAGAGACTCACCTCACGCGCCCGTGGCTGGACCTCTCCGCCAGGTTGCCGTTCTTGATAAATTAGAGCTTTAGCAATAGCAATGTTGGCAACGCGCTGCAGCGCCTGTGACACGAGACGCACGTGTCTCTCGCCTGCCAGTCCGGCTTCTCTCCTGTTAGACACGAATTACTAGAGATAGAGCCCAGATAACGCCACCTCTGTCTAATTTTGCCAGATTGCAATCAAAAGGGGAGACAAGAAAGTACCAATCTCCTTGTTTTCCCTTTCCTCCAGAGGGAGGTAAAACCGATGAGTACGGGTAATATTCAGTAAGTAGAAAAACAAGACCAATCTGCATTTCTCGGGAGGGGACTGTTTGCCTAGTGCTTAAATTAGGAGTCCTGGGGTCAGGACACCTGGGTTCTAGTCCCAGCTTCAGAGGATACTAAATGACTTGCCCAAGATCTCTCAGGGAAAATGTCCCAAATCCCAGTTCAGTGATCACAAGACCATCTTTACTTACACACACACACACACACACACACACACACAGTCTCCCCCCAATTCTATTTTGTTGGAGATGGGCCCAATCCTGGAGTTGAGATCTAGACCCCAAACCCAGTTTCCCTGGAGCTCAACGGGGTTTCAGATCCTGTCTGGCCACCTCACTAGCTTTAATCTCTCCTGACGTGCAAGCCATGCCGTCTGGGCCTCTGACTGTCTCAGATGCCCTCCTGCCAGGAGAGTCTAGCATTTCAGCTGTGTCTGTCTCTGGCTTTGTTTGAAGGTGGATGAAGATATTGCTCTCAAGTATCAGAAGGTCATGGCCGAGTGGAAAGCCTGCGAGATCATCGTGAAGCAGCGGGAGAAAGAGTCACACTCTGCCATCTTTGCTAAGTTTTCATCAGGCAGCAGCATTGACAGCCACGTTCAGCGATTGATCCACAGGGATTCCACCATCAGCAACGACGTACGCGGTCTTGTCTCGCTCTCTGCTCTCCTGTGCTCTCCTCCTCAAGGGATGTTGCAGTACAGTGGGCGATGCTGGAAACCTAGCGCACACAGGCACAGCTCGGGGGGGGACAACAGTAGCAGAGGCACCCTTGGGAAACTGCCCTCAATTAGAGCAGCCCTGCCTGCTCTGCAACCTGGAATCTCTGTCGAGTTCTGGGCTATGGCCCCTGGGCCCGTACCATGCCAGGGCTTGCAACGGGGCACGGGTAGGGTACCGTCTGTGGTTGTTCCTAAGCCTGCATTGGGGGTATTCTCCCCCAGCTGGCTAAAGGGCTTTTATGGCCTCTGTCCACCACAGCAGCAGAAAATCCCTCTCAGTCAAGAACCTCTGGGGAATGGATTGGCTCAAGGGATTGATAATGGCTCTGAAGATATTTTTGTCTTTGGGTTATAATAATAATTGGAGATATACCAATCTCCTAGAACTGGAAAGGACCTTGAAAGATCATCGAGTCCAGCCCCCTGCCTTCGCTAGCAGGACCAATTTTTTTTTTGCCCCAGATCCCTAAGTGGCCCCCTCAAGGATTGAACTCACAACCCTGGGTTTAGCAGGCCAATGCTCAAACCACTGAGCTATCCCTCCCCCCAGAGTTCTGAGTTCAAATCCAGCCAAGAGCAATACTGATCGGCCGTTACTATTCCAGCAACCATGTGATGGGTCTCAGTTTCATCGCTAGTAGGCAGGTGCTCAAATCAGAGATGGCCCCAGTGTCTGGCTCCACCCTAATCACTCTAAGCCTGGATGCTGAGCACAGAATAGGTAGGCTGACTGAATTAGCCCTTGTGACATAAGGTTAGGCGTTAGCCACACCGGTAGGCTGTGTGTTGGAGTAGGGGACTGGCGCTGCCCTGGTTGCATCTCCAGGGCTGCTAATCTGGCACCTTTCAAAAGCACTTAAATTCATGCACATGGATATATTTAAAAAAAAAAATCCTAGTCATCAAAGCTGTAGGGAAAAAATGAAAGTCAAGTGGACAGTAAGACTGTATTGTCCAGAACAAACCCACATTGCTAGAAGGGATAGACAATGACCTAACAGAGCTCTCCCATCTCTAGCCATCCGTGACTATAAAAGCCCCATCACACACACGTTCAAGGTTAGTCTAAGCTATGCACTTCTCTTCTGAACAATAAGGAGTCAGCTCACTTCACTGAGAACAGAACTTGTCCCCAAAATCTGTAGCAAGTTTAAAAAAAAAAAAAAAAGTGATGAAGTTTGATTGCCCAACACAAGGAAGTGCTGAGACATGAGGTTGAAGGCCAGGATCTCCAGGTTCCACGAGTGATTGCTCAACTTGGGTGCCTCCATTTTTGGGTGCCCAACTAGAGATGTTTTGTAAAGGGGCTTGATTTTTCAGCAGGTGGGTGCTCAGAGTCAGGCCCCTTTAAACGTGACTCGGGTTAGGTGTCTAAAAACAGAGACATTCAACATCAAATCATTTTTGAAAATTTGGGACGCGGTGTGCAGATATAAGGTCCTAAGTGGATATTACTTTTAGAGTCCCTTCTCTGGCCACATCCAGCCTCTAATTTCATTGTAAAAGCTGGGTAGATCCACTCTGTTCAGCTATGATTTATACACGCACGGATGCTGCGTGTGATAATATACAGATGCTCTACTGCCTCAGTGATCTTGTCTATTGAAATAACTTAGCCCCACACACGAGTTTGGGACTCATTTGGTCTTCCCTTTTTTCCCCCCCTCCTGCAATCATCATCATCATCAGGTCTTCATATCTGTAGATGAAATGGACTCAACAGAGCAAAATTTAAAAGGTCCGGTTGACCCCTCTTTGACTGTGGTGAACGTTGACACTCCGGTCGCCACGGCTGCAGCAGAACAGCAGTCAGTAGAATTTGATTCTCCCGACTCCGGGCTGCCTTCTTCTCGGAATTACTCGGTCGCTTCGGGCATCCTGTCCAGCATCGACGACGGGCAGAGTGTCTGCTTTGAGGATGGGGCGGAGGAAGAAGTTAGCGCGGACTTAGAAAGACCAGATCTGGACCTGACCCAGGCTCAGAAAGCCAAGGCGGTCCCCTCAGAGCCTCAGGATTCTGTAATGGAGGAACAACTGTGCTCCCAGTTGAATTATTTAACGTCTGGAGAGGACATTGGTTCTGTTTGTGGAGCCGCCTATACAGTAGGTCACCATTTATCCTATTACGCATCGACCTATGTCTGTAGAGCACTCTGCCTTCTCTTCGTCTCCAAGGCCCTGCATGTACTTGAGGAGCTTGGTTTGTTTTCCTTAACCAAAAGAAGGTTGAGGGGAGATATGATTGCTCTCTTTAAATATATCAGAGGGATCAATATCAGGGAGGGAGAGGAATTATTTCGGTTCAGTGCTAATGTGGATACGAGAACAAATGGATATAAATTGGCAGTTGGGAAGTTTAGGCTTGAAATTAGGCGAAGGTTTCTAACCGTCAGAGGAGTGAAATACTGGAACGGCCTGCCGAGGGACATAGTGGGGGCGAAAGACCTCTCCGGCTTTAAGATTAAGCTTGATAAGTTTATGGAGGGAATGGTTTGATAGGATAACTTGATTTACACAATAGGTCAATAATGTGCCACCGCTGGTAGTTAGTACCGATGGTAAATGTTGGGATATTGAAAGTCTTTTTCCTGAGTGTCTGGATGGAGAATCTTGCCCGCATGCTCGGGGTTCAGCTGATCGCCATATTTGGGGTCGGGAAGGAATTTTCCTCCAGGGTAGATTGGCAGAGGCCCTGGAGGTTTTTCGCCTTCCTCCGCAGCATGGGGCAGGGGTCACTTGCTAGAGGATTATCTGCTGCTTGAAGTCGTTAAATCATGATTTGGGGACTTCAACAGCTGAGTCAAGGGTGAGAGTTATTTCAGGAGTGGGTGGGTCAACTCTTGTGGCCTGCATCATGCAGGAGGTCAGACTAGATGATCATAATGGTCCCTTCTGATCTTAAGTTCTATGATATTTCAGCCTTTCTGTCAAGCAGGATTTAACTAAGGATAGGCCAAAATCAGAACCTAAACTCTCTGAATGTCGGAGCGGGAGGGAACCCCTGCATCCAAATCCAGAAGCAGCCTTTCTTCTGGGTCCAATTCAGAGGTGGCCAAAATCTCAAAGGAACAACTCATGAGAGTCTAGCGCCGTCTGATCCAAATCCTAACCCATGAAACTGCACCCTAGCCCTAATCCGGACCCAAAACCACCTGCTCGGATATTAGCATTGCTATAGGCAGATTTAAGCTTTCTTGCTTCGGGCCTGTGTGCTGCCAAAAGCCTGCCATCGCCCCTTAATAATCCCCTGCAACGCTGGGATGTGCTTGGATGGCTGAGCAGGGAGAGCAGATGCACTGTCCCTGAGACTTTCAACAGCAGTGCAGTGGGTAGCTGCTCTATTAATGCCTCCCAGGGAGCTGTATGTATTTAAGATGCGGTGTGGGATTCTAGGCTTTCCGGGTTCAGTGGAATCAAATCACATGTGGGGTCAAATTCTCCGCTGTGCCCAAATCTACTCAGTTCAACAGCGATGAGGGAAGTCAGTTCTGGTGCCCTCTCTGGGCCAACCTGCACCAGCCCTTGGTTCCCACTGTGTTTCAAGAATCCTAGGGGTTGCTCTAAACTGGGCCAGCTGGCTGCCAAGGGCCTATACGCAGCTGGAAATTGCCAGAGCGCAATGTACTCAGGCCACGGCCCCCCCAGGATTCCCCCTGTGCTGTTGTGGTGAGTGCAGGAGCCAGATAAGCGAGATCTGGTGCTGCTTGGAGCGCCCTCTTGGTAATGATAATACCTAGCACGGAGAGCACTTTTCATCTGCCAATCTCAAAGCGCCTTCCAGTGGGGTTTAGGGGAACGAGGCTGAATCCAGCTGTCTTCCTGCTTCTTAACTCAGGTTAATCTCTAGAAGCATCTTTTGTTTAACAGCAAATGTGACTCACTGGGGTTTTTTTTAAACCTCCTAGATAGAATTACTGGACACTGTTGCCTTAAATCTGCATAGAATCGATAAAGATGTCCAGAGGTGCGACCGGAATTACTGGTATTTTACTGCTGCTAACCTGGAGAAACTCAGAAACATCATGTGCAGGTAACACAGCTTGCAAAGCCAACGCGTCTCCTCACTGTACTGCAGCTAACTTGGGTTAATATTAGCTAGTGCGTGCCTCTCCCATCCCTCCAGAGTGCAGTACGGTGTGGCCAAAAGCTTCTAGAGAAAGAAGATGAGGTAGGATGGATAGTTTAGTGAAGTCCCAGCTTCAAACTCTCTGTATCACCTTGGACAAGTTTTGTAATCTACTTTGTTCCCCACCTGTAAAATTGGGATAATGCTTCCCTACCTCCCAGGGGTGTAGCAAAGATCAAATTAATTAAGGAAACTGAGGTGCTCAGATGCTAGAGTGATATTTAAGCGGGTGGGAAGGATACATTTCCAGATCAAACCCCCTCCAGTACCCCAGACCCCTGGGAACGGTCATTACCATCCCTTTAACAACGTTGCTGCTAGCGGAGTATCCTGCCCTGCCAGAATAAGTGAGTCCAAAAACTAAAGCTTACTTCTCAGCGGAAAAGTTTGGATGCTCAGACATTCGAGGCTGTGCATTGTTTGGGGTTTTCCATAAGACTTCGGGTTACAGTTTCTGCATCTAAATTACGTGGTATGAGTTACCTTCTGCCCCAGTCAAGTGGTATTTGAACTCCATACAGTGCTCTAAATCTACTTAGTTTCCTGGCTTTTCAAGGGCATGATTCCGAAAGCTGGAATCAGGGGCTGGATTCCCACTACCGGACACGCATGCCTCCCCATAGGTGCTGGAAGGGGGGGGGGCGGCTCTCACACCCCCTGGCTTGATGCGGTTTCCATCATATACAGAGTTTACACTCAGCACCCCCACCATACAAATGGTTCCAGCCCCGCTGTGCCTCTCTGGTTTTTGAGGATGCTGCTGCCTTTGTTTTTGTTAGCCTGTATTTCACCCCATGGCAAAAGTCCCTGGAGGAGGGAGATTTTTCAAAGCCACCTAAGATTTAGGAGCACAAACCTCATTGAAAGTCAGTGATTTTTTTCTCTCCCCCCCCCCCCAAGTGATGTGCTTATGTAAATCTCTCCCTTCGTGTTTTGTAGAAATCTAAATACATAATTCACCTTTGCCTCAGGTGGGGCAGGAGAATAACCAGTGCTGCTGACACCCTCTCTCCACCCCAGTGTGATGTGATCATAGAATATCAGGGTTGGAAGGGACCTCAGGAGGTCATCGAGTCCAACCCCCTGCTCAAAGCAGGACCAATCCCCAGACAGATTTTTGCCCCAGATCCCTAAGTGGCCCCCTTAAGGATTGAACTCACAACCCTGGGTTTAGCAGGCCAATGCTCAAACCACGGAGCTATCCCATTTGTGACAAAACAGGCTGGCACGCTGGCTGTAATATGACTAATATGCAGCTGTTCCCTCACGGAGAATTCCCAGAGCACCTCCCCCTAAGGGGGTTTTGGAGCAGTAGAAAGTTCTCTCCCTCACACAGAATGCTATAGGCTGGTGCAAAAAAGCTGTAAGAAAGGACCTCATTCTCCATTAAATTGTAGAGGTTTTTAAGGGTGATTTCTGTAAATACAGTTGGCTTCCTCCTTGGGGAATTCACCCACTGAAGCTACACCTCATCGCTAGACACGGGGCTTTCTATGGGACTTGGGTCTTAACGTTCACTAAAAACAATCCAGCGGAGGGGATTTAGAGACTGCGTTTGCTAGTGTCTCTTCTGTTTCTTTCTTCGTGCAGTTATGTTTGGGAACACCTGGAGGTCGGATACGTCCAAGGCATGTGTGATCTACTGGCTCCTCTCATGGTTATACTTGATAACGGTAGGCGTGCCGAGTTTTCCTTTTGTAACGCTTTGCCTTGGAACACGCCGAGTCAAAAAAGCACCACGTTTGGGAGGAAGCTGTCTGCATTATGTAACGGCAACTCCCCCGAACGGAAGCCTGCAGCGTTCCAGTCATCTTCCTGTTGCGAAGTGACTCACCCTGGCCTCTTGGGGATTCCCTATGTATTCTCCTCAGACCAAAGTTGACTTGTAAACAGAGGTAACAGTATTGTTGTAGCTGCTGGCGCTGCAAACTCAACATGGGATCTGCAAGTCTAGCTAGGTTCCTTCTGCCTCTCAAGTCACCACCAGGAAGGGAGGCTCTGCAATCAGAACAGACAGTCCAGTGGCCCGCCTCATGTTTTCACCCAGCGCTGGTCATGGGGGAAAACAACAGATTTGGAAGGAGAAAGCTGCCCCTCCACCCCCACCCCCACCTCGCCCTGCAACATATTGCCTTGTCCAGTACAAACGTGGGTCCCAGGTTTTGCAGCACTCTAATCCATCCACCTTCTATCCACAGATCAACTGGCGTACAGCTGCTTCGGCCACCTAATGAAGAGAATGAGCCAGAATTTCCCCAACGGAGGTGCTATGGACACACATTTTGCCAACATGCGATCGCTAATTCAGGCGAGTCCTCGTTGGAGAGGAGCTGGGGTTAGGGCAGGGGAAGCATATTTGTATCGGCCTTTGTGTCCCACTAGCTTCAAGCTGCCCTGCTCTTGGGCAAGCTCTTCCTGCTGATGCAATGCGGTGGTGTCCGCTCCATTGGGAGGTTTAAACATCTCAGTTCCTGGGTGTCTGCCCTATGCAGGTAGCAAGGGACGTTTGGGATCACAGAGTCCCGTACACAGCTCATTCATCCGGTGGTACTTGGTGGGTAAACTAGCCGAGTGGTTCTCAAGCAGGGGTACACGTACCCCTGGGGGTACTCAGAGATCTTCCAGGGGGTCCATCAACTCATCTGATATTTGCCTAGTTTTACAACAGGCTACATAAAAAGCACTAGCGAAGTCATAGACAATGAGTTGTTTATACAGCTGTATATACTAGACACTGAAATGTAAGTACACTATTTATATTCCAATCAATTTATTTTATAATTATGTGGTAAAAATGAGAAAGTCAGCCATTTTTCAGGAATAGTGTGCTGTGACCCTTTTGTATTTTTATGCCTGATTTTGTAAGCAAGTCGTTTTTAAGTGGGGTGAAACTTGGGGGTTATGCGAGACAAAGACTCCTGAAAGGGGTCCAGTCGTCTGGAAAGGTTGAGAGCCACTGCTAATCCAAACAAATGGTTACATTTGGCTTATTGTGCTGAATGAGCAAATGCATTAGAACAGAGCCTGGGCAGTGGAGTTTGTTGAAATTGTATTTCCGTGTCTGGCTGTCCAATACTGTGGCAGATTTTAAAGGGCAATCCAAATATCAGAACGGATTAAAGCAGGACGATGGCTAGGAGGGCCAACACATTCCACAATTTCGCTGCTGAACAGCAACTTACTTCAGAACCTTGGGCGGGTGTCCGTGAAAGAGGCGCTCACTCACGAGCCTGTCACTTGGCCTCTGGGAGAAATCATCTTCACTTTGATTCGCTGCCACATTTTATGTTTGAGACGTTCACCTGACATCTTCGCATTTTATGGATCTTCCATGCTGCAGCGAGTTAGACTATGAATTGTAATCACTCCATATAACAAAATGGAGCAGATTATAAAATCTAGTCCCTGCAATCCTTAAATGGGTAATTCTGTGGAAATCAGTGAGACCCCTCATGTGAGTCAGGACTGGACGCATCATTAGCTTCTTTGAACTTTTCGACCGCACTGCACGCTGGTAGATCTGTTATTTGTATTGCTGGACCCCACCATCTTAGGCGCTGCACAAATGTATAACAAATGAATGGTCCCTGCCCCGA